>JAFBMS010000264.1:25000-207500 GCA_019788955.1 Albula glossodonta
GCTGGACACTCTCTTAACTCTAGTGTCAGACTCCAGTGTGACTCCAGTCCTAGAGCCACAGTGTATGCTGGTTTTTGTTGTTTCAGCACCCAGATGATATATTAATGATGGTCTTATGAGTCCACACTTGTTTCCAATGCCCAAATTTACTGCCGATCGAATGGAGCCTGTAACCTTGCAGACACTGCCCCCTTCAGGACAGGAGTTAAACCTGCAGACACTGTGACCCTCCAGAACTGGAGTTAAACCTGCAGACACTGCCCCCTTCGGGACAGGAATTAAACCTGCAGAAACTGCGGCCCTCCAGGACTGGAGTTAAACCTGCAGACACTGCCCCCTTCGGGACAGGAGTTAAACCTGCAGACACTGTGGCCCTCCAGGACTGGAGTTAAACCTGCAGACACTGCCCCCTTCGGGACAGGAGTTAAACCTGCAGACGCAGCGGCCCTCCAGGACTGGAGTTAAACCTGCAGACACTGCAGCCCTCCAGGACTGGAGTTAAACCTGCAGACACTGTGGCCCTCCAGGACTGGAGTTAAACCTGCAGACACTGCGATCCTCCAGGACTGGAGTTAAACCTACAAAAACTGTGGCCCTCCAGAACTGGAGTTAAACCTGCAGACACTGTCCCCTTCAGGACAAGAGTTAAACCTGCAGACACTGCGATCCTCCAGGACTGGAGTTAAACCTGCAGACACTGCGGCCCTCCAGGACTGGAGTTTGGGAGGAGAAGCCGAGCACATGGCTCTTCCGATTCACCCGATGATACTTTTGCTTCTATTCACACGGCACCCACACCACTAATTGCACACTGCCTATGACGTTGGAGGATGACGTTGGTTTGTGCCGCTACGGGTGCCCAGCATGACCAGGGTGGGTGCTATAGCGATGAGGGTTATAGCAATGGTGAGACCGGGTTTCAAAGCCCTGATCTCAGGACTCCCAGACAAGTGTCTTACCCTGTGATGTTTGTGTTATTTTCCCCATACATATGGACCCCACCCGGCTCACCTCTTTCCTCCTGTCGCTGTCCCTCTGGATCAGCCACCTGACGGAGGCCTGGGGAGATTTGGGCAGACACTCCAGGAAGGTGGTGTTGTTCTTCACTGCGTACTGCACCGTCTCCACCGCGTTCCTGTACGCTG
Source organism: Albula glossodonta (assembly GCA_019788955.1). NCBI lineage: Eukaryota > Metazoa > Chordata > Actinopteri > Albuliformes > Albulidae > Albula > Albula glossodonta. Next base: position 26,146 of record JAFBMS010000264.1, read on the forward strand.
GTACGAGATCACACACACACTTACACACAGACAGACTGGATCTTCGTATGTTCCTGTACACTGGAACGAAGTCACACAATTGTAATGGCACACACACTTTCACACCCATGCTCATGCAGGTAAGGTTCTCAGATGCTCCTATGAGCTGGAATGAGACAACGCAACAACGGAAAAAGCAACATAACACAACAAAATGCAACACAACACCAAACATCACAACACAACACAACACCACAAAACGCCACACACCAGAGCAGAACACAACCCTAAACAACAAAACACAAAACAACAGCACACAATACAACAGCACACAACGGACAAAAAAAAACATCACAACACAACACAGCACAACACAACACAAAACAGCAGAGCAGAGCACAGCACAGCATATCACAACAAAACGCAAGGCATCGCAACACAACACCAAACAGCTCAACACAACACAACATGTCATCTTCTTTCTGCCAGACACTTTAACTATCCCGCTGCATGGCAGACAGTGTGTGGCCTAATTTGCTCTAATAGCTGTGTGTCTCAGGCACTGAGTGTTTGTTGATTTACAGAGAGGAGCAACATCTGGTGGGCTGTGGAGTTCTGGGCAGAGTCTAGCCTCACTCTGGACCTCTGACAGAGTGATTCATCTCCTCCTTCAGCCGGCTGCAGTCTGGTTCTGGTTCTAGTTCTGTTCTTTTTTTTCTAATTTTTCTTTTGATTTTGAATGTCTGATTGCAAAGTCCAAAAATTCCCATTCAACTCAACAAGAGATTTAATGCAATGCTGCCACCTAGTGGCTCATTGAAGCATCACATGAAGAGGGGGAGGTGAAGCAGGGCGGAGACCAGAGATAATCAGATCTTTTTTTTCAATGCTCCTCTCTAATCAGGGACTGATTTAGACCTGGGACACCAGGTGTGTGGAATCCATGGTCAGTTTCATTTATCAAATAGTTTTTTTCTCTGGAAGCACTGTCCTGTGTGTGTACCTGTGCTGAATCCTACCTTTCAGGTTATATCCTCTGCACTGAGTCAGCGGGTTGCCATGGATAATGTCCTGCCTTCTGCTCCTCCTGCATGGAAAACAGACACACACATACACACACATACACACACACACACACCCACACACACACACACACACCACCACACACACACACACTCACACACACACAACACACACCCACACACACACACACAACCACACACACACACACACACTCACACACACCACCCAAACACACACCCACACACACCACACACACACAAACACACACACACCACACACACACATACACACACACACATACACACACACACACACACACACACACACACACACACACCGAACACACACACACACACACACACACACACAGACACACACACACACACAAACACACCAACACACACACACACACACACACACACCTCCACACACACACACACCAACACACACATACACACACAGTCACACACACATACACACAGACACACACACACAACACACACATACACACACACACACACATACACACACACACACACAGACACACAGACACACACACACAAACAGTGGAATTAATACACTACAGTTTGTGGGTAGGGAACACTGGATCTGAGGTGTTAAAATTAATTCTGGTTTTTATCAGAACTGAAGCCGGACTGCACAGATTGATTACCATTATCTGAGCCTGCAGGTCCAGTCTGAGCAGTGAAACACTGAGCAGCTCCAGTCCATGGCTACCTGTAGTCACTAAGCCTTATGATTAATCTAATAATGTGGCTAGAGGTTTGATCAGCACAAAAAAAAACAGACCCACCTCAAGCACTCAGCCATGAACATGTTTCCCTACCCTGGTTATAAGTGCATGACATATCAGTGGGAATATGTACATTTGCTAATATATCATGAACTGGGCAATCAAATTAGTATTTAGTACACTGTGCGCTTTCCAGAACCACCGCCACGTCTTGCATTAATTATAGTTTTTCTTGACATTGCACATAGTAGCAGGTAAGGGGATATTTCATTTTGCTCTGCATGGTAGTTTTACTTTTGTTATTTCTGGTCTCTCCCTGGAATGAAAGACAGGTTAAGTCAACAGCAGAGTGAACGGGAGCTGCATGCTGGACCCACCCTTCTGCGTGTGGAAGGACTTTACTGTGTTGTTCCTCTGTAAGGTGCCGGTCGAGGCAAAGCCAACAGCAGTAAGAAACTGAGCTCTCCCACACAGCGAGGAAACCCTCAGTACTCAAACCAAACTAAACGTGAACTGCGGTGAGTCGTAATGGCTGCCGTGCAGTGGAAGTGACCCGAACGCCACCCCCATGTCTCCTCTCAGACAGACATACGATATCAGCAGGGCAATAACTCATGCGGGTATTTCCACATCCGTTTTCTCATCGGGCTTACGGCAGCGGGAGCTGGACATGCCTTCACCCGTGAACAAAAGCAGATTGAGTGTCACGGTTCATTATTTAATTGGCGTTGAGCTGTCCAGGACGTCTGTCCAGAACCAGTTAGAAATGCTGGCTTCAGTGGTAGACTCCCTCCTTTTTTTGATTGGTGAAAATGTGAATTATGCTGAAATGAAGTCAGAGCTTCCCCTTGGCGGTGGGGGGGTGAGGACACTGTGGGAAAAATGTTTATGAAAGTGCTTTGCATCCCTCCAGCCTGTAGGGGGTGCTATGATCTGTGCAACTTTCCTGTGAGGGATACTGACTATACAAACTATACATGGGGTTGCACATGTGCATTCTGCTCCTCCTAACGGTAGGGGGCAGTGCAAGGGAAATGAAGTGAAAGAATGCTCTGTACAGCAGAGGCATCCAGCTGAACTCAGAGAAGGCTGGTATGGAAATTGGTACAGTGCAGACTTTTGTTTTGGGTAAATACTAAAAAACCTGATTCAATGTAATCAATGTAATCAAGTAGCCAATGGTCTTCAGTCAAGACCTTAATCAGTTAAATGAGTTTTAGTCCTCGGCTATAACAACCTGTACCCATCTGCAGAGGTGGAGAACCCCCAGCTTCATAAAGTACAAGTGCTGCAGTGAATGTGCTCTGCCTATGTGCTGCACCAGCTGATGTCACTAATTAGCTCTGCTAACTGGTTGAAGGTTTGCGATAAGTAGACTCAGTTGGGTTTTGCGGTGGGAGTTCACCTCTGCCCGTTTGCTAACCATTCTCCGATAACGCTCGGGAAACCTTTCAAAGACTCTTCCAGAAAGGTCCATACCTCTTCCCGGTGGGGTAGAAGCGAGAGCAGCTCAGGCCGTCCCAGGCGCAGTAAGGATCCCTTGCCAGGCAGCAGTCTGCGCAGGCCGAGCCGTAGGCATGGCAACGGTGTAAAGACACCTGGGAAACTCCGTACTCCGAGCTCACATACAGCTGTTGCTGGAATGCAAACGGTTAACCCGTCCCTTGAGTGTCCGGCAGTGAAATGCACATCCTACACATTGTTTACTTAATCTTCAACACAAGCTACTACTTACACTTTATCATGCAGTATGCGGTACTGCTTATCTCAAACAAATGGATCTTTTGGATAAAAACAATTACTGAAAATTAATAGAGCCTACCTTTTTGGGGGATATTCTTAAATTTGTCACAGGAGCCTGAATCTACGAATAAAGAGAAAAAGTAAGTTGGTAAAAGGCGTTTTACTATGATCTAAGCTTCAATATTCAAGTGACTGAGTTGTGCTCAATAAAAGATCCGAAACATACAGAGGTCTAAACTATACAGTCTCCAGCAGGCTGGTCTTAAATTACGCTATAATGATGCTCACACCTGTTATGAAGGTAACATGATACGCATGTCTCCCCATTACAATGACACCGCCCCAAACGTGGCTGAGCCATTTTTATTTTAATTTTACTTTGTGAGTTTCATGGCAATATGCACGGCCTCTGCATTCCCTCTGCGCGGGGCTAAATTTGACCAGACAAGGCTTACGCAATTTAATCAAAACTGATGTCAGTCCTTTCAGTATGTATGATATGCTACTGTGAAGTAATAAGACACATTCCAAAGGACATGTACGCTCGTCCACAATAATTTTGCGTACATTTTGTTTAAAGTCTGCTTAGAATGAATTGTTAATGTTCTTAAAGGGACGGTTCTTAAAGAAATGTTCTTAAAGTACATTAGACCGAAAGCAGAATCCTTGCTTTGGGCTATTTTTTTCTTTTTTTCCTTGTAAGTCCAGAGCCTGTGCTTCCTGAGACATTGCCTGTGTTCTGACAGCAGAGATTTGCTGCCCGTATCTGTTCTGGTCCAGGATGTTTGGCTTGGTCTAGCCTATCTGTGTGTGTGTGTGTGTGTGTTTGTGTGAGTGTGTGTGTGTGTGTGTGTGTGTGTGTGTGTGTGTGTGTGTGTGTGTGTGTGCTTGTGTGTGTGTGTGTGTGTGTGTTTGTGTGTGCGTGTTGGTGTGTGTGTGTGTGTGTGTTGGTACGTGTGCGTGTGTGTGTGTGTATGTGTGTTGGAGAGTGTGTGTGACTGTGTGTGTGTGTGTGTGTGTGTGAGTGTGTGTTTGTGTTGGAGTGCGTGTGTGTGTGTGTGCTTTGATCTGTTACTCATGTGAAGAATTAGAACAAGATCCACATCTCTCTGTTCTGTGAAAAAAAGCTTTGATGTGTAACCCATGTGGAGAATAAAGAGAAAACCAACACTCTGCGCTGTTTGGAAAGTGAATATTAGAGGCAGCGAAAGGCTTTAGGCTGGATTCAATCAAATGCACTTACTCAGTCTAAGGGTATTTGCTATCTTTTTCTCCTATAAAGTGAATAGAATGTTGTTTGCTTTTAGCCGATAGAATATATTGCACTCAAAGGAAATTATGTTGCAATGTAAAATCAGTGTTGATTGATTTTCACTTTTCCTCAAAGAGACTAAGTGAATTTGATTGAATCTAGCACTTTGACCAGGATGCATTGAGAAGAAGAGGAAGGCCCAAACCTTAAACACCTCCAGCTCCTCCAAAATTAGGTCCTGAGCCATGGAACGGTTCATGGGGAGAATGGCCACCTTCTGCACCGTTCCTCTGTCTGAAGGCAATGAGATAACATTCATCCATCAGAAAACCGGTCACCAAGTGAATGAATCAACCAAGCAATCAAACCCCAGCACCAGATAAACGGTAATATGAAATCCCCAAAGAAAACATGATCATTTTAGCATGTGCTAACATTTAAATATATTAATGCCATATATGTAAATAAAAAGATGTAAAAAATAAATAAAGAAAGGACATATCCTCATTCCAAAGGATAATCTTTATTCAGCCGACAGACCACTTTCAATCATAAAACAGAACCCATATAAAAAAAACCAATCACCTGGGGAACCACATAAAGAGAAAATATCATGGCCAAGACCCAGTTAAATGAACTCAGCCTCTTTAAGGGCAATTTATGCAATACAATCAAAACAGACTTGTCTTAAACAGCATATGGCATAGTATTTTGTAAATGATAGAAAACACTTTAAGCATGTTCCAAACGTTCTTGCTTGCCACAAATAAAATAGAAAATGCTCAAAGACATGTGTGCTGTAATTTGAAGTCCGTTTGCAGGCCGAGCGCGTTTGGTTTGGTCCCGGACAATATCATTGTAAATGTGTCATGTGAACACAAATGATGATGATTTGTGTTTGCTCAGCGTTGCTGTAAACTTTAGTGGCTTCCGCTAAGACAGCAGCTCTGGGGTGTGTCTATATAATCCACAGCGAGAGAGAGAAAACAACCACCCAAAGAAAAGGTAAGAGGTCCAATAAAACAAACTACTCTGTTTGGCTGAAAATTTTCTAGAGGGAGGACAAAAAAACAGTTTTAAACTGGATTTGGAAATCCCCAATAAAAATTCCAAAAGCAGAAAAACAAAAGTCTCTGTAGCAGAGCCTGGCTTTGACATTACTGGCATCCTTACAGGAATCTGGGGAAATATCTGAGACTGATAAATACTAACAGCTGCAAACCTTTCTCCCTGTCACAGTCCACAACTTATATCTGCCAGTCAACAAGTTCCCGTGTTGTATATCTTTCCTGAACCACCCACAACCTGCCGCATATACCCCCATTATTCCCATAGTAACCTACATTATTCCCATAATCATCCCATTATTCCCATAGTAACCTACATTATTCCCATATCCATCCCATTATTCCCATAGTAACCTACATTATTCCCATATCCATCCCATTATTCCCATAGTAACCTACATTATTCCCATATTATCCCATTATTCCCATAGTAACCTACATTATTCCCATATTATCCCATTATTCCCATAGTAACCTACCTTATTCCCATATTATCCCATTATTCCCATAGTAACCTACATTATTCCCATATTATCCCATTATTCCCATAGTAACCTACATTATTCCCACATTATCCCATTATTCCCATAGTAACCTACATTATTCCCATATTATCCCATTATTCCCATAGTAACCTACATTATTCCCATATTATCCCATTATTCCCATATTCACCCACAATTTTCTTTTCTCCCATAATTATCCTGTACCCACCCACAGTCCTAAGGCTGTGATCTACTCACACTCTTCCAGTATTTACCTACAATCTCTCACTATATCAGACATCCCTGAAAAACATGAAAGTTCGGATGATGATGTAACAGGATACAGTCCACAAAACACTGAGAAATGCTGTGAGTGAAACAGAATCGGCATCAAAGCCCAATACAAACACAGACAGTGCTGAGAAATGCTGTGAGTGAAACAGTATCAGCATCAAAGCCCGGTACAAACATAGACAGGAGCAAAATGTGAAGCTGGCTAATTGAGCAAGAACATGCACATGCGGAACACAAATGAAACTTCAATGTAATATCGCTCAAATAAGTCATATAAATCAATAATATGTGAGTCTTCATTTTAGTAGTTGTATTTACCCAAGAGCTTATGAGAAATGTTTATTTTGGCCTCTGGCTCCATCATGATGTGTGTCTTCCAGCCTTTCACTGAATCCATTTGCAGTTTCGCAGACCAGAGAAACATCCAAACATTTGTATTGTTTTAAACTAGTATTCTCTAACACTCTTCCTGTACCTACCCACAATCCTCTTGTATCCCCCACGTCTTCCCATACCCACTGAGAATGACCTTGTATTCACCTGCAGTGTGCATAGATGCTGCCCCCCCCCCCCCCCCCCCCCCATAACTAAAACTGACCTCATATCCTCAGTACGAACGCATGCTTATAAAATAGCAGGTTAGCCATGATTATAATTGCCCCCAAGCAATTATTCTGAAACCGCTTTTATTACTGAGCTTGTGGAATGCCTTCCGCTGGGCTTGGGTAGTTACACAGCTAAAAACCTGGGCACTGTGGTACAAAGAACTGAACATTCCTGTAGGAGCATTCCTGCGTGAGTGTTCTCTATTTGTATGTGTGTGCTCCAGTTGACCCCACACTGGGTATGTTAGTTCACAGAGTACAGAGGCTCAGTTTTTTTATACGGCAATAGAGAGTAAACATAACATAAGAACATATAATGATGAGAAAAAGCCACTCAGTCCAGCTAGGCTTGCATTTACCTTCATACTATTGAGTGTCCAGTACTATATCTACCCTGGAGATGAACAATCAAAGGGTCTCTGCTGGCTGTACTTCTCGACCTTGCACGTTATGCCAAGAGTGGACAGTTCTTTGAGTAAAATAATACTTCCTGATATCAGAATAGAATTTACTTGTGACTAATTTTCATCGAAGCATAGAAAAAAGGGTGTGAAAATTTCTTAACAGAGACCTTTTTAAACATTTAGGAGGTAAACCATGAAGTACTATTAAAAAGTGATCCTCAAAACACAAAATGACCACCAATATGCAGGAAATCCAACACTTCCAATTTGTAGAAAACTTATGAATACCTCCATAAAGTAATTTTCTACATTAGCTCAGGCGGCGCCACCTGGTGGTAAAATCAGTTTATATACAGAGATATAAAATAGTGGTTTGAGCCTTTTTACCTGTCCCCAGAAACAGGACCTGGTAGCGACCGTCGGCGGCGATGACCTCGTCCACGGCGATGGCTGTGTATTTGTAGTCAGCGTTAGTGCGTACGACCAGCGGCTTCCTGCCCATGGGGTAGATGGGATTGAACATGACTGGGTGGTTCCTGATGAAGGTAACCACGTCGTCCGGGAACTCTTTGGTTGTGTGGATGTTGGGGGTGAAGGCTCCACCTGGGCACTGTGGAAAAGGGGGAATTAATTTTAAATTATATTATATTAAATAACATTACAGGCAATGTAATGCAATATAAAATAAATACAAATATGTATGTATGTATGTATGTATATATGTATGTGCGTATGTATGTATGTGTATATATGCGTATGTATATATGTGTGTATGTATGTATATATATGCCTATGTATATATGTGTGTATGTATGTATGTATTTATCTATTTATTTATAGCACCTTTCAAGCATCATGCAAGACAGCACAAGGTGCTTCACCAAACTCTGAACGCACAGCGATGAAAAACACCATTTTGAAAGACTCAAAGTAAAAAAGGAAGAGAGCAAATAAAGCTAATTAGATTAGCAAGGCAATGAAAAGCTATTCTATAAAAAGCAGATTTGCCATAAGATGACACTGGACATACACTGGCACAGTTGTTCTGGTGTCCAAAGGAAGACTGTTAGAGTACAGGGGACTCCCCTGGCCCCCTGCCCCTGGCCCCCTGCCCCTGGCCCCCTGGCCCCCTGGCCCCCTGCCCCTGACCATGCCCCACCCCCCCGGGTCCAGACTCACCATGCCTGGGCGTGGGTATGGGATGCGACCCTGGTATGCCACCCACTGGAAGTTGGGGCCTTCTCGGTGGGCGAAGGGCCCGTTGAAGACCGTCAGGATGTCGGCCATGTTGTACACGCACACTGCTGAACCCTTGAACACGGAGCTGGGGGGGGGTGGGGTGGAGGCGTGGGGGAATGGGGGGGGGGGGGGAGAGCACACCCTGTCTGACACTGACAACATTTCCATAAGGTCAGAGCATCACACAGCGTTTCACTGGGAGAGTAACGGCAGGTAAAGGGGAGAGAAGTCCAATTTCTACAGCACAGTGCCTCTCAAACTCTGTCCCAGGGGCCCCCTGCGTGTGCTGCCTCTCTTTCCTCCTACAGCTGCAGCCCCTCAGCTATAACAAGCTGTTAATTGGGCTTAATTTTGAAACCACACTAAATAACAAACATTTGGGCTCACCACAAAGAATAAGCATCCTCTATTCACATTTCATAAAAATCAGACCAATAGACTCATTATTTTAATCTGTTTTTGTGCTACGTGGCAACTTTTAGGTCTTTTAAAAGTCTAAATTATACAAATAAAATACAACAGTTTAAATGTTTTGAATTGTGGACTGACAGGTGGAAACAGTGGGATGCTAGCTGGTGGAAGTCTTGTTACTGAAACCAAACCACTTGTTAGGTAGTGTGTACTTGAAATGCGACTTCATGCAACTGATAACAAGCTAATCCTGCATTGTGTTAAAATGGGTTTGAGGGAAAAATGATGGTGTAACTCAAACACACATGTTTCACCGCCGTAACTCATCACGATGTTTGCAACAACAAAAAACACGGGGATCCCATAGGACATGCTTACAGAACTACTGCCGAAGCGTGACAGGCTTTGGACTCCACGTCCCATCAGCCCCCAGCCAAAATATCTGCGGTGCTTTGCCATCTGAGCACGCCCCTGCTAAACAACACAAACGCATGCCATTTCCATGCCTTATTGGGATATTCCAGTCACACACTGCGGCAGCGTTTGCCCAGAAATTGACTCCATGATGTGATCTGCCGCCATGCTCAGACTGAGAACGCTGGTTTCACGAAATAGTAAAATGCGAAACTTTCGTCCAGTTTTTCTCGCACAAACAAAGTGAGGAAAGCTGCAAGACTCCCCATGTTTGGCTTGGACGGGGGAGACCGGCATAACTAACCAAAGAAATCTGCACGGCGTTTCGCAGAGTGTGAGGAGGGTCGCGGCGTGTGAACTCACGGGGGACAAACACAATCCAAACGGCGCTGCTGATATGGGGAACATTCTTTCGGCTCAGGCCCCATCATTAACGTAATCGCCCTCATCAAGCTGGAGGCTCTACGCCGCGCACGCGAGCGCTAACCCAGCCCCTTCCAGCAGCCCCAGAGAGACACAGCCTTATGGAGCCAACACTCTCTATGATTAAGACTCAGGAACAGTTAACATTGCTCTAACATCTCTGTCACTACATAATTTTCCTGTTGCTCGCAAATAAAAAAAGCACCACATCTTCGTCTTTGTATAAACAGACACATAATACAAGGACGCATGGAAAATGGCTGTGAGGCAGTTTCAGCCACAGAGAAACTCAGTAACCTTCAAATACACATCAGCTCAAAGAGGTCTGATATCACCAGGGATCTTAATGCAAGACTATTTGATATCCTTCTTGCTTTCATTGTTACACTGCTCTAAAACAATGCCCTATGTCTGTTTGTTTACAGCAGAATAGAAAGAGAAACTATTCCCATCCAGCAAGTAGTCTGAACTTTTTAAATGACCCACTACTGATAATCCATTAATACAAGGAGCAACAGGATTTAGGGCCATATTCAAACATTTGATAGACTAAGTTTATTTGATTGAATTTGGCCCTGAAGTCGTTAAGACAAAGATATAACTGAAATATGAAAGTGGTGTTCACAAAGAGCTTTCCGTATTCTCAATCGCTACAGCTAGCATGGAGCACATGTGAGCCGCGCATGTTTTTGGGCCTACCTTGTGGAGGTGAAAACAGCAAAGACCAGAAGCCTCTTGGGGTGTTCGGATTCCAGTAAAAACACGCTCTCTGGAAAAAGGGCGAATGTCTTTTGAGTCACAGGGAAACCAGCATTAGCCTGCAGGTCCTCACACTCCATCAGACAGCTTAGATAAGGGCAGAGGCTTATCAGAACTATGTCATCTCAACAGTACCTTATTATGCCTTACAAACAACTAGAAGCGCTCTTCTGTTCTGACAACTGCCTGGCATCAGTGAACGGAATCAATGGATGTTTGCTCTGCTATTTTCTCCATTGCATCATTCTGCATAACTGAGAATCAGTAAGTAGAAACACATATTAGTAATTGAATTTGTCACATGGCTGAGATCTGACTCTGCCTCCAAGCACAATCAGATCATTTTAGTTCTGTATCATCTGTATAGTGAAAATTGACAGGAATAAGCTTATACATAGATCCTATGAGCAAGAGAAGGGTGGAAATCATATGGTTTGAGCTTGGGTCTAACTGTGTTTTGTGCTTTTTAAACTCAATTTTTACATGTGTGAGGAAATAAAATGTAAATGAAATTAAACCAATCAAAAATAAGCAAAAATAAATTTCCAGATTAAAAAAAAATATGTCTAAAAAAAAAAAGACAAAAACTGAAAAATGATGACTCTTGAGACTGGCCTATCCTGATTTCGGGGTACTGACCGAGCTCGTCAAAGTGTGTCTCCGTGCCGTCCTGCTCCTGCACCACGCACACCATCCGCGCTTTCAGGAAGGTGGTCCACTTATTCACTAGGCTCCGCTGCCCTCCGATATCATTCTGAGATGGGGGCAGATTCATGCCCGAGAGAGAGAGAGAGAGAGAGAGAGAGAGAGAGAGAGAGAGAGAGAGAGAGAGAGAGAGAGAGAGAGAGAGAGAGAGAGAGAGAGAGAGAGAGAGAGAGAGAGAGAGAGAGAGAGAGAGAGAGAGAGAGCGGGCGAGAGAGAGAGAGAGAGAGAGAGAGGGACAGAGAGAGAGAGAGAGAGAGAGAGAGAGACGTGTCAGTGCACAAGATGGCCTCCATGCATGGGGGCCTGAGAGTCACTGGAGGGCGTTCATATTTAAAGTGTGAATGCCATTGTAGATTTCCCCATTTCCTCTTTAATAATGACTACCAGTTTAAGATCAGACAGCGAGTTCAAAAGCATTCTTCTGGAAATGCAAAACACACACACTTGGATGCTTGCACACCATCGTTCTTCACCATCCATCCTGCTGGCTACACTGCCTACAGACACATACACACACGTGCATACACACACACACACACACACACACACAGACACATGTACGCATATACACTTACACACACACACACATATAAACATACACTCACACACACACACACACATATAAACATACACTCACACACACACACACACTCACCGGGCACACTCGTGCCACCATCGTGTGGATGTGCTTGGTGTTGCCATTGTTGTCTGTCATCCTCTCGCGAAAGAAAAAATACAGCTTGGAGTCGTTTGGGTCGGAACCATCTGGAATTAACTTGGCATCTATGAAGATGGGCTCTGTGAGAAGAGACAGTTTTCTATAACCAAGGCAGGAAGTCACAACTGCATCATCAAAGTACGCCTCCCCTAAATGCAGGACCCAAAGCTGCATCATTAACATGCGCCTCCCCTAAATGCAGGACCCAAAGCTGCATCATTAACATGCGCCTCCCCTAAATGCAGGACCCTAAGCTGCATCATTAACATGCGCCTCCCCTAAATGCAGGACCCAAAGCTGCATCATTAACATGCGCCTCCCCTAAATGCAGGACCCAAAGCTGCATCCTTAACATGCGCCTCTCCTAAATGCAGGACCCAAAGCTGCATCATTAACATGTGCCTCCCCTAAATGCAGGACCCAAAGCTGCATCATTAACATGTGCCTCCCCTAAATGCAGGACCCAAAGCTGCATCATTAACATGCGCCTCCCCTAAATGCAGGATCCAAAGCTGCATCATTAACATGTGCCTCCCCTAAATGCAGGACCCAAAGCTGCATCATTAACATGTGCCTCCCCTAAATTCAGGACCCAAAGCTGCATCATTAACATGCGCCTCCCCTAAATGCAGGACCCAAAGCTGCATCATTAACATGCGCCTCCCCTAAATGCAGGACCCAAAGCTGCATCATTAACATGCGCCTCCCCTAAATGAACACCCTGGAGCCTCCTGAAAACAGGGACGAGTCACAGATACTCAGGGTCTCACCGCTCAGCCATTTTGAGTTGTGCTGGTCCGTCCTCACTGCGTTCCTCCTGGTGAGGCTCCGGAAAATGGCGGCATCGGTCCCCATGAAGTCGATGTACATCCCCGAGAAAAGCTCCTGGTCTGGGAGAGCAGAATATCGGTCATCTCCCCGTTCGGAGGTACCCCACTGCCACAAACAAACAGGTCACCTGTCCGCAGAATCCAACAAAATTAATTTTCCATTCATTTTAAAATCTAATCTTTTAAAAACTCTTCACCCCGATGGAGACATTGGTCTAAAAGTGTCATTTGTGATGGTGAGCATTGAGAGAATATGGACATGACAGTGATGGCAGTTTTGGACAGACTGAGGGGCGGTGGAGGGGGGGGGGTGGCTGTGTGTCAAACGGTGCCAAGACATAGCTGTGTACAAACCAGAATGGGCTGACGTTCTCCGGGGCTTTTCTGTATGGGCCAAACAGGGGGCAGAGGTGGAATTGGATATAGATCAGTTTCAGAACGACGGCAGGAAGTTGTTAAAGCGTAGAATAGCTTACTGGGGCACGTACTGGAAACAGATACGCTTTGGGTGTTCAGTTTTGAAGACAGGACTTGACACAGTGCTAGATGCTCTTTAGATCAGAAGATAAGGTGAGCATGCTGTATGATATATATATTTATTAGATTCCTCAGCACTGTTTAAACTACTATTCTGATCGTGGTCAATGTGAACAGTTTCATGGCAATATGTTGCCTTTCAAGTGGGATTCCACAACAGTTTTGGATTTCGGTCAAGTACTCACTAACTCTAAATATCTTCAGCTGCCATTTGAGAGAGGGTAGGTGGTCTGGGAAGACATAACTGCAGGAATGTGAGATTTACTGCTGCTCTGGACCTTCAAGCACTGTACAGTCCCAATGACTCAACATTGAGTCATTGAGTCATGCTTTTCCATGGTTAGCGCCCCCTGGTGCTTGCACTTAGAGTCGTCTCCTCTGTTTACAGTCATTCAGTCATTCTGTCACTCTGTCACCTCACTGTAATCCTCTGCTGGCTGTGGCGCATGGCCTCAGTCCAGTGCTCTCATGGAAACCCCGTCATCAACCCTCAGCTATCCCTGAGTCCCAGTGAACAAGCTTACCAAGTGCTTCTCACTTCTTCCCTGAAAAACGATCAGGGCTTAAACCGTGGAGCTACTTATAGCTGCTCCACGTGCGCACCTAATGGGAGCACCGGACTGGAGAAAAGACAACCAAAAGTTGTTGGAAAACAAAACACACATAGCGAGTGTTTGGAAGTGGCAACATCATTTCATAAGTAAAAACACTGTTGCAAAGGGCTAATGACGAAATCCATATAGTCTGGCCAACCAGACAGTTTCAGGTTTTTCAATAAGCAGCTAGAGGTGGCACTCAGGAGGAAGAAATAGTGAAATATTTGGAAGCAACCCCACCCCTCCTCCCCAGGTAACCTGTAAGAGAGCAACCCCTCCTTACATTTGCTGGATAATCTATTCACAGAGGTGCAGAGTGGACTGACACTCTATGACAGAGGTCTTCAACATTTTTCAGGCTAAGGACCCATTGGCTGATAGAGAGACAGCAGAGGGACCTTCTTATTAAACTGGGCCTACAATAATGTGTAGGGGAGCCTATAGTGGCATGTATAAAAATACTTTGTAATGGTATGTACAATGCTTTTAGCCATTAAAATAATAGTTATTGATAGACTCATTTATTTATAGAACATGTTTTTGTAATTGTTGTAATTTTGTTTTAACAAATAGGAAGATTTATCTTTGCTTAGTATAGTTTGTATTAATGTTAATGTGTATTTTTGGACATATTTTAATTTTTGGAGGAAAAAAAGTTTGGGATCAAATAATTTGGCAGACCCCCTGCAGAAACTCTGAGGACCCCCGAGGGGTCGTGGACCCCCTGCTGAAGATCTCTGCTCTATGATGTTAGAAATACAGGTGCAAGCTTTTCAGGTAAAGCCATCAGAGGATCTTTGGTTTGAATTTGATTACAAATTCAGACACATTATGACTACCTGGATGCAGTGTTACACTGGAAGGATAAGATCTCGCAATCTTGCAAAATGAATTTGACTATTAATAGAAATGCAATCTCTTCTATCAAGTTAAATGTATACTCTGCAATTTATGTGTATATCTTTTGCCTTGTAGGGGAGCGCTAGTCTGCTCTAGTGGGTGTTTGAAGGTAAGTGCAGGAGTGATCTTAGCCTGGTGAACTTGACTCTATTTGGCACAGAGTGCAGGTTTGGGAGTGTGACACCTCCGCGTCCGGACCTCCTGCCCTGGCTGGGTGGCAGGGGAAGGGGGGGCGTGTGGTGGGGGGGGGCTGGGTTTGGGCTCAGGTGTCTGAAAGCCGAGCCTGACGTGCGATGGTACGGTACATACTCTGCCAGCGGCAACCAGATACCTGCTGACCAATCAGGGATCAAAGGCAGGCACTGCATGGCATAGGGCACGTGGTGTGACACTCAAGGTCTTGGGTGATCGGTGTGTGTGTGTGTGTGTGTGTGTGTGTATGCTCATGCGAATTAGGGTGTTTGTGAGTGTATGTATGTGTTTATGTATGTATGTGCATGTTTATGAATATTTACATGCATGTGCGGGAGGGTGTGTGTGCGGGATTGTGAGAGTGTGTATGTGTGTGTGTGTATGGGGGGGGTGGGGAGGTTGGTGGTTGGTGTGAAAGGAAATAGAGCAGGATGACTTACTCAGCATGACTGAGACGGTGTTGACTTGAGGATTAAAAGAACACCGTCCCTTCCCTGATTCCACACGTGAGTCAATGAGGAATACCTGGTCCTAAAGGAGAGGAGAAAGGAGGAGAGAGGAGGACAGGGGAGGAGAGGAGAGAGGGAAAGTATTAATGAAGAAAGGTGACATGGGTACAAGGATTTCAGGAGCATCCAACTGAATTTAGGTCCTCCAAACCCCCATGAATGAAGCTTTCCAGGTGGCAGCCATCCACAGACTCTGTTAGGAAACAGAGGCATGTCAGGGGGGTCTATGTCATAAAGGCCTTTGATGGAACATTTAAAGTGAATTCTGTTCTCCACCAGGCTGGAGAGAGGAAATTCCTCAAAAGTAGAAGCCATGCTGGTTCAGCCAATTGCTTCCGTGGGGGTTTCCGTGGCAACGTCTGATGGAAAGCCCCGCTCCGCTAACACCCCCCCCTCCCAAACTGCTGTACAGACAGCAGGATCTAGACCCCTCTTTTGGAAGCCCTTCTCCACAAAAACCGCAGTGTCAGTTTTAAGTTGTCCATTGAAGGCCCAGAGTGTGTTTGGCTCAGCTTGACCTGGCAAGGCAAAGCAGAGCTCTCCCTTCACACATGGCTTCGGCGACGTACATGAGCAACTTCTGCCAGGCGCGGTCTCCGAGAACCCGAGCTTTAATACGGAACCGCAGAGGTCCCGCCCACCCCTGGCTCTGACAGCAAGCTCCGAAACAGCCCTCTCAACCCCGCTTACAAACTCAGACAGGAGATCACTGACGCCTCCGGATCTCAGAACACAAACAGAGCGATCCACTTTTCAAACAAAAGCCCAATGACAAAAAGCCAGACCCAGAGCAGAGCAAAAGACTGCCTCAGCTGCACCAGCAGCATTTAGTGGAGTTTGCAGACATGCTGGACAGAGCGCAGAAAGAGAGAGAGATAGAGAGAGAGAGGGAGAGAGAAAGATAGAAGGAAGGAAAGAGAGAGAGGGAGGGAGGGAGCGTGAGAGAGAGGGAGAGAGAGAGGGAGGGAGAGGGAGAGAGAGAGAGAGAGAGGAGAGAGAGAGAGAGAGAGAGAGAGAGAGAGAGAGAGAGAGAGAGAGAGAGAGAGAGAGAGAGAGAGAGAGAGAGAGAGAGAGAGAGAGAGAGAGAGAGAGAGAGAGAGAGAGAGAGAGAGAGAGAGAGAGAGAGAGAGAGAGAGAGAGAGAGAGAGAGAGAGAGAGAGAGAGAGAGAGAGAGAGAGAGAGAGAGAGAGAGAGAGAGAGAGAGAGAGAGAGAGAGAGAGAGAGAGAGAGAGAGAGAGAGAGAGAGAGAGAGAGAGAGAGAGAGAGAGAGAGAGAGAGAGAGAGAGAGAGAGAGAGAGAGAGAGAGAGAGAGAGAGAGAGGGAGAGAGAGAGGGAGGGAGGGAGAGAGAGAGAGAGGAAGAGAGCGAGAGAGAGAGAGTGCTCTCCAAATGGATTCCGTCCCTGAGAGAGACTACATACACTTCCCCCGCAGTGACATTTCCTATTGGCTGCTTCATTCAGGGGGGAGGGATTCAAACCCCTGCCCATCGCTCTGATTGGGCGCACAACAACAATATCAGAAAATGAGATTATTTAGTTTCATTACAAAATAAATGCATTGCAATGTCATGAATGATAAATGGTGCCAATAATAGTCACAGAACTGTTTGGTCTTCTTTTGAGTTTCAACATAAGAGTCCCGTAGAAGAACACAGAACATTGTAAGTGCACATTCGCAGGTTGGTGAGGGGAGGGACTTTTGCTGAGAAGTTTATTTCTGCAGTGTTTCAAATTTAATATGACTGAAAATGAAATTCACAAGGAGCATCTTGTGTCTTTAATCAAACGTTCCTGACAACATCTGAACCAAGTCAAAAATAACCACACAAGCCATAAAACCTGCATTGCTGTTAGTCACCAGCCAACTTCCTGAGCAAAACTGTTTTCACACTCGGCCCATTTTATAATGGGTTAATATTAATGATTTTTAAGGACAGCACGACAGCACTCCACCCTTTCCTCTCTTCTCTTTTTATTTCAGGCCGTAGGAAAGTTTGAATGAGTTGCAGGTGAGGAGGGTCGGCAGTTGGAGTGGTGTGTGTGCCAGGTTTTGAACACTGACCATGAAAGGCACCCTTACATGGAAATGAGAGCCGGCTGCCCTCCTCATCAATTTGTTTACATCATAATTATCAATAATGACACTTTGAGCATTCCCACTGAGTCTCACACTGACCTCTGACCTCCGACCCCTGTTGATGTACGCGCAGACCGGGCTGAAGGCTCCGCTGCCGCAGATGAACAGGTGAGTGCGGTTGAAGGGCTGGATGACCCGGAGGAAGTTCCCACAACCGTGCTGAAAAAAAGGAGAGGGAGGAAGAGGGCGAGGGAGGGAGAGATGGAGAGGGTTATTGAGTCCAACGCCTATTCATAAAATAGTTTCATAAATTTGTCTTGTGTCTCAGTGGCTCATGTTCGCATATGGTGTACTGCAAAGGAAACTGAGAGGAGGACAGGGAAAAGAAAAAGTAGAGCCGGAGTAGCATAGCAGGTATTTAACAAGTCAGCCATGCAATCAAGTGCTTCTGAGTGATTACTATTACAAAATATCCGATATAAAAAGACAGGAGCCAGCTAACATCTGTGTTTCAGAGCCGAAAACAATTACACTAATGGAAATAACATCTACCTCGGGCCTGCGGTCATCATAAACAACATAAATCCAGCAAGTCATTTGGTGAGACAGGACAGAAGTTGGAGCATTGTGTGTTGTTCGTAACTTGGACCTTGCTTGTAAAACTACAGCTGTGGGTGCTAGCCGATCCACAGGGAACGTTCCAAAAACACAGCTTTCCTTAAAAAACAAAACTGAATCCAACCCAGCACACCCTTTTAATCCAGCACACACTCAGCTGGACCTCCAAAGTATCACTTTAGCATCTAATGTGGGCGCCCTACTTTTACTATAGATGTGGGCAGGGAGTGTGGTATGGTCAATAAGAAGATTGCAGGTTCAAGTCCCCAATGTGAACTTGACCTGCTCAGATAAATGTTTGGTAGCATAAACAGATAACATTTAGAAGAACAAACCTCATTCACCTCAAAACAAGGTGTCTGCAAAGCAAAATAATAGTGAAACACAACACAACCTGTTTACGTCTTTTGCCTTTGATGTCAGCTTAAGCTAATATACAAGGGCTGAGGAACACTACCAGACTGACAGCAGCAGAAATTGGAGCGCCAGAAAGAGAAAAATGGGGGGGGGGTGGAAGAGGGTTGGGGGGGGGCGTGTGCAAACAGTAGACGGCTCCGTGCGGCGGCCACTCGCACAAATATTAGTGTTACTCTGTCTGCGGAGAGAGGGCCATGATTCAGAAGCAGCACCAATCATGCGTGACAGGCCACAATCCCTACCCCAATTTACAAGCAGTGGCCCGGGCTTCCGTTTCAAAATAAGAGTCCCACGGAATGACGTGGTACATCGTAAATGCAACTTTGTAGGCTGGTGGGAGGAGAAGGGGCTTTTGCTGAGAAGCCTGTCTCTGCAGTGTTTCAAATTTCATATGGCTGAAAAAAATGAAATTCACAAGGACCACCTTGTGTCTCTAATCAAACATCCCTGACAAAGGCTGAGCTGAAGTCAGAAATAGCCAAACGAGTTTGTGTAAACCGCAGAGCTGTTAGGCCCAAACGGGCCTCCTGGGTGAAATGACTTATGCCATTAAAAGCTCTTATGCCGCTCATGCCAGTGGGTCTGGTTTGGCTGTTAACTTTTGCGGTGCATTTGGCGTGTCACGCTCGTTCGTCATCTGGAAGAATCATACGAGCATTGATTTTTAACATCAGAAGAGTAGCTGGGATCATGACAAGATATTTAGTACTGCTTAATTTATTTGTTCTTTAATTTGTCCGTTGGCCAAAATCGGCTGAGAGTGACATCACACCGTGCCTGGCCTCTCGTCCTCTTACCGTGGGGTCCTTTCCCGCCATTTGGCATTCCTCAATTTTGCTGGCTGATGCTGGCCAGAACACCTGGCGAGAAAAGCAGACAAATACATTTCAGGGTCTCTGACCTGTGTCTCTTATTATATGTTCATAAGCATATACAACCAATGACAAACAGGCCCTCAAAATAAAAGATTAGACGCTAATCACTTTCCAAAAAGCTAAACATTAATATAGCGCATAGACAATGCAGTGACTTCAGTTGTTGTAAACCAGACACAAAATATAATGGTTTGACTTTTTTGAAGATCTTTGACCTTCGATTGGGAATGTATGTGCATCATGTACTGTAAACAGTTTTAACTGCCAACCCATCAGATATGTCTACTGACACCAAGTCCCTATTGAGAGTGGCATCATGGGAAACAAGTGACAACACAACACACATTTTAAGGTGATGGGAAAAGAATGAGAGAGGAACAGGTAAAAACACACTGTTATGAGAACATACAGAATTATCACTTTGAGCAAATGTAAGCTTTTTAAAAATATGAACCAGCATTTCAAACACAAGCACAAGAATAAGAAGTCCCCCTATTTGTGAAGAAAACCCATCATGGAAGATGAAATGAGCCATTTTACACTCTTTATCAAAAGTACTGTATGCCTGAAGTCCAGCCACAAATACAGACTTTTCTGCATCCATTCCAACAAATTAGATTTAAAAATCTCACATGATTTTGTCAGTAATCAAAGATCCCCAGACCACACACCACATAAAAGTCGACACAAACAATTTATAGCATGCAAACACAGACAAAAGCAATTACACTGTGTAAACTAAATCATATCATGAACATGCCCATGCACAGCTATTTAATTGGTGGATGGAAAATTATAATTTTTACACCAGAATTAATGTTGAGCCAATATAACACAATACATAATTAAACAGTCATAAGAGTGCTGTACAGTCGGCCTGCCTTATCTGTGGTTTTTGCAGATCTGCGGGGGTCCTGGAGCCGTATACCCATGGATAAGGCAGGCTGACTGTATGATGTCCAGCACAACTAATTTGGGAGGATCTGTTCTGTAGCGTGTCGTCTGTAATGGGTGAGTGAGTGGCAGTGTGGATTACGGCAGTAGGAAACTGCAGGTGATTTGTCCCAGCCCTGCGGTCTGAGTGCTACGTCGCCGTGCGGGGAGGCTCTGACCTTCAGCACCCTGTGTGTGATGTTGTTGATGTTCATCGACAGCACGTGGTCCCTGCAGCCCACGTACATGCGGTCCTGGTCTTCATCCATCATTAGGATCCTGTAGTCCATGGGCTGTTCAGACAAGCTGTAGTGCTCAAAGGACTGGGAAGCCTCCAGCTCTGGAAAACACACACGCACATGCACACACACACACGCGCACATGCACATACACACACACACACACACAAAGCAATTCAACTAAACATCATCAAAATACATTAACAAGGACCCGAGTTACAGAGGATATGATTTTACATCAAACAAATGGCACTCATGCCTTAACTTCCATGACACACACACACACACACACACGTATGTGTGTGTGTTTAAAACAAGACAACAAGAAACAGACATTAAAATTCATTAACATTAAAATACTCAATTTGATGGTCCTCACTATTCAGTATAAATAAATGTTGTTGGATGTGTTATTACTAAGGAGCCTGGGGAAATCCACATTTCATTAACATCACATCCACATAATGACGTTTAATGTCATTATTAATACTCAATTACTACTTGAATAAGTGTTAATAACCAAACTGTATTTTACAGTTATAAACAGCTGTGTCACTGGCATAAGTGGATCATGATGGGTCCAGGTGCAAAAACTGCTATTCCCTCTTACCCCCACGAGGCTACCTTTTTGTAAAACAGACAGCTCTTACATGACTCTGAAACAGGCCAGAAATACTAGGTATAAGAACAGGAAAATTATGTCCACGATAATTTAGTGTTCTAAGACAAATACTTCAGACTGATTAGGCTATTTACAATTAAAATCCATTTTTATAAAATGTGCCTTTAAAAGGATGTGAATAGAGAAGGCAGCCTGAATAGCCCTGTTATTGTTGGGTAAAGTCCAGGCACTTATTTCTAAGTTTAAAGGGGTTCTTAGAACTACAAGCAAAGCAGGAGAAAGTGTCTGTTTACAACATTAGCACAACCCTCATTGAGTGATCTCTCTAGGTGCAAACACAGGCCTTTAGAATGAACTGTAGAAAGAGATGAAAACCAATGACCGAGAAACTGCAAACAAGATGTAAACAACCAGACAAAGCCCGCAGAAACACAGAGGAGGGTGGTTAAGAGAGTGCCGGTCTCTCAAAGCCACCCGACCACATGGCGCACATCTTGAGTCTGTCATTTAAACAAGCCATCCCTCGGCAACCACAGTCAAAAGAGCTTGGGTAAAACACGAGTGGAATCTGAAAAGCACCCTGGGTACCCCTCTCTGCAGAGGGAACGTGGTCAAACGACGCGCCCAGCGGCGCATTGCCGACCGGCATTCTGCGCCCCAGTAGCGGGATGAACTCCTGGAGGGGGGCTTCCATTCACACAGTTCGAACCTCTGACCCCATTTAGAGGCTTCCATAATTGGTAGACGAGCCCTGTGTTTCCCCAATGAATCAATACAGAGAGAATGGGGATGAGAGAGAGAGAGAGGGACCATTGAATGGCAGCATCAAAGCATTTCTGCCTCATGAATATTAATAGCTAATGAGATGAGCCCAGCTCATGAATATTAATGTTTTCTTCTAATGGGAGTTGAAAGGAAATTTAAGTGGAGCTATTTGAGCCATGCACCATTTCTCTTTCTTTCTTCTTTTATTTATTTTTGTCTGTCCTCCCTCTGCTTGTTTTTGCTCTCATCTGTCTCTCTCTCTCTCTCTGCTCTTATGCTGTGAGGAGGTCTGCTGTGCTCTCCAAAAGTGAAGTCACAGCCTTTCCATTCAGGCCCTCATATCTTTGATATGCAAGTCCCCTCTCCTAAAGAAAGGGTGCATGCATTCCACTACACTTTCTCCACTTCTTTCTTGCTGCTTCTGTGGTCCTTGTCCATTCCACCATGGCTAAGAGCACAGCAACGCCCCTTTGCAAAGTCTTTTCATTTCCTCCTGTGAAGGGGGGGGGGGGGGGTGACCAGAGATGAAGGCTTTTCCCTCCATTTTCCCATGCCTCTCATCAATGCTACACCCCACTGTGTGACAAGTCCTCCTCTTGTCCAAGCATAGCATAAGGTCCGGGGGTAAAACTTTTCCAAGAAAAAACGTGTCCGATGTGTAGGGACAGCTTGGGCTACATTAAGTCAAACACACATAGTCTCTCTAGGGACATAAATAATTCAATAAACACAGGCAATCAAAATAGAACACAGTTTTCTCTGAGTATGTTATGTTTCATTACAAACATGCAAGCACATTCTTTAGAATGAATTCTCTTTAATGTAGTTAATTATTTTAAAAATATAATAACGTGTGCACTTAGAAAGAGACCAAAGGACATTTTGACTGAATTCCATGCAATCTTATGGAGGCTTAGCGTGCATCATTTAATCTAGCCTCTAATCTCCACCAAACTGTGAAGACATTATGCATGGCAAGGCTTCAAACGCTGTGTGCTTTATCTGGTGAAGGCTGTCCAATAGATGGTTTCAGAGGCTCACTTCAAAGCTGAGGTCCTATTCTCTAACATTTAGGCAGCCTATAGCCTAGTGGCTAAGGTACATGACTGGGACCCCTGAGGTTGGCAAGAACACCATTGCTGTTGGGCCCTTGAGCAAGGCCCTTAACCCCACATAGCTCCCAGGGGGGATTGGCCCTTGGTTAGTCTAAACAACTGTAAGTCGCTTTGGATAAAAGCGTCAGCTAAATGACAGTAATGTAATGTAATTTAGGATATTATTACACCTTAGGTGGTCTGATGTAGCTTCAGAAGTTACATACCTCAGTCAGCTTAGCAATGTTATCAGTAGCACCATAAACAGCAGTGTAATAAAAATCCACAAAATAGTTGTAAATTATGATTATATAAAGTATTAATAACTGTATTATACAGTATTAACTGATGGTTAGTTAATGATTATTAGAAATGTTTTAGAAGGTCAGATAACTGAAAAAACTCTGCAAGATACTAAAGTATCAGTTCTCAATGTTAATGTGTTTATCGTTGTGAACATTTCAGCCTTGCATAAATGTAATATTTAAAGATTTTTATTGATTTTTGGGACAAGCCTTCTATGTATTGTAAGGTGTTCTATGAGATCTAATACAATAAAGTTACTAAGGTTTTACTAAGCCTCAATACTGCACTGAAATGTGTTAAGCCTATCAAACAAACACTCAACAATCCCAGGCTAGGAAGCATGACTGACTTTAATCCTTGTTTTTCCTTCTTGCTCGGAAAACAAAAAAAAAATATCCTCATTTTACAACCTGACAGTTCCTGTTTCTGGTGTAGATTAAGCATAATGTATAAGAATTAAAAGGCCACATGGTAATGAGTGTTTACCAAAACTGCAAACTCTGCACTGGGGACCTCAGAATTTCCCTGCAGCACAGTACTTCCTGGGACAACAGGAAGCCGACGCTTTTATCCCGACAGACATTCAAAACAATGTGCTGCCGACCGCCGCGTGAATTGCACATCCGGAGAGTCTGTGGGGTTTGCTGTTCCCATCCTCTACATTGAGTAATTTGTAATAAGTGGGTTTTCATGGCAGAACCAGTCGGTTGTCTTGACACGAACACAAAGTCAAATGTATAAAACACCCCCCGACCCCCACCTTCTCAGACATGGCCATGTTTTAGTGATTTTCCATCCGGACCAAACGGATCAGAACACAAATCACGCCCCGCTTTAGCTGCCCACAACCACAAGAGCTTCAGGAAAGAATATAGAATGCCAGCAACAAAGACACATTATAGGTATCAACACATCACACAGAACTTTAAACAAGAAACAAACGTTTTTGAATTGATGTTGTTCAGTCTACCCTGACTGAACTCAGTAACTAGCCCACAAAACCTGAACCTCACGTCAACGTAAACTAAAATAATATGAGGCACTTACAACTCCATTGGCAGTTGGAGCATAGACCTGACAAAGAACGTTATTCATTAATCTCTCACAGCGCTGGCTCCGTCACACCAGGATTAATACATTGAAGATTAAGTTGATTTACACTGGGCATATAATATTGTGTATTATAAAATGCATATTGGACTTTGGCCCTCGTGCCAGAAACTGACTGATGAATCTGCAGGACTTGCTGTAGGAAGTTGTCAGGTTGGAGCTTATCCTATTCCTCGCATGTACAGAATTCTTAAACAAGAGGGACATTTGGCAAACTTCACTGAGCCAAAATCAGAATGTTGTTGAGAGGAGATGAATATAACAATTATGTCTGAAAAAAAAAGATCAAGTAAACACTCCACAATATAATAAATGACATCCTGTCATGGAGGAGCTCAAAGCACTTTAGGATAACGTGCTAAAACACTATTGCATCTGCTTTTTGACGACACACTGAATTACCGGCGTGAAATAATAAAAAAAAAGGTTGTCCATGCTCAACTTGTTATTCTAAACAAACAGTGGAATCTGAGCCTGCTATTTCTTTCATAATGAATCGACCCATAGGCCGTGATAGCCACTGACCACATGTGAGGTATTAGTCATGGGTTTGGCCGCATTCCTCAGCCGTGAAATCACCCAACCCAATCCACGAGAGAGACGTCACAAACATTTTGCGGTGATTCTACCCTTCGCTTGCCTTTTTGCTTGTTTGGGACCTTCAAAAAAATGTTTTGCATTGTTGTGGGTTCATATTGTTTTTGGTCCTTTGTTATGTCATTAAGAGGTAGCCTGAGAGCTGCAAAGTAATGACTATCAACACACCGAGCTAAGCAGGAACTAATCAACATTACTCCTGTAACTTGGGGCCATATCTGTGCCCAGGGACTCATAGTTTTGCCACTCCTGGGCAGGAAGTAGGCCCATCCCAGAATTAATTACCCATAATGCACCTCTCTTAATGCTATATGTGAAGCATGAAGTGAATCTCAGTCCTTCAACTATAAGACCAACGAACCAGTACAAAAAAAATCTGATTGGTTGTGTTCCAATAACTATGGGTATTGCCACCAAATTCAACTGCATAACATACCAGACATCTGGTATGTGGGTTCAGCTGTCACAATTGTGATGATTTATTCTGCTGAAGAAATCCACAGGACAGAGAAAAGCTCCAAGTCTGAACTGCACAAGATGTTGTTCTCATTTTCTGTGCTCCGCTCATGTGAGTTTGAAACAAGGTAACTTAATACTCTGTGATTAAAACAAGAAAATACCAAACAGACACGTGAATCCATCAGTTTTGTGCATTCTGTTTTGAATTTTATAGTTTTAACATCTAAAAGATTAATTCTGCCCTTGAAGTGAGGCAATCCTGTTTTGGTCTTGTTTGTTTTTGAATGCATGTGGGCCACCAAATTAGCTGTTGATTTTGAATGGACAGAGGTTCCATATGACATTTACTTTTTAAGAGTTCATTTGTAAAAATAACAAATGATACATCATTCTTTTTACAATCATAACTTTAAAACGATTGTTATACTAATATCTTGCTTTTTCTCCTTTACATATTGATTGTGTGTGGACTCTGTGACTCAGTGCAGTCATTAACATTATTTGTTCCTTGATGACTGATAGTTTGCCATATTTAGGAAAGGATCACAGGAGACCAGGATCTGCTCTTTAAAGAATTATTACTGCTATAATATTGTTTTTGGCTCAACAATGCAATCCATCACTGCAGTGAAGCTGACCACAATAAACGGCTCAAATGTTGGTTTATAAATGACAGAATCAGACCAAAATTTTAATCAAATGCAAAGTAGTCCAGCTCAGTCTGAGTTGGACTCCTGGAAATCAATGGTCATGAACATCTCACTGGTCGTGGCAGGAAGGGGAAAGTTTTTGTAATCATTTTGTCATTGCCCTAACCAACCCCATTTTGGCCATCAGATGATGTTTTCTGTAGTAAGTTTCATTCTACCTCCTGTCAGTCACAGCAATGCGCAAGTAGCTACCAGAAGTAAATAATGTGCTGTTGAAAAAGTTACCCATAAAACATGCTAATGTTAGCAATATGAAGTCACATTTAATGTATTTATCACTGCCAATCCCCATAGAATGATGGATTACAAAAATGAGAAAAAACCAAACTATACCAGTATTATCCTTTAAGGACCCAAGGGGTGTACCATGATGGCCTGGCTTATCATGTTAGCTGGTTAGCTTTCGTAAGCGTTGAAGTAAAACTTTTTTAATTGCAGAGATAGATATTGTTTTTCTCATTGTTTTCATGTATTTTATGTATTTTGATTCAGCACTTCGTATTATTCTTAACAAGGAAGTTCACTTGTCTTCATAATATTTACCAAAGTTGGCTGGACAACCAGTGAATCCGCTTCATGGCGTACCATGCGGAAAGGCCCCACATTAGAACTGAATGCCCCCCTTAAGGCTCCAGAGGAGAGATATTACTAATTGGGGTGGGAGGACCACGCCTATCCCAGCATGCCTCCTGGCAGAATACCCACGCTGGCATTGACTGTGAACATTCACCCATGAGGCTAGGCCGTGCTCCCTTGAACCTCACCATGAGCGGTTGGCCTTTCCCTCCATCAATGGCAGGATTTCTGAATGGTCACTAGTGACAGAACATGCACAGTGTTCTCTGTTACGGATGTTTTACTTCTCAAAGGGGTGATGGTGGAGAGGAACCCAAGCCAATGGTGAGACCTGGAATCCGCTCTCTCTCCCATGTTACTAAACGTAACGGCATGCCCTTTAATTTAATTACAGACTGCTTTCAGTGGAAGTTTGGGGTCTTTTTTGGGTGTTCATCAAGCCTTAAAGCACACAGAGTCGCCACGGATATGTTAACTGGCGTATGGTTGTGGAATCTTGGTTTTGGATGCCGGACGAGCCCCGTTTTACTCCATGCTGACACATGTGGCTGAAGCCTAAATAGCTTCCTGCAACCATGACAAACTCAATGAAGCCAATTTCAATGCGATTTAATGGCTGAAACATTTCTTCTTTTATTACATGGCCAATGCATTCCAGCAACGGTCTTATTATGAAGAAAGAAACAATAAACACGGTTACACATATTCAAACCCAGCCCAGCCTTCGTACTGAGCGCCATTGTAATGAGTAACCTGGAACATTCCAACATGTTGAGCTGTTGGGAAAGAGGACAAGCTTAGTTTTTCAGCCCCCACTTCCTACCCCCCCCCAAAAAAAAAACACCCAACAGAGCTTGTTGGAGGCAAAAGGGTGCAATGCAGTGGGAATGTGAAGTGGGGGGGGTGGGCAATGTAAAAGTTCCACTATCTCTGGGATGTGCAACCCAGACAAAACACGGGTGATATAACAGTAGAGGGCAACGTTTCCGAATCAGAAGATATTGGGTGGGGTGGGGGGGGGGGTAGGTTTGCTGTAATTAAAGAGTTGGGGGGGGTGGTATACTGGAGCAGAGCTTTCGCATGGCTGAAACTGAATATCAAGGAGAGGATAAACGGGAAGCCCTGCTGGCTTCCATTAAGGCCGCTGAAAGACGGCCCAGCTCTCGATTAATCTCATCAGGGGGAGTTCAGCCAGGGAGGCGATGGCGCGGTAAACAACGTGAACGCCCCGATCTGGCTGCCCATACATGGACAGCGGCAGTGGACTGGTGGTGGACTGGAGGGTAATTAAACACGATGTCCGCTGAACACTGAGCAGGTCTGCTCCTCCGAACAGGTTTTTTGTTTTTTTGGGAAATTCAGAACCCAGAACCCAGAGGACCTATTGATGAGGGATGTCCTGCTCAGAGACTGAAATAAACTCTAGTTTTGGGGGGGGGGGGTCACTTTTGTCCACTGGGGGAATTGGGTGGACAGGTTATGGACATAGTGGTGTGACAAACCATAGCAACATACAGAGGATTATTAGAATAACGATGTAATGGGGAAAAAGTCAATTGAAAGTCCGTTAAAAATCAGTTTGCAATGATTTCCTTGGATTAAGATGTTAAAAACATATCAGTACAGTCTTACTGGTGAATATAGACATCACACTAATTACAAATACAGACATAAAGAAGAGGATCGCTAAAGCACTGCACATGCTATGCAATGCACTAAACACTCTGCTAAATGTGCAAAGCAGATCCACCATGAGCCATTAGTCCAAAAGGGATAAAAATGCCCTCTTTCAGAATTTAAGAAATACTCTCTCAGAGCTTATTTAATACTGGACGTTTTTCTTTTGAGAGATGACGCAGCCAACGGTCCTCCCAAACTGACGGAGGGGAGTGAAAGTGGCTTGACAAGAGGCAGGCTAACCATGATGGAGACAGAGAAACTGAGAAGCCAGGAGCAGTGGACAGACACCCCTTGCCAAGTGCATCTGTGCAATTATTTTTCTAGATTGTTCCCCTTCATCCCGCCCGAACACAGCTGAACTGTTTAGCCTCATGCAGCAAACCCTTCCCTGTTGGCTCTAGAGGACACAGTCATGACACATTACTCCTCTAATTCACCCAATGAGAAGCCCTCGCCAGCAGCTGGGCCACCAATGACACGCGAACTACGCTGCCAGAGGATGAGGAAGCCGTGTATGCTCAGCTCGTGCATCAGCAGGTGCCTGGCTGGCCTGCAGGTGCTGCTAGAGAGCAGTGAGACTGACAAATTTATACTTAATCCTTATCTTTTCTTGTCAAGACTGGGCCAATTGTTGCCTCGCCACTGTGGACCTCTAGCCACAGTGGGGACTTGAACCCCAAATTGCTGGGTTCACATCTGCTTCCCAAATTAACATCTTACTTTGTGCATCACTTAGGGGCCAACAAAGTCATATTATGTTATGGCAATGATGTGTCAATAACACTGCTAAGTGTTATGGCTTTGACGTGTCAATAACACTGCTAAGTGTTATGGCTATGACAAGTTAGCATTTAAGCTTGTGGGCCCAGAGCACATAGGAAACCTCTAATCCATGGATGTTCATTAACACAGAACTGTGTTAGGCATGCTGTGAGTTCAGCACAACCGTTAACGCAACCCTAATCGCCGGCCAAACAAATATCCGCCTCACACTTCAAAGGGCCACGCCCCCAACGAGGAGAATGAATAAATTAACCGCATGCAAATTAGAGGATACAGTCCCTTTGACATGAGTGGACCCTGTGCCATTGTTGTCAAGGGCACTGGGAAGGTGCGCCCCAATCAGCCGCCTCAATAAATATTTAAGCAGGAGCTGAAAGCCCTGGGAATTTGTGTTCCGTGTGAAGACTGAGCAGGGTTCACAATAAAGACCTGACTGAAACTCTGCCAAAAACCGCAGCTAATGCTGAGATTATGCTGCTGCCCCCTTGGCTGAGTTTCCCGAGGCTGTGTCCCAACACCCGTCACTACATTAACGAGTGCTGCTCACCCCAGTGACTTTAACCAGGCAACCTGAGCCTTCCACAAAGGGTCGGGGGCAGCAGCCTGTGAGTAGCTGGGCTTGTAAAGGTCGCATCTGAGGACGGGGAAGTTGCACACTTGGATCAAAGCAGCATCCGACTATAAATCCTTCGGTAAATGTCAGGCTAAATAAATGGATAAATGTAAAACACTGTTGGTCTTTCCAGATAAGACTCTCTGCTGGGAAAAACATGGTCTGGTATAACTTCATGATTGGCAGGTGACATTTTGGCTTGGTCAGGTGAGACTGAGAGAACAGACACAAACACGGGAAGTCCCATGTTTGAGAACCAAGGATGGATGACCCACAGAGACTGGATCAGGCTAAAAGAGATGTTTGAGTATCTGATCTAATAATAATAATAATAATAATAATAACAGACTTCTGATAACAGATGTTGTTATTATTATATGTATTATAATTATTATTAAACACAAAGCACACAACACAGTGCACTCTGTGAAGGCTGGGTTTGGCTGTGGGTGACCCTGCAGATGGTTTCTCTTCAACGCTGCCTGTGGGAGTCTGTATCCCCTTTGTCTCCTGTATCTCCTGACAGATCTTCATGACTCGTAAACACATAAGAAAAATGGAAGCTGGCAAGAGCAAAGGGTTTCCTTGTCCGTTTAGACACACACATGCACATAGCCACACACACACACACACACACACACACACCCACAAATTCATGCACACGTGTGCACACGCACATGCAAGCACACACACATATGGGCATACACACACACACGCACATACACACACACTTATGCGCACACACACACTTACACGCATGCACACACCCATATGTGGGTGCACACACACACATGCAGGCGCACACACACACACACACACACACACATACACACACGCACAGGGCTGTGTTCCTCTTCCACACTGCCGGAGGCAGTATGTCATGTCAGCCACACAGCAGGCTTGTTTATGCAGGGGATGGCTAAAGATGCAAGGCCTGCCACTCAGAGGACAGCGGCGTGCGGCCGCTACTGCCCTGTTTAGCACCTGGTCACCTCTTCACCTGTCAGAGGCCCCCACTGACCCTTCACCCCAACCAGTGGGCCTCTGGTGACCCCTGACCCCTGAGGTTGTGAAATACATCCATATTTACTGCCAGACCTGCCACTGGCCCCATATTTCTGCTGGTGACTTAGTGCAGAAGAAATGAAAATAATTTTACCCCAGGGGCACAAAGTAATTCAATAATTTACTGCTGACCGTTGTTCATTCAAGCCGAAAGGCTGAAAGGTCCACCTCAGTTAAACCTACTCACTGGAAATGCAAGCACAGGAGATAGGAGTACAACAAGTTAGTTGGAGAAGTAACACCTCCTCATTTACTCAGTAATTAGGATACAATACTTCCCCTGATATATCAATTTTCTTACCTGGGTCATGGCATGAGATCATTTTCAAACTTGAGGAGGAGACATATCAGCTGAGCGACATCAGGCTGGGACCAGTGAGCCCTCAGCATCACATTCGAGTAGTAAGGGGACAGTCAGGAGGAGACTGGAATGGTGCAAGCCTAATTCAGGTCAAAATTCTGTCCTGTGCAGTAGATACCAGTAAGGTCAAAGGTCAAGCGACAGTGACATCTCAGGGTTACGCACCTCCACAGGAAAACCTATATGTCAGCCAATGAATGGAACTCGACTCATCGCAGACAGATCAGGTGTTTCAGTTCATCAAACCCACGTAACAGGCGACTCATTTTTCCACAAAATAAACTTGATTTATTACACTTCCATGTCTTATAGTCCCAATAAAAAAAAATCTAATTTTCCCTTCTGTGCCATTCCTGACCAGTGATAGGAAAGAGCAGCAGACTCGGCTAATGGTAAAACCTGCAGTCATTCACAACAGATGGAAGCTGATACTGTATTGGTGCTGCACCTTTTTTTCCACTGTTTGATGATAATATCTTCTGAGTTCCCCTCCTAAATTAAGCTCTCTTAAATTCGTTTGGCTACGCGGACGGAAAACCGTCTTGGTCAAAAAGCTGATCTGAGAGGAGCTTAAAATTTGGGTGAGTCGTGGTCTGGCACTGGACCCTCCATCTGTATTTGGCAACAGTGAGACAGCAGCTCCAAGACTTACGACAGACATCAAGAAATACCTATTTAAAGACCTGGACACAGCCTAAGGACAGTCACATGCATTGTCATCCACACAAGCATTCGATTCATTCAAAGTCTTGCTAATTATCTAAGGTCAACCGCCTCTATGTGAAGGAGTTAGCGGAAGCTTCCTGAGCGCTGATGGAAACTGATGACGGTGGTAGTACTGTATGTACAAAGCACAGAGCAATGGACAAAATAAGAACCTTCGGTTAGCCTGCAACTAAAGCTGTGTTAGAGCAACTAACACATTCTAAGTTCTAACATATGCAGTACTTGTCAGAAAATATTTAGCTTCACACATTGGGTATTTTTTTCTTGGGGTTATGGTTTTTGCCTTTTCTGGCCATGTGCAGTCTTAATAAGATAATGTTACATTTCACCACATTATGCTGTGCTACATGTTATTCTTAACAGATAATGATTACTGTAATGATAACAAGTAATGATATAAGGATAATAAACAGAATTTTCAAAAGCTGTGATGACAGGATAAAAAATGAAGACTGATTAGCAAACCCTCGCTGGGACTGTTACAACTGCATGTCTTTTCACTTCTGTCATCAAACCTAGAGGTTTCGAACTGACCTTTTATTTACGTTGGCTGAACCTTGAGTTACTGTCGCTGCATAAAGTCAGGATCGGAAGGATAGCCCAGAGTCAAAAAGCAACAGGACAGCAGTGAATTTACGGTCAGTCTGTGGTCTGGCACGAATGTTTTCCCGTTCGGGAACATCGTCATTGACTGTTGCTTAGATTATGACAAACTGCAGATGTTACCTTACAGGAGATGCATGCAGTATTGGCAGGGGGAACCACTGTAAACTTCATACTGATCTCTTTGTTATGGAATTCAGAAAATGCCCCGCAGTCACTTTCCTTTCAAATAATTGTATTCTGGGATTTCCACTGCAACTGAAATGCTTTTCAACTCCATGAATGTTGATAAAAACATGAGGTTACCACAGCAGAATTTTCTCCAGAAACATTGCTGTGTCTTCTCATAATAATAAGAAATAGAGGTACTCACTCCAATTTACCATTTGTTAAAAATGGAAAAAATAAGGTTTTGACACAAGTGGTACCTTAATTGAAGCAAGGATGGAAAGGGGACCCACAATGCACTGCAGTATAACTCAAGGAAACTATTGAGCTGCTTGTAAAATTTGACAACACTCTGGCAGACCCCTGACACTCGTCATATAATTTGGTGTATATAATGTTCATGTTACAATTCCCCACATACAGAAATTTTAGTGGTGTTTAAAAGTATGTGAAATAAATAATAAATAAATAATTTACCCTGGTCTGAAGCA
This sequence comes from Albula glossodonta, assembly GCA_019788955.1. Classification (NCBI taxonomy): domain Eukaryota; kingdom Metazoa; phylum Chordata; class Actinopteri; order Albuliformes; family Albulidae; genus Albula; species Albula glossodonta. Next base: position 59,873 of record JAFBMS010000264.1, read on the forward strand.
CAAATGTTGTTGTTTTCACCCATTGTTCATGAAAAAAGGCATAGTTCTTTTCTTTTTCCGAGTGTTTACCAGCTCATCTGCACCTCTGTGCAGCTGAAGGAGCATCATCTGTCTCGTTAGCATACTCCTTTTTGGCCACATTGTCCGTGGAGAGGAATGTAGCGTTGCAGGTCACACAGGGTTTAGAGGGTGTAGCCATGCGTTCTGCTTTTCCAACCCAGTTCTGACTGCAGGCACAGAAGTTTATTTGCAGTTGCTCTGTTAATTTTTACAAATAATTCAGGGCTGACAGTCTAATCTGTTTGGTCAGTTTTGCAGTCGGGCCTTGATAAGATCATCTTATAACAAAAAAGGAAGGAAAGGGGAGGGAGATTCTCTGACGGCAGTTTTCAATCAGTTTTAAATTCAGACACACATACGCACACTAGAACCTGTGTGGGATGCTATTCATTATATCAGGACAACTGAGGCTCAAACGTGACATACATGAAGTGGCAAAACTCAAACATTCACCTGCAAGTTTAACCTCAATTTAAAAAAAAGATACTTGCCAATCAAAGTCAATGCATTTTCAGACTTTCCGAATCCACCCGCCTCAAACTGACTGTTGCATTTCGGCTGAATGTATCTGCAGACTGGCTTTGTGAATATGATCAAAATGCCATCATGTAAAATATAACACCAGACTCTGTCAGCTACCTTTAAAATGAGTAAGCTATACATGTACAAATGTTACAAAATCTTACGCCACAGTCATTTGCCAAGCCCCTTTATAATCAAGTCTCATTTTAATGAGCAGTTGAAAAATCAATTAATTGAAACTGCATATGGGCAGTGTCTTCCATAGCTCCCTAATAAATATGCATGCCCAGAAAAAGACTTCAGTGAAGGCATGGGAAAATATCTTGTAAAGAGTATGAAGTGTCAACTGGAGCTGCAAGACACTAGAAAGGAGACGAGGAGAGAGTGGCTCTGAGGGAAAAATCAAGATAGGCATTTACAGTCGGCACAGGGAGAAATGAGAAACTGTTCCCAGTTCAGTATAAGGCAGGGCTGTAAGAACCTCTTTTACCACACAGAGCACCGGTTTACATGAGTCAAACTCAAGAGGAAGTGGTAAGCACACTAAGGGTAACACAGGATATATGCTCCAGTGTACTATGATGACATGAAAATGTTACGCCATTAAACTTCAGTCTCTCTGCACATCATTTCGCCTTAGAGGAGACCGAGAAAAAAAAACAACCAAGCATGCTTTTTTTTTTAAAATTGACATCACAGAACAAAATGTTCCCATACTAGAATTGTAATATTTTAGTCGAACACTAGTGTTATTGTTTTCACTGAATAATCTTCTCAGCGTCAAGCAGCAAGGTTGGTCAGGAGGTTACTGAGCTTACAAAACTCCCTGGGGCTGGACAGTCCTGAAATTTTCATATTCATTTCCGTGTGTACTGTTCAAAGCTTAATGTTCACACTGACCAGTGCCGAGGTGGAAAATAAAAATTTGGTTGCAAATATTACCCATAATGCAGCAGTAACCCAATTATAACACTGGCAGTGTGTATAAATCTTAGCATTTTTAAAGAAAACATAACTGAAAAGAATGAATGAAAACAACCAGCTCTCCTCAGCTTCTTCTCATTGGTTTATATTTTTATAGGATTGAAATTCCATAGATGTTTTCCAGAGATTTCAGTCAAGCAATATACTTTAACTGTCAACGCTAACAGTGTGGTGAGCTAGTAATATATTTTTGTATGGTATACATCCTTTCTTGATGATAAGTCTTTGGAAAAGACAGCAGTATGGGACAACCACAAAAACCTCATAGTGTGGATACCCTGAAAACTCATTCTGTCTCCCTAAAATAAATTGCAGAACGAGACAGATTCCAAACATTTTCTGAAATTTTCATATTGAAATAAAAACAATTAATTTTGTGACTAAGACCCATAACAAATCGCATTAAGACTTTTACGGGGAAGCACCTATGTCATGTGATCTGTGGTTCCACATGGGAAAACAGGTTACCTCCCATTCTCTTGTTTTCAGTTGACCTTAAAATCACAATGCTAAGTTTTTACATGATATGATCCAAGACTGGGTGTGCAGGACCTCTCCGGGTGAAGTCACTGTCCAATGGTTTCAAGTTTTATGTTCAACAAGATTCGTCTCACAGTCCCATAACAAAGAAAAATCCAAGTGTTCGGTTACCAAGCATCAGAAAGTTTGATCATACCTAGAAGCCATCGGTTGGTATAAAACGTTTCCAAGAGACTCATCAATCAGTCTCTATTTTGTATACATCATGCATGACCATGATGTAATCATTTATGAGAATTATGCTTCTGAAGCCAATTAATACATACAGTCATTTCGTGGATCTGATGGTATCCATCAATGAAGCACAAAGTCTTGCAGGCCCCTGAGATTTAAGCAACCATTGACCTCATTTCTGGCCCAAAACTGAAAAGTAAAAGTGCAAGCTTAATAAATTGTCTCACTGAAACACCAAATCCTTGGTGTTAATTGCCCACAAGTGTTGTTAAATCAACACTGAATTCCTGTAGTTGCTTGCTGAGTTTTGCTGACTGCTATAGCCATGTTATAAATGGTGTGTTACTTTGTGTGGCTGATGCGCTGAGGACATGGGGTGAAAGGTTAATTAGATGCGTTTTTCCGGGATCCTGTGCGGGGCTTTTCCTGCTTGGAGCCGATGTACGCCGAAGGAGGAGGCAGAATGGCAGACGCAGCAGCTTCCACAGCGGGGAATGAGCATGGGACGGCCTAGCCCAGTGACCCCTCTGTACCCCTGGAGGGGGTTGAGTTACAGGAGCCAAAACAAGACGGCAGGAGCTGTGACCGGGAAGCTCTCAGTGTTGACGTTCAAGAAACCATGCCCCCCAGCCAGCCTCTCAGAATTGGAGGAGGTTGTTTTCTCTTGCAATTCAAAATGAAGGTCTTTATTTGAGGTCTGACTTCTCTGCTGCCCTGGAACAGGGACCATCTGGAGTCTGGAGCTAGGGGTGGGGGGGTTGGGTGGGTGGGAGAAATACATCCCCTCCATCCCGCCAAAACTCATTCTTAGGCACCTGCCAAAAAAAAGTTCTACTCTTCCCGTCCTCTCAGGATATTTTCTTAAAGTCACCCATGAGGACGGGAGAATCTGATACCTGTCAAATGGACATAAGAAACACGCCACACCCTGAGCCATCCAGCTTACTGCTCTTCCCCCTTCGGCAGTGTCCTGGCCGCCACGGTCCTGAGGGCGTCCAACCGTTCCACAGTATCTGTCTCCTCATCAGTTCCCCACAAACGTCGTTCCAGGGCGCAGCAGACGGCGAAGCATGTGTGTAAATCAGGAAGCCGAGACATTGGCCGATACTCGCCCATGATTCAACTACGCTTTATATATTTTCAGCATGGTGACCTTTGACCTCTTGCTCACCAGTACTAAGAGAAAATGACACCCGTTTCCGTTAAGCGGACATATTTTCTGGACGTGGGTGCAAAGTCTCTGCCCTGTAGGCCTCCGCCTGACAGTCCCAGCCCTGAGTGAATGTCCATCGTGGAACCGCAAGCTTCGCACAGCCGCCTCGCACAGCTGGGCTGTGGCATGAATAATAACCAAAAGTAGATACACTAGAAAGAAGAAATTCAAAGAAAGAAAAATATCCCTTTGGGGAAACAGAATGTTATATTGCTGCAGTTTCGTCTTAAATTTTATTTTCCTAAGAAGCTAACAGGATATGTCGTTTCATGCTCATCAAGACTGTTTGACTCCCTGGGAGACAAAGACAGAAAAAAATGAGAGAAGGAGAGAAAGAGAGAGAATACATGAGTGTGAGAGAGAGGGAGAGAAAGGAGGAGAGAGACAGAGACAAATTAAGAGAGAGAGCTTTTCCCTCTCTTGGTTCCAGAAACACTGTTTCTCTCTGTTTCCTCAGAAAACACAGACCTACTGGCAGCCTGCCGTCCAGAGAAACCACCAGCCAGCCCTGAGTGCTCTCGTTCACCCGCTATTAATTCATGTGTCACTGAAAAATCAACACCGAGGAAGGAGGGAAGCAGGGGAGACCGCTGGCAGCCCACAGGCCTGGCCGGGAGGCCGATCAGAGAGACAGCACAGACGCCGCCCAAGAGAAAGCATCCAGCTCGGTCAACAACTGCGCCGTTCCGCCCCGCTCAGCGGCGGACACGGACACAGAGCAGGCGCTCGTAACCCTTCCCGCCCACACCGTCGGTACGTGCGTTACCGCGAACCCCCAGAGAGCCGCTCAGCTCGATAAATCAAACGCGGCTACAAGGGAAGCCGGCCGTTAAAGGCTCCGCCTGTGGATCGTCAGCTCCCGAACAGAAGTGAGTCAAGGCGGGTATCTCTCCCCACCGGTCCAGCCCTCAAGGCTAAGAGAAAAAGCAGGATGAATACATTCTTTCCACATTGTCCAGAGGAAGGGCCAGATACCTCCCATGACCCTGGTGCAGATGGAAATGTATCAATGTCACCGATAGCAAGTTGTGAATGGATTTCGACAGGCTCAAAGATGTGATACATTCCTGTACTGCCTTTGCTGTAGAGCTGGAACCAGGCTGGCTCATTATTCCCCCTTTCCCACTGTAGAGCTGGAACCAGGCTGGCTCATTATACCCCCTTTCCCACTGCAGAGCTGGACCAGGCTGGCTCATTATACCCCCTTTCCCACTGTAGAGCTGGAACCAGGCTGGCTCATTATACCCCCTTTCCCACTGTAGAGCTGGAACCAGGCTGGCTCATTATTCCCCCTTTCCCACTGTAGAACTGGAACCAGGCTGGCTCATTATTCCCCCTTTCCCACTGTAGAGCTGGAACCAGGCTGGCTCATTATACCCCCTTTCCCACTGTAGAGCTGGAACCAGGCTGGCTCATTATACCCCCTTTCCCACTGTAGAGCTGGAACCAGGCTGGCTCATTATACCCCCTTTCCCACTGTAGAGCTGGAACCAGGCTGGCTCATTATACCCCCTTTCCCACTGTAGAGCTGGAACCAGGCTGGCTCATTATACCCCCTTTCCCACTGTAGAGCTGGAACCAGGCTGGCTCATTATTCCCCCTTTCCCACTGTAGAGCTGGAACCAGGCTGGCTCATTATACCCCCTTTCCCACTGTAGAGCTGGAACCAGGCTGGCTCATTATACCCCCTTTCCCACTGTAGAGCTGGAACCAGGCTGGCTCATTATACCCCCTTTCCCACTGTAGAGCTGGAACCAGGCTGGCTCATTATACCCCCTTTCCCACTGTAGAGCTGGAACCAGGCTGGCTCATTATACCCCCTTTCCCACTGTAGAGCTGGAACCAGGCTGGCTCATTATACCCCCTTTCCCACTGTAGAGCTGGAACCAGGCTGGCTCATTATACCCCCTTTCCCACTGTAGAGCTGGAACCAGGCTGGCTCATTATTCCCCCTTTCCCACTCTAGAGCTGGAACCAGGCTGGCTCATTATACCCCCTTTCCCACTGTAGAGCTGGAACCAGGCTGGCTCATTATACCCCCTTTCCCACTGTAGAGCTGGAACCAGGCTGGCTCATTATACCCCCTTTCCCACTGTAGAGCTGGAACCAGGCTGGCTCATTATACCCCCTTTCCCACTGTAGAGCTGGAACCAGGCTGGCTCATTATTCCCCCTTTCCCACTGTAGAGCTGGAACCAGGCTGGCTCATTATACCCCCTTTCCCACTGTAGAGCTGGAACCAGGCTGGCTCATTATAGCCCCTTTCCCACTGTAGAGCTGGAACCAGGCTGGCTCATTATACCCCCTTTCCCACTGTAGAGCTGGAACCAGGCTGGCTCATTATAGCCCCTTTCCCACTGTAGAGCTGGAACCAGGCTGGCTCATTATTCCCCCTTTCCCACTGTAGAGCTGGAACCAGGCTGGCTCATTATACCCCCTTTCCCACTGTAGAGCTGGAACCAGGCTGGCTCATTATACCCCCTTTCCCACTGTAGAGCTGGAACCAGGCTGGCTCATTATAGCCCCTTTCCCACTGCAGAGCTGGAACCAGGCTGGCTCATTATACCCCCTTTCCCACTGTAGAGCTGGAACCAGGCTGGCTCATTATAGCCCCTTTCCCACTGCAGAGCTGGAACCAGCCTGGCTCATTATACCCCTTTCCCACTGCAGAGCTGGAACCAGGCTGGCTCATTATACCCCCTTTCCCACTGTAGAGCTGGAACCAGGCTGGCTCATTATAGCCCCTTTCCCACTGCAGAGCTGGAACCAGCCTGGCTCATTATACCCCCTTTCCCACTGTAGAGCTGGAACCAGGCTGGCTCATTATACCCCCTTTCCCACTGCAGAGCTGGAACCAGGCTGGCTCATTATACCCCCTTTCCCACTGCAGAGCTGGAACCAGGCTGGCTCATTATACCCCCTTTCCCACTGTAGAGCTGGAACCAGGCTGGCTCATTATACCCCCTTTCCCACTGCAGAGCTGGAACCAGGCTGGCTCATTATTCCCCCTTTCCCACTGTAGAGCTGGAACCAGGCTGGCTCATTATACCCCTTTTTTACTATGGTAGAGCTGGACCAGGCCAATATATTATCCATATTTTTACAGTAAGAGGTGATGTGGAACAAAAGCACAAATACAAGACTACAAAGAACTCACATGATGTAAGAGAGGTAGCATATGACAGAGGGAAATCCATCCGTGCAAAGGTCACAAATTAAAAAGGCGGCACCAGAAAAAACCCTGGCTGAGACCCAGTTAAACCCAACAGTTCTGTTTGGGCATATGCAAACCAGTCAAAATGAACTACAGCACATGTTATGAGATTTTTTTTTATTTAATGGTGCTTTATGTTGTGTTTTAGAATGAAAGAGCAGCTTCCAAAGGACATGTACACTTTCCTCCAATAAAAAACCTAAAGAAACAGGTTATAATTTAATGTCCATTTTGATTGAATTGTATATAGCCTTACAGACACAATCGATCACTTTCCCTGCATAGCAAAGCAGTGAAATATGTTGAAATACTGAGTTTTGGCCTAATGCTTTGCATATGATTTGCAAATGGCTGGAAAAAGTGTTGGCAGATCTTTAACTTTAACAGGAAGCTGGAGCCATAAACAGGAAGTGACATAGTCCTTACCTTTGAAGGTCATGAAGACTCTCGGCAAAGTCTGGGAGAGGCTGGAGACGCTGGCGAAGAAAAGCAGGAGAACCAGGAGTACGCCACGACTCCCCGACCGCAACGCAACCCCGACTGACCGGACGGCAACCCCATCCAGCCGACCCATGTCCGCTGGACTCAGGAGGTAAACCCAAACCCCAGGGCCTGCAGGGAACATTCAGGAAAGAGACGGTTTCTTTACTCTAAATCAGAATTTGAGACCACGGAACAAGTTCATGTTGTAAACCACAGAAAAATAGAAATCTTGGCCTGGCTGAAATCAATAATCATCCTTAAATTTTACTCAAAATGTACATTTTTGCATTGTTACACAGACAGTTTTGTAAAGTTGAAACTTTACTCAGATCAGTCCCTGTAGATTAGCAGAAAGCAGCACCTCTTCGATTTCTTTTTAAGTCCTTTTCTTTTTAGTTAAGTGTTAACTAAATCCAGGCATATTGACACTGACAGACCAAGGCAATTTACCATCATTTAAGATGCCAACTGATGAATAACTTCTGCAGCTGTTATAGGTGTGCCATATGCCTAAATTAACAAGTAGTGTGTTTCTTATTGGTGTGAAATCACAGAAGCCTTCTGCCCTGGTGATATTTCTTCTATCGGCTATGGAATCCCATACAACCCCCTCCTGGGGTTTCAGAAATCTGAGGAACACAGTACAACATCCAAGTAAAATCCTTATTCTGCTCTTGGTCAGTTTTTTGGCCAAAGTCAGAAATTGTACAAACATATGTATATATGCACTTTCGGTTTTTTTGGCAGCTTTTGGCCACTCTGAATCCTCACTTTGGTCTGGTGTTCTGAGCGATCAAGCCCTCCTCACGCTGCCAAGCAACACAAGCCTCGCTCTCAAAATACGTTATTTATTGTTGTTTTATGAGTCCCTCACATAAACAGAACCGTTATCTACACTGAACACTGTGCAACTCACAAACTATGAAAGAATTTGAGCTTGTCTTAACAAAAGGTCTTCTTTTAAGAGTGAAACAGAGGCATATTGCAGCTGATCCAAAGTTAAACACCTTATCCTTATCTTATGTCGCTCTGTGGAATTAATTTATGTTATTAATTTATGTCAAAATATTGTTTCATGACATTTAACGACTGAGGCTTAAGGCAAACCACCAAAACTGTATTGCTCTCAGAACCTGAATTTACTTTCAGTGACCAATTCTACATTACACTCGTTCCAGGAAATATCACAGTCAGCCTTGCCCTTTTTACTGCGCTGGAAATACTTTAATTGATGAAGAAGCCTGAGCGGAAGGTATGAGCCGAATTACTCACGCTAATCTGGAATGGAAAAGATTATATACAAACATAACATTTGAAAAAATATATGTAAGAAAAGCATACATTATTTGTCAGGACAATGTTATTATTTGCAAGTATTGAATTCATTACAGGATATTAATTATATGAACTACATTTAAGATTTATCCAAAAATAACATTAAAATAATAATTACTCACATGCACACACACATACATACATACTCACATGCTCCCCCACACACATACACACACACCCTGTCACACACACACACACACACACACACACACACACAGTATATTTATATTGGCTCTTGCCCCATGAGACTCGTAAAGAAAAATTATATGGCTCTTGAGGGAAGAAAAAGGAAACTGGACTAGAAACCTGTGAAACCTTCAATTTAGGGCTCAGCTGCAGGTTAAGGGTTTTAGTAACAGTGAAGTTTACGGCTTGCTGCTGCTTGCTGCAGTTTTCTCTCAGCCAGGTGCACAGTAAAGAGCTGGGACTGGAGACTGACAGAGGAGGGAGGGGCAGGAGGAGCAGAGGTAAAACGAGAGTCCGTTTGGCAGTAGCAGAGGGGTGGACGCTCCCGACACTGGGCGGACCCCTCTTCCCCCAAATATCCCAGGACGGCTTCGTGCCTCAAACTGGTGGACGTCAGCCGCGCAGCTGCTAAAGCCATCGCGGAGTCCCCCAGCGCGGCGCGAGCGTGTGCCAGATATCATTACTCTGAGATAAGGCACAGCTTTCCGATGATGCATTACCCCCGGAACGACTGACCGCACTGACACGCTATACCACTCTGTGGTTGTGACCACGTATAAAATAAGCGATAGACTTCTATCTCTGAGAGCAGTCAGGGATTCCCACATACTCATAGCGGCACGGCCTTTGTGTAAATATTACATGTGTCAGCAGCAGATGAGCCAAACAAAAAATATTCCTTAATCCATGGAGTGGACCCTCACATTCAATATCTAAGCATTGTACTTTTCTTCATATATTGTTCAATATGTAAGAATTGTATTCCTCTTTACATAGTTAAAGGCATACGGCCCACCACCATTTTGATTGTACAAAATACATTGATGGTTCCAGTGTTAATCACTCATAGAGGGGACTTCCAGATTCTATATCTAACCATTGTATACCTCTTTGTAATATTGTTTAGACCACATATTTAAAGACATATGCCCCACCACCATTTTGACCATGCGTTGATGGTTATGTGGGAGAACATGCAGCATGTACAACCGAAATTCAATTATGATAAGTGTGACTGTGTTTCCCAAGGTACGGTTCAATTTTTGATCGTTTTTTTTTTTACCTGTCCAAACACGCACATGGAAGAGGAAACGATGTCAAAGTCCAGAGCATGTGTTCATAAAGCATCTCAAAGTAAGAGTTCTGGTCTAGGATCATGTTTCCTCTGTCCATATTGTAACCTTATGAAAAAAAAAAAAGTTTTTATTGCTGGCAGCATTTTGGAAGCAGAACTTTTGACAAGACGTCTTATATTTTAACCTTATGAATTATGTGCCAGAAGGCTAAGCTAATGCTAAATCAGCATTGCCACACTGTTTTATGAATAGGCCCTGGTTTCATTGGTGCAGAGGGATTGGAGCACTCGGTTATGGTCCAATCAGAAGAGGCATTATGCCATGCCAATTAATCCAGTCTGAACAGGGAAGCCTGACCTGGGGCAAAGACAGAGGAAATTACAGCGGGATGGGGTAGCGGGGGGAACACTGCAATTTTGTTTATTGTGAGTCCTTCGGCCGTCTGTGGGGGGAAAACCACTTATCCATCGCATTGTTTGGAGTCTGTTTAAATTTTCACAATGGAAACCTCTAAAATATGGAAATAGAGGCATGCTCTCGCATACTTCTGGGATAGAGACAAGCACAGCCACTGTTGCCTGCCCGGAGCCTCCGAAATGACTTCATGTGATCGCTATCGCAGTCTGCTCCGCTAATAAAGACTTTTAAGCACTAAGCACTGCATGCCGACAATTAGGCCTTTTCAAATTGTGGGGGGAAAAAGCTCATAAAGAGGGTGGTTAGTCCTTTTCCATGTATTTTATTTCTTGGAATCACACTAACATTTATTCTAGTAGGACATCGTCGCACGCTGACTGAAGCATGCATGTTAATTCAGATGATGTTAGCTTAGCGCTGGCTTCACAGCACTGAAGACTGAAGCTCGGAGATAACTGACGCGAGCTGAAGATAACTGTGTGGGGGGTTTGGCTGCCCCAGCCTGTGGTATCACCCTAATCTGAACTCAAGGCTTCTGGCAGCTGCTCCTGATACACGGGAGGGGGCTCCTGCAGGAGACTCCAGTCAGCTGCCTCTGCCGTACCACCATGGGACTCTCAGAAAGGCTGTCTCCACGGTGCCGGGGCAAACTAGTCAGAATCAGCACCCCCCCCCACACACACACATCGCCCCCAAAGACGTCCGCACGAGCCCTGGGTACAGTGTACAGTGCGGCCACGCCCTTTCACCCAGCAGGCAGTCAAGCAGTTCACTGACAGAGAGACTCAGACCAGAGCGCACAGGGGAGGGGAGCTGGAGTCTTAGCTATCCCATGAGGCACCTCTCTCAGATTATGCCAGATTAATTATGAAATATAACTGCACTCTAAAGTATTGGCCACCACAGCAGTCATAACCACCGTCCCTCCCTGTGTCCTCAAACCAAGGAGGAATTCAACGCCCTGAGATATTGCAGTACTTTATACTGCTATCCTAGTTTAAAGTCATTCCTAAGCCCACATTAATTGACTACACATTGATAGCAATTCATTCATTACAGGTGAGCTCCATTCTATACATTTAGTTTAAATAATATGTAGAATAGATGCCAAATCATTCTAAAGAGAAGTTTTTTTATCCATTTCACCTGTTACTTGTCAGAGCTTGCTATAATTAAAACAACTCCAAAATATGATGAAGGGAATTAGAATCCACACAAAGCCATGTGGGTAAAAAGCAAAGCGTATAATAACTAATATCAACATCAGAGGTAATGTTAAAAAAACATTTAATTAGCACAGCATACTCATCATTGAGCCTTTTAAATTTAGAAATTAGAAAAAATTTAGAATCACATTCAAATATGAGAAATAATGTTGTTTTATGAGATACATTTGAGCTGTCCCCAAGACTATCAAGGGGTCCTACACCTGTTGAACTTCTCATTCCCCCCCCCACCCCCCCACCCCCGATTCCTATACCCCACACAAACAACCAGTCAGTGAATAAGAGTGCCTCAGTCCAGCTATGATACAGTACTGGGTCCAGACCCACCTTGACCTTGTTCTGTTCTGGTCCCAGCTCCCAGTTCTGGACCCTCTCTCCCGTGGTGTGATCGCAAGGCGGTCTAATCCTGCTCTGGGCCGGTCTCGCCAGTGTGTTCCCCAGAGAGAGAGAGAGAGAGAGGGAGGGAGGGAGAGACCTGAGAGACGAACACTGCTATTCCATCGAGTGGCCCGAGGGGCACACAGCACTGAGAGACATGGAGAGAGTGACCGGGAGAGAGAGCAAGAGAGAGAGAGAGAGAGAAGGAGGGAGGGAAAAGGGGAGGAATGGTTTCCTATTACCTCCCAGTCTGCTCCTCAGCCCCCTCCCTCTTCTTCTCCCTCTCTCTCTCTCTCTCTCTCTCTCTCTCTCTCTCTCTCTCTCTATCCTTCTCATTCAGCTGGCAAGACTGCCGCGCGATCGCCTGCTCCGCGGAGAGCAGCCGCCGCGTTGGGTCTTCTGCAGGAATTCCGCTGTTCCTCCGCCGCGGGGCGGGAGGCCGGGGGGTGGGAGGGAGAGGCGGGCGGGCGGGCTGGCCGCTGAGGGGGGAAAGTCCCCCAGCCTCTGGCTGCGTCAGAGCGCTGGCACCAGCGAAACAGAGGCTTCAAACAGACACATGAAAGACGAGGGTCATGGTCCCCTTCATTCCAGCATTAAAAGTGGGCGGGTAAAAATTCACAGCAGGAGAGCCAATCACAGCTGAGCGTAGGAATCATCCCAAACTACCACGTTCGGCCGGTCGTTAGGACAGTCGTTTACCGCAAAGACAGGTGATTACGAGGGGGAAAGTGCATGCCACCGGTAACAGGACCTCTCCGGACGGATGTGTCAGGCTTCGTATTGCCTTTGTGACTGTGATCTGTGATGACACGTTCGCCAGGGACTCGGGGGATGGGTAGAGGCAGTTTGTGGGGCCATAGGTGGTGATTTTCACTTCCTTCAAATACTGGCACCATGCTGTTGTTCACTGCCATTTTTACTATCTGACATTCAAGATGCATGACCTGCCATAATAATGCTAAGACAGTGCCAGGGATTATACACAACACTGATTAATGCTATCAAATGGTCTGGTGAAAGAATTTTATTAGACAATCAGTACAACTACTGTTTGCTGTTTCCAATAAAAAAATGAGCCTTGGATTGGGCAAATGATGCGGGCAGGCCAAGGAAGGCCACATGGGGGGTGTTTGGGGTTCAAAAAAGAGCGCTGCTATGGAAAGACATTTTTCTGAAGCATTAAAAATATACACACGAGATTCTGATGTCAGACATTAACAAGCACAATCCCTTCCAAACAATCCCAAGACTCTGCTGCGTGGCACATTTTTATGTGTAACACTCTCCATATTTTTGGGGAGAGGGTTAATTAACTGGAGGTGCAATGCTGCCATATTCAGATCATAATAATGGCCATTTATCTTCAGCTGAAAACGTCTTTCCTCTGCAAATGACTTTGGGACCAGGTGCGTAGCTTTTTCCAGCGAGCGGCGCAGAACTCCTGGCTGTGTAGATGGAAATGACCGAAATGAGCACAGGCAGACAGATCTCTCCTCAAGACGCTTTGTATGAGAGTGCGCCCAGGCACAGGGAAGTTATGGCCTCTTTACTGACAGATGGCGTAGATTTCCTCTTTCCCTAATTAAACAGTCATAGCTCCGCGGTGAAGAGAACACATCATGAAGCTAAAAACCCACATATGCTTCATCACGAGAACGGAGGCGGGAAAACCCTCCTTTATTCCAGTTTATGCTCTAACGACACGTTATAACGATAGTTATAACGAACTATCATAAAAAGATATTAATGACAATAGTGACATTTTGTCTGACAGGGACTGTTTTAATGTGGGTATGAAGTTTACATCTCAGTAATTTGGCAGATGCTTTTAATTCAAAGTGACTTTCAGGATGTCCCAATGTTCCACAACAAGTGCAACTGCATAAACGCAAAGCAGCACATGCAGCTCAGTAACAAACAAACTATAACACCACGAGTGTCTGGACGACATAAATATTCTCTTCTGAGAAGGCCGGGAAAGCCTATATAATATCCAGACAACCAGAATGATAACCCCCCACAGAAAGGTTGTACTTCACTATGAAGTCAATTAAATCATAAATTCATGGGTTTTGTTGGTTACAAACTCTTTGGTAAAGCACTGAAGTTACTCTTACTTAAGAAAGGCAAAAACTAGTTTTTACTGGGTGGAGTTCTCTAACTGGCTCAGTTTTTAGTAACAAACTGTAAACCTGTCATTGATAGCTTATCTGCACTTACAAGACATGTGTTCAGCTGATTAAATAAATGTTTTGTCTGCTATTTTGTTAAATTCTTTCACTATTTCTGTAAACAAAGTGAATAAACTTTCAATAATCTGCCCAGATTCACTGTATCGCTGCTGTGTGTAATGTGAGCTTTAGAAAACTATGTCTTGCATCATTATCGGAAACCTTGCCCAGAATTTTAATGGTTTTTCTCTTTCGATGAGTCTAATCTGCTCACCATCCCTTTGTCACTTGTGATTTGTTCCAATTTCAACCCAATGCCCTGGGCCTGTCTCACCTATACCCTCTATATGGGTTTCACTTTTCAGCCCACACCTGTCTCACTTATACCCTGGGTACCTGCCTCTCCTGTATGCCCTATACCAACTTCACTCTGCCACCTGTGCCTGTCTCTCTTATAACCTGGCTGTGTACTTGCCACACATAGTCACTTAACCCCACCGGCACCCCTTTATCTCATCATGACTTTACAATATATACCTGTCTCACCTATACCCTGTGTCTTGCCACACCTGTACATTCACACCTGTTTCACTGATATACTGGTGATATACTGGTGATGTACCACACCAGGAACCAGTCTTACTATATAGCCTATACCTGTTTCACTATATCCTGCATAGCTAACTCACCTGTATACCCTATACTGACCTCACTTTCATGGCCAATACCTGTCTCAACAACACCCTGTGTCTTGCCGTACCTAGAGCCCCTATATTAACCTCAATTTAAGGCGAATACCTGTAAATGTACATACCCTGTTTCCCTTTATTCTGACCACACTTTATGGCCTAAATCTACCTTACTTATACCCTGTGCACTTGCCACACCTGTAGTCCATATACCAACCTTACTGTATAGCCTATACCAGTCTTACTTACACCTTGTGTACTTGAACCATTTGAATCACTCACTCTGTATGCCCTTTACTGACCTCACCTTACATCCTATATCTGTGTCACTTTCATCCTGCATACCTGTCCTACCTATACCCCCAATTCTCACCTCACTCCACCCTCATGCCTGTCTCATATATACTGCATGTGCCTTCTTCAAGTGTACCAGCAGGACATGCACCTGTTTGTCTTTCCTTTCTTCACCTGTGCCACATGTACAAGACCTCCACGCCTCACCTGGACCCCCATGTCCTCCTCGCCCTCGTTGTTCCCCTCGGTCAGCGTGGAACCTCGCGTGTGGGGCACGACCTCCCCCCCCCCACGGTGCTGTTTCGCAGCCAGGCAGATGTTCTGTGTTTGTCACACTAATGAAACACAGCCTCGGGACAGTCCATGCCAGAACAGCTGGGGAGGCCTGGTTCATAAGAGAGCCCCCCCCCCCTCCACACTGCTGTCAACCAGGCCATGGACTCAGCTTTAACTGCATGTGTGTACCACAGGGACATTCCTGCTAACACTTCACATTAAGCTGCCCCTGCCGCTGTGCACCTATATCACAACTACTTTTGTAACAACATGCTGTTACAGACTAACTGCAATTTAGGTGACACGGAACAAGAGTGAGCACACAGTGAAATGTCTAGTGTTAAATTAACTCTAACAGGGTTTATATGAGTCTAAAACAGACATCTAACAGTCTCATATAAGAAGTAATAGTTAAATTAACACTTGAAATTTTATTATGCACCACTCTTAATTACACATGTGAAACAAAGCTAACCTTATTACATTCTAGTAATCATTATATAACATGTAACAGTGCTAGCCTAGTTTCACATGTGCAATTATTAACACTGTTGTCTATTGTTGCACGTTACATAATTTTCAATTAGTCTGTGAACGCCTGTTCTCAAAGTAGTTATGATATAATTACTCAAGTATGGGTGAAAGTGGGTGTAAAGTGTCACCATATTTCCCTATTGACTTTGTTTTGCCCTCTCCCCGGATTCTCTCTGCTTTCCAGCAACTGTAGGATTGCCGTCTTTCAAAATTCTCAGTTCAACACAGTCCACCCCACGATTTCCAGTATCCTCTTTTACAGACAGCTGGTGTTTGACTGTGCCTAAATAAAAATTTGACCAGCATTTATCCAAACTGGCTCATGGAAAATGAAATCCCCCTTGTTGAAAACCTTGGACTGGCCATTACCCAGTTCCCATGCTCTTTTCTATAAGGGACCTGCAGCTGGCACCAAACCCTGGAATGAGTGGTTGGCCTACACTTCAGGGCTTGGAGAGGTAGAGGAGATCTTTGCCAATGGTAATCTAGCATCCTTCATGAGGGGTATCAACAAGAGTCTGGCTCCTCTGAAAAAAATGTTCACAAGTAAGTGAATGAATGAGTGAGTGAGTGAGTGAGTGAGTGAATGAGCTCAACACAACACAAAGAATGCATGAATGAAATAATGAACCAACTGAACTCATTTGAGCATGACGGAATAATGGGACATTGTCTTTGGTTGAAGCAGTTGGTCTTGTTTTGCATGTCCTGCCCCCAACACCCCCCCCCCACATACACACACACACACACACACACACACGCACGAACATGCACATGCATACAAACCCCCCATTTCTCTTTGCACAGAACAACACATACTTGTGGCCACCACTGCCACACACGAACAAACAGCTCAAAACAAAAGCGACAAGGATGCAACAGGAGGGACAGAAGTCATTACAGAACAAGCCTTCCTCAGGGTGCGAGCTACAGGGGAGCTCGGCTCCTCTTGATAAGACATGAGCTCCCCTGGACACATGATTTGTGAAATTTTGGGGGGTCTCAAAAATATTGACAATATGCTATTTTTGCCATGCATTTCTATTTTTCTGTACCTTCATCATCATGGATCATGTGCAAAATTAGGCTATTATTGATGTATGATTCATGCATGAGGGTGATTCATCACTAATTCACTTGAATAAACATACCAGCATGCATGCTATTCTTGCAATCACTTGCCATCAAGCGTGGTGGCACAATATCATAAACTTCACTCACTTTAACTCAAAGACTTAAAAACTTTCTTAGTCCAACTCAGTCTGCACACTAAATCGCCATTATTAATTTCTCTGTTTTGTAGTCAGCATACAGATATGTCAAAAAGAAAACAATCCTGAGACATAGCCTTACTGGCCCTCATGCTACAGCGAATTAACATGTTTGTCTGCTAGCATACAGGGAAATCCTGAGACTTAGCCTTACTGACCCTCATGAAATAGCAAATTAACATGTTTGTCTGCTAGCAGAGCCGCTGTAAAAAGGCCAGTTATAGCATGCGCTGACTGAATGCAAGGTTTGGTGAGGCCTTCCTACAAAGTTAAGGTTCCAGAGAACTCAGCTGAGACATGTTTCGTGTTTTGACAAGCAGGGCAAAATTGTATGGCGACCGCTCGGCTAAAACAGGTCTGCCTCACATTTGGAAACGGACAGACAGAAGCAGACTGGTAACACAATCATTACCATATCTAAAGGACATTGAGGCATGATTTAAAACACACACACACACACACACACACACACATACACAGGTTAGCGCTTATAAATGGGAGGAGTGTAGGACCGTCTCAAACCCATGTTTGTTGAGATCTGTCGTCATTGCATTCCCCGCCCGTAATGCGATTAAAACAGTGAATCATACACTGTGTCTATTGAGAGAGACTCTGTGCCATCAGACAGCCTCCCTCGAGACGGATTAAAATTCTGATCAGACTTGGCGACTTTTATATTTCATGAAGTGATTGCAATAACACCCAAAAGGTTGTAGTAACAGAATCAGATGGTTAATCCTCGGACAGGAAAGGGTTCCTTTCATACATGGATCAGATAAGAGCACCTGGATCCAGGTGAAATGCTTTTATGCTTTTGGATAATCTCTCAGCATTGGACCTAGTTGCTTTTATATCATGCTGTCAGTAAATGCTCAATGAAAGCAAAAATATATTAAAAATATTCATCATTTCTAAAAGAGATTTGCCAATGAAGTAAAATAACTTGAGATTTCCAAAAAACAAGAAATGTTTTGAATCTGAGTATATAATACCCATTTAAGACTCAGCAGTGTAGTGCTGCATTAGTGAGATAATGTCCCTTGGCACTCTGGGTAAAATCAGAATAAAGGACATTACGTTTAGCTTCACGGCATTTAGCAGACATCCTAACGACCTAAACAGGTTACATTTTTACACACTGTCCATTTATAGAGCTGGATATTTACTGAAGCAGTTCAGCTGTAGTATGTGGGACCTGAAACTGCAGTCTATAGTGTACGCTGCAAGCTCAGCTCCCAAACCATTACAGTACAGTGCCATATCAGTGTATCCAAACACACTCTGCTCGTTGTCCAACCCCCAGTAGTAGCTCTGTCTGTCATGGTTTCCCATGGCGTGTCAGCAGGGGGCTCAGGGGGTCGGTGTATTTTAACATAGGATGAGTCATAAAAACACGCACGACAAGCCACCCCCCCCACCTCCAGGGTTGTTTTCCCACTCTCCCCTGCACCTCATACAGGTGAATCAATAAACTTTAATCTCTGTCTGTCTGCATCTCAAACGGTCTGGCCACGGCTCCCCTGGTTAGGGGGACTTCCTGTTATCACAGCACACAGTGTCTGCCCCCCCCCACCCCCACCCCCACCCCAATCCCCACACCCCTGGCCTCAGTCCTATGCAAAGAACAGCCAGGATGAGTCAAAAGCAGTATTATCCACCACTGTGTCAATCATACATATTAATATCTTAACTCACTACACCCCCCCGGGTATTAGACCCATTGGGGGGCATGAACTACATTGGACCACAGTACTGAGACTGTTCAAAATGCTGTTATTGGAGAGCCCCCCAACCTCCCCACTGCTGTCTAGTCGGCCCTGTGACGCAGTATTGGGGAAGACTGCGGCAGTCCCCCCCACACCAGGCCTGGGAGGCTATCTACAGGCCCCAATACCATGGGACCACTGCGGTTATTAGATTCCCCAGCGAGCCAAAGGAAACGTACACGCACACGGTCTCTGGATGTGATACTGCAAACCAATAGCAGAGCAAATCGGATTTGCTAACTTCTCGAAATTGGGTGGGGAGAATAAATTAGCTGGATCAACAAGTTCCTTTCAAACGCTTGCATGACAAGTTGTCTGGAGACGCCCGGTCGGTACACCCCTGCACCATGAGTGCAAGCTGGGAAGGTTCAAGTCCAGGTTATGCTGTTACCCTGCTAAGATCAGGAGTTGACAGCTTTCTCATGTTTCTGGTCTCCGGGACTATACGTCCCATCTCTATGGGATTTTTGCACTTAAACCCCAAGCCATGCACCTGTCTTTGCTTTGTAAATCGCTCTGGGTAAGAGTGTCTGTTCTGCCATTAATGGCTCCAAAACCAGTCGGTCACTTATGGCCTCATCCAGCCAGCTGCAAGTTGTCCAAAGAACTTCCAGCTACTCCCTCATTAACTCAGCCTAGGCATTGGTAAGGCACCCACAGGCTGCCAGCTCTCATCACTGAGAGATAAGCCATTGACGATCCCTGAAAAAAGTCATTTGCTTGCTACATGCCTATATGTTAAATACTAAACGCCATAATGCTGAAGTCTCAGATCGTTATATGTTAAGATTACAGTCTTGAATGGTTTCATAATGACTTGCTGCTGAAGGCATGTTCAGTTTTAATAAAATCATTAAACAGAGTGTGGTCTACCAGATTGCTTTTTGATTCTAGAATTTTTAAAGACAGCATAGCATCTCCTTTGTGTGAGGGCTCTCATGTTTTTTTACCGGTGTTTTGCTTAGAAAAAGGTGGGGAATTCATTTTATTTTTTTCTTGGCTAAATTTCCAAAGACATTTGTCATGTCCAGCAGCTATACTGGAACAGAAGAAGATTTCAAAGTCCAAAAAATTCTCTCCGTTCAGCCTCTGCTCTCCTGAGTCTGTGAGCCTGGGGATCCTGGTTAAGGGGACTGACTGAAAAGGATTTGTCTTGATAATTAATCTGTCCAGTAATTAAGTAAGGTCTTAATTACTTGCTTAATTACTGGAGTCTGATTGGGTGGATAACAAAGAGTGCTTTACTTTTGAGTCTTACATATTGAACACCCATTGCCTTCTGGGTCATGTCCATGTACAAACATCCACTGAGTCGGTCAGTCCTCTTCTCTCTTGCTTAGTAACTGATTTTGACGAGTTGCAGACATCTCTGTTTGTCGTCAGTCGCTGGAAATGACCCTTACGTAATTTGATTACTTTGGGGGAGATACAGAATGAAGAGGAAGGATCAACAGATTATGAAACAGCAGCTATCAGTGCCCATGTCTGCCCGAGTCATTATGTCATACCAGAGGCATTTCATTTACATTTGCTCCTCCCAGGCTGTCATGACAACCGCATGACTAAACAAAGGGGTGGAGCTCGGTGAGGTTCAACAGGAAGATGGCATCATTTCGACACAGAGGATTTTGCTAATGTTCTGTGCAAGGGATGGTGGGTAATGGTTAAATTTACTGACTCATCCAAAGCTCTTGTCCTAGCTAAATTCTGACCATCAAGGGCAAGCAAGAGGTCTGCATAACTCGCTCATTTGTGATGGCCAGGGCCAATCTGTATACCCTCTATGGAGAAATATATAATGAATCTTCCATGTTCACTTAAGGACTATTAATTAGGCAAATTAGTTGGCAGGTTCCTTTCATTTCTGTAATACGCTGTTGTAGGCAGGTACTTTTTTGAAAGGAGTAATGTTTTGCATTGATTAATTGATAGACCTACAGCTGAAAGTCCTGAAAGTGTTGACATCTGGACCACGAAGCTAAATCATCTGGGCAGAATTACGAGTTCAAAGACAAAGCAAACGGCAGTGATGAGGCATACCTGCAGTGCGTTGAAATTCTGTTTCAGCGCAAAATAATTGAACCTGTTTTATGAACATATGTTTTCAATACGCCACTTCAGCAACTTCAGTTCATCAAGAGTTTGGCAGTGTACACATCAGCGTACGCAGGGGTACTCAAGAACAACTGGCGTCCAAAAGCAACTAGCTTTAGGATTCCAAACCCCTTGCTCCCATGTACCAAAGAACACCTCTAATTATTGCACACTGTAATATAATACTATAAGAAAACAAAATGATGGGAATAGGCCATTCTGCCCAACTGGCATCACAATCAATATCATATCAAATCACATCATAACGTACCTCTCAGTGGCGAAAGTCAGAACACAGACCATACTCAGCTCCAGCACAGCGCAGGTTAATGTACCTGTATTCAATTCCCAGTCCAAGATTCAAGGTTTAATAATGATGTATATTTCTTGCAGGGCAAAACAATGTTTTGTTGCTGCATATAATTCTTTCTTTATAAATGAAATAGAGTATAATATCTATTTTCTGTAATATATATATATATATAATATCTAATTCCATAATTTGTCTGTTATCAGTTAATATCCATTTATTCTCTTGAGTGTCATATTTTACGTATATTCATACATCATTTCACTACATCAGTGTTGTGTACACTATTTTGTTCCAGTGAGATAATATGACTAATAGAAGGCCTTGATTTTTAAACTAAGAGCTGGCTTGTATCTGTATGTTATGTGGTAATGTAGTTGACTGAATGTGAGCACAAACACGCACACACATACTCATTCACTCACTCACACGGGGGTATCGGGCAACCAGCAATAAACCCAGATGTGATTTCTTTGGTACATCCAGCTGAAAACAATTTATTTCTAAGCTTCATTTTTCACAGTCTTACAGGGATCTGTTTTATATGTCTGGGACCCACACGGAGGTGAATGGACTGTGACGGACATAATGAAAAGGGCAGAAATGGAGCAAAACCGTTCCTCTCTTGCTCCTTGACAGATGAAGGGGAATCTATCATTACCTGACAATCAATGCTGTTGTTGAGAGACAGAAGCTTTCATGGTGAAGTCAGTGGATTATGGATTATGACTTTATGTGCTCATGCCAGCACAGTTGAAACTGATTATCTGTTATGAAAAGTAACCAGTCAGGTTGAGATAGTTGTTGGTAAAAATCCAAAGCTATCACACTGCCAGCAATGTGTTAATCTTTTTTTTTTTTCTTTACATGTATTTATGTTACATTTCATTTCTTACCTTATGGAAAAATTATGTATAAACATGAACTCCAATCAACTCTCCAAAATACATCACAGTTTTGTGAATAACCATGACCATGTTTTCATCATTATTAATCAGAAATAATACTTCATATTTTTTCCAACTTGCATTGAAATAAACACTTTTAATGTGGTGAAGGGCCTTCATGGTGCAAATAGAGTGTTTCGATTGGTTTTTGCCAGATGCATTTCAGTGTCACCGGGACTAAGTGGTCACGTTCCCATGGAGATTCCATCAGCCATGGGGTCAGAGGTCAATTTCTGCAGTGCAGTCCACGTGTTGTTCAGAGGCTGGCCAATGAGAGACTGGAGAGAGAATAGAGTTACAACGTGCTCCTCTTCACCCTCAACAATTAACAGACAACAGCAGCCATCCATACAGCCCATCAGCTAACACAAATCAGGTTCATACCAAGTCAGAGTGGGTGACTAGCAGTCAGTTTACGTACATTTGATTACAATGTTATGCAGGGAAACGCCCATTCTTCAGCTGAGGATCTCAGCTTGTTATTTGGTTCATATTGGATACATCATAAAAAAAAACAAAAAACGTCAGCCTTTATCCATTTTGGAATGGGGATGCAAGCTGACAGAGCTTTTCCTCAGACACGTAAGACTAGTGATCCTTTTTATGTTTATCTCCATATCCATGGAGGCATGTAAATTACTTTGGGACATCTGTCGGAAAAAAAGGTAGTATCTTAAATTTCGGACATTCAGACACTGTCAAGATCAGCACTCACCTGTAACTACAATGACCTTGGTAAAAAAAATTAATAAAAAAGATGGGCTAGATCTCATGCATTAGTTGGTTATAATCTTTGATCTGGTTCACCTTTCACCTTTCATCATTTATTGAGATTCAGGAATGCTTGCCTTTATGGTAACTGAATAATATGTAAAAAAAAAAAAAAAGAAAAGAAAAGAAAAGAAAAAACCCAATAAAGAACAATTATTCCAAACATTCAGAAACCGCTGGTTTCAGCCGCCAGGTTTCCTAGCTAAGGGGGTCCGATCCTAGAATGAACTCCATTGCCAAAGCATATAGCATTACAGGTTAGGTCGTGCTTTTCCACTTAACAACAGAAATGTGTTTACACTACGATAATTTTATACACTTAAGAATTCAGCTCTAAGGACCGCTGTATCATGTACCATGGGATTAAATTACATTTCTTGAGGGTAACGACACAGAAAATTGGATTGCGATGAAGGTTACCCAGTAATCCTCTCAAGGACAAAGATCCCACATCACATAATTACATCATCTATAATCTGATGGACTTCCATTTTACCTTGCTACTTCCATTTGACATGTCCAATGGAAGTGGAGAAGATGTTTTAATTTTTTCTACCTCTCGAACATGCTGGTGAAATTATGATAAAACAATATGCTATTTATTTTCATTACAATGATTTTCCTTTGGCAGAGGGAACACGGAAGGGAGAAGGCATGGGGGGGGGGGGTGGTCTGCTAAATTGGGTCTGAATTACATTAGATGGATGAATCCCTTTTCTTCAGACACCCTGCGGTTTTATATGCTTCCAGAGGTCAAAGGTCAGCCAAGACCCGGCACAATCATGAATCGCATGAACCAGGATGAGAGAACATGCCGTCATTGTTGCAGTTGAGTTCAATTACAGTTAAACCACTTTATGTGCCCATGACTCGTTTCACAGTTGCTTTTTGTGATTAACGAGGGTTTTTAACGAGGGTTTCCAATAGATCCGGTCAGTGCACAGTGTCCAGATAAAAGGAACCACAAGGAAGCCTTTGTTAAATTTTTGGTTTCTGCTTCCTAGTCACACTTGAAGCAAAACAATCTGCCCTTTTTAGCTTTGCCAACAGAGCAGTTTATCAGCAATTCAATTTGTACCGCGTATCAGTTTCTCATCTTTTATCAGCAATATGGCTCTTGACCCCTGGCTCAAGACTGGACTGACTGCAGCACCAACATAGTGCTGCAAGATCTATTCTGTTACATAAAAAAATCACAGTTTATTTGTGGAGTCACATGTCACTATCTTGTCAGTGAGTCAAATGATGACCAGTCAGCTCCCTATTTGGCAACACTTTGAGTGTTACAAACAATCAGCTTATAAACTGATTATTAAATAGCTGTTACTCATTAGTAGTCAATTTAATAATAATGACATATGACATATTCAGCTGTTGTTCATAAATGGCACTGTCTGTGGCTTGAGGAAGGTTTGTTATTGTAGCTGTTGCAGAGCTCTGTTGGCAAGTAATCCAGAACTCAGATAAGGCTTCCAGGTGAGCTGTGACCTGGCACAGGTATCAGGAGGGTGGGCGATAGTGGTTACCAAGAGCAACCTGTCTCAAATCTCTGACATCATCACTTACTAACGTTAACACACACACTGACAAATCACATGTAGTGATGAGTACATTGGTTACTAATGGTTACGCAGTTTTAGTTATAAGCATACATTTTTGAATAGAAGAAGTTTTTATTTAGCTATTTTTTTCTTTTGAAATTCAAGTTTGGAATGCCATTTAATGAGTATTATCTTGACTAAGCTATGTGGCTGGTACAGGAGCCAAAAATGGACTAAGAGCCCTAACCTCACGCTGCTAAAATACCTCAGTCTTCACCACAAAAGCATGTGTTTATTCAGGCTCAGAAGCTGACCAAACCAAGGGCATAAACAACATAAAAAGTGCTCAGATACACAAACAAAAAAAGACATAATGTATAAACGTTTCAGCCATTTTCAGACTATCATTAGTGCATCAAGGGATGCCAGAGTCACTTACGAACACACAAACACAGGAGCAAATGTGAGTGTCTGCTCATGTGTTTAGCACGATGCTAACATCGTGTATAATCTACTCCAAAATGCTCCCGACAGATCCTAACCCCTGGCTCAGTGTGTGGGGCTGGCTTTCTCCCTCACATTTTCAGTCCCTTATCTTGAAATTCAATCCATCTTTATCATTTATATTCATGTTCCACATGTGCACCGAGGAATGAAAGTAATGCACACTGTTTCTCAGAGGACGCAGAGCAGGGAAAACTGCGTTCTTTTCTGGCTTCACCTGCCACAGCGCCAAATTCATTCAGGCCCAGGGCCATGATCCATCAGCAAGTTTTCTCATTTTTTAGCCTCTTGCCAGCTGACAAATTTCTTTTAAAAATGAATTGCATTCATTTCTATGGAAAATTTAAGCTCTGCTGTATGGACTTCATCCAATCAGAAAGGAGATCTGCATCAACGTGGCATATTTAGTCGTCCTATTTTTTTTCAATCCAAAAAAGTGCAGTTTCCAAAGAAAGCTTAGCATATCACCTTGAAAAGTTAAGAAGCTTTTCTCAATATTTTTAATCGCAGCATCTTCTTTGCCTGTAATTTTAAGATGTGCTTTTCCTACAACCTGATGTTAATGACCTGATTCCACATGTTGAGTATGGTGTATGAAAATTTCAGTTTTTAATAAGGTTACTGTATAAGCCACCTGGGCTTCCAACTATCCTGCACACACTTTTTTGCTTAGTTTTTTTACTGCTTTTCCTCTGACCATAGTAACATCACGCATGTAGAAATAACACCTATCACCCTTTTTAAGTGCCGTAAATTTAAGACATGAAAGCTAAAGTGCTCCATAGATTTGTTCTGTTCCTACAAGTTTTTTTTTTCATTTACAGAATGTAACATGATGGTTTTCTGTAGCTGGGTTTGATTCATATTTCACAGTAGGACCATAAAATACTGTTCTATCCTTTAATACCCAACGTCTGTGGCAGTGTCTAAAGTTGAAATACTAGATGTTTGTCTTAAAAACTTCAGACCGCTTCCTTTTCCAAAAGCAAACATTCCAAAGGTAATTTTTTTGTATTGTTTGGGGGTGTAACCCATCTCTGGAAACACTTAAACATGCAGGCTGTTCTCTGCAGGTGGTTGCAATACTGACACAGACCTACACTGTCGGAAGAGACCAAGCGGAGGAGGTCACGGCCCGCTCACACTCATGTGACCCCATGGACCCTGTCGACCGTCAGCTGGGAGGATTTCAAACGTGAGCGGAGCTCGGACAAGCGGTACAGACACCGTTCTGGGAGGAAGTTTGGGGCCCTTCGGCCAATCGGAAACACCGGACGTGCGTTTGCTCATGGGCGTGCCAGCACAGCGTGAGGACCGGAGCATAAACAGGCCGATCCAGGGAGTGGTTTTCTCAGTGGGGCCCTTCTCATGCTAGCATACATGTGTGGTTTCACTATGAGCGTAAAAGCAGGTTTTTACAAGCATGCCGCGTGCGACCGAAGCTCCACCTGCTTGCCCCGGTTGCGTACCGCATGCCTCCGCGTTTCCAATTTTATGCACCACTGACAACTGACAATCTGCCTCTTGTACAGAGCCGTTGGTTATGGCTGGGTAGCTGGGTCGGTCCGGTTCATTCACCCTGGCGCTGCTGTCTGCTCCATCAAGCGGGCCACATTCTGAACCATAACCAAAGACCCGCCATGCTCCCTTACACTCCAGAGATCCCAGACCCTGATTCTGGTTGAAGGGATGACCTGACTCAAACAGCTCAATCGTGTTTCAAGAGCTGACCTCAGAGTTAACTGACAATTGCAACACATTTTACAGGCCAAGGAACTCAAGAAAATTCAAGTACCAACAAAGAGCACTCTTTGGGCAGTGCTCTGACTGTGCTAAATCATGGTGCAACGCAAAAAAAGGCCTTATTATATGTAATAATTCCTGCATCATTAATGTGAAAGCCCAGATTTATGTGATATCTGTGTCAGAGCAAAGTTCATCTCATAATTGTTTGGAATGTAACCGATCAAACCACTTGAACTCAACTGTATGCGACCATTTTACTGTCTCGTTTAATTAATGCCACATAATTATGAAACACACACATCAGCCTTAATTCAAAATAATAGGCTCTGTTATGGCCGTTCTGCTGTGAACTTGCCCTGTGTGCTGGCAGACATGCTGGAGAGTATAACCAAAGGCCATGGCTAAATTTGAAATCTAAATTTGCTTCTAGTTTAAATACTGTTACTGAATTCTCTTTACTGGAAGGTATGGGGAAGGTGACTGTGTGTGTCCATTTGGCTTGTGCCAAAGATGAATGGCTATAGATTCAATCAAACCTAGCTCAGGACATACACAATTTATTAAAACTACATTTACATTAAAACATTTTCTTTGTGTATGTGATATTTTTGGAGACAAAAATAGAAGAGCTGATTTTAAAATAGAAGAGCATATGCCCTGTAAATGATTAAAGTCACTTTTGATTGAATTACATATGTTCATAAATGAGATTAAGTGTATTTGATTGAATCTAACCCAAAAACAAATCACAGCCAGACTGTGTAACCCAGGGATAATAATGAGCCAATCACTACTCTCCACTGGATCAGCCAAGCAACCACTTATCACCGCGCCTCGCTTATCTGTGATAAAGGACTCCAGATGCCGTCACGCCATTGCTGTCACCATGCCAACGGCCAGGCCCTGCTCATCGACAGAGCGAGACGCCTCCCTGGTGCGAGCGGCATCATCTGGACCCGTTTGGCCTCGCGACCGCTGGGCGCACTTTTCCCAGCGTGTGATGTATCTGCCAGTCTGCAGCAGTCCCGTTCTCCACACCTTGATGGGTAGCATCTGTGAACTTGTTTAGATAATGCAGTAAAACGCTGGTTCCCCAAACAAAACAAATGAAGTGTTGCTCTTTGTTGCTTAAGGGATACTACTTTTTATCTGTTTATTTATTTTAATAAATATGATGAAACACACAACAGAAAAGGCATTTCCAATTGTGGAGTACTTTCTGAGACTTCTGCCCTGTGACTTGAGAGGAGCTGAGCGTGGGAAAATCCATGTCCGCTCTCAAACACACTCAGGAACTCATCAATGCAGACTCACGCTCTTAAATCCTGAGTCTGACACATTCAATAACATGCGTGAAGAGCTGGATCCAGGAATCATACATGTAACTTGATGTGACCTCCCACCCTTCAGCACTTACTCACACACACATGCAAGACAATACACACATGCCCACACACACACACATGCACGTGTGCGTGGGCATAGACTCAACTCTATTTCAATAGGTTTATTAATGAACTACGCGTGCAAAATAAGAAAAACTGAATACACAATGCAGAGCTAAAGATATGAAAACTGGCAAAGGTCTTAACTCAATAACATCCTGCAAAACAGAAGTATTTATTAAGTACATATATTATTATTATTTATTTTCTGTTTGGGTCCCTCAATGCCCATACAGTCTTGAACATTTACTTGATCACTCATATAACATACCCTCTCAATCAAATACATTGTCAATATTTAGCACATTTGCGCAGACTGTCATGTCCATCCCACACTGTCCTACACCTTTGAGTCCAGTTGGTAGGCCACACCCTCATTCAAGAACAGCGTCGTGAAAGGATGAGCCAAGAAAAGCTCCGATACGACTCTTCTCCTGACCAGTCGTCCTCAGATCCTGCTTGTACCAACACCCAGCAGACAAAGGGACAGTGTCACTGCGACAAAGTGGAGCTCATTAACAGCCAGTCTTTGAGTGGGCCGCAGAACCAGCCAGAGAACAGTGAGGGGGTCTTCACACAGACGAACGGCGTCACACCATCACACAATAAAGCCCATTCTACTCGGAGGAACGCTGGCAGCAGAGAAGCGCTGAGCCCAGCAGAGGGGCTGCGTGGGCACAGAGGATGAAATATTTCGACTTTCTCGGTGCCCCTAAGACAGGGCACGGCCCAATCAGGTGAGAGAGAGGCAGGGAGAGTCATTGCATTTCTTTCAAAACATGACAGTTATCCACAAGGCAAAACAAAAGAAGAGGTTAAAAAAAAAAACACTTGACAATCAAGAGAGTAAAAAACGCACTCACTCTTGGTTTATCAAACAATCGGATATTCTGTCTTTTGGTTTAACATCTGAAGAATTGGCTTGAATATTCCCACATTCCAGGCTGGAGTGGAAAAACAGCCTTTTGCTGGAAAGGTCACTAGCGTAACAGCTTATTCCTTTATTCCAGAGATGGGTGGCCCGCTGTCTTGCCTCCGTCGGCGATGTTTAAAACTGATGTTTTACTGATGTTTTGCCCAGATAGATAAAATATGATTCTGCCCTTTCTGTGGGGAAGCACCAATAGAACAGGGGACAAAGGACTGGGTTCGAAACTATGAGTAAATACTGTTACCTTAAAGGTCAATGGCTAATGGAGGTGGGCTTCTGTGAAAAAGCATATCCACACTAATATTTAAATGGATAAATAAGGTGGGAAAATGGGAACACAGCTTGTAATATGCTTGCCTAATATGGTTACATGAGGTATCTGCATATACAATGCGTACATAATAGTGTTCTTAAAATGGAGGCACTGCAGTTTACTTTGACTTCCTGTGACAGTATAAATACAAAGTCATATACACTTTCATATACACAGTCATGTACACAGCACTGCTTAAAAGAGCTGAGCATCTCTCTCTCTCTCTCTTTCATACATACACACACATACAATCACGCACGTCATTTGAAAGCTTGTGTAGTGTTGATAAACAAACATATCTACAGAGCTGATGTCATAGCGATGACCCCTGAACTCTGTCAGTGAGCTCCATGCATGTTTACATTGGACAGTTCCATTGCACAAGGCATAATGAAACAAAAGCAGAGGTGCTGGAAGCACCGTCACGCCTGCCTCTCTCAATGATGACAAATAGCAAAGCATTTATGAACAGGCAATCTGCTGGGCAGCTCACTCTGTCCAAGGACCACTGGACTCATCCTGATGATTTTTGACATATATATTACAGTCTGTTTTTTAATGGTGTTGTACTATGACACTGGTCCAAAAACTGACATGGTAAAGTTTAAATTTCAAAGTTTTTGTTATCACACTCAAGGACTGGGGGAGTACACATCTGCAGTGAAATGCTTAATCACACATTCTTAACAATGCTGCACAAATCCCTAATACATGAAATTCAATACGCAGAGAAGATTCGATATCAATAAAAACAATGGCAATAAAAAATCTGCCAGAGAAAGTAGCTGTAATAAGACCATAAAAGTATTTTTCTAACATGATTTCTCATGAACTATGGCACATGTTTTTGCAAACGT
The DNA here is from genome assembly GCA_019788955.1 of Albula glossodonta. Classification (NCBI taxonomy): domain Eukaryota; kingdom Metazoa; phylum Chordata; class Actinopteri; order Albuliformes; family Albulidae; genus Albula; species Albula glossodonta. The sequence goes on from JAFBMS010000264.1 coordinate 90,140, forward strand.
TACAGATGTGATGCAGCCATACAAATTGTACAGCCTGCAATAGCAAATGTGCAGGGGTGTTACTTTTCTAACTACTCGGTGAAGTCTTAACTGACTGGTTCTGTTTTATAGGTATTTGTTCAGGTGAGATCAGGAAGGAGGTTCTGCTGGAGTGTGCATTTCAGGTGCTGATCCAGTGTGATGGGAACCATGGGGCTGGTAGTGAAACTGAACCATGCCTGTATCCTGAAGGGTGAAGCATAATTGGCCGTAACAGTCCTGAGAGAAGGATTTATTCATGGAATGTCTGTGGCTTTTCACTCACTACTGACCCCTACTTGTCATTCAGCTAACTACAGCCTGCCCACACATTATATCAAGCTTCCCACTCGTGTGTGTGTGTGAGAGCTTGGCTTGGGTACTGTGGTGAGAGAGGAGGTGGTGGCTGATACCACATGTTTCAGGGGAGAGTGCGTGTTTGTATGAGCTCTGCTTTGGCTCACGGCAGAGTTTGCAGCACTGATCCCGCTCTGTGAACACGACTGAGCATTCCTTATTGGGAGAAAAGGGGGGAAAGGACTGAGAGGAAAAAATACTCTTTGAAAAGTGAGGTGGGAGACTGCCAAAGAGGATTCAGCTCAGAGCCTGGCTGGGACCTAATCAAACGCACTTAGTCTCTTTACGGGCATCGAAACAGACTTTACCTTACAGCCCATGGTTTCTCTAAAAACGTTCTATTTTTTCTGACATATGCTATGGAATCCTTTCCTTTCATTCTCAAACAGAACAACACAAGCCCTTTAGAGGGTTAAAATCGGTCTAAACTGAATCGCATATGACCCTAAGGGGGGTTGTTCTCGAGTTCGGTCCACGCCCTATTTTTGCCATTCCGTTTGGACCGGTTCCCTAATTCGATTGTTCTATGCCTCCTTTGCCATGGTTACTCAGAGCTATGACACACGAAATGATGCAAATCAGAAGAGAGGAAATGCGTACATGCCTTCTTGTAATACAGGCTAGCATGCTGCCTAGCTTCCAGGACCTGCAGAAGGATGAGACTGCAGGGACGGAAAACATGTGGCAGGACCGTCTCCAGGGACCCATACATTTTTTTTTGTCTTCTTGTGCATCATAATAGCATTCTTTACATATTACTGCCATCTCCCAGATTGCAAAAGAAACAAGCATGATGGAAGTAATGTGCAGACATGTTTATCTGGGAGAATTTCATCAGCTTATGCATACACCTGTGTTGGCATACACCTGTGTTGTAGTTCAGACAAAGTACCTTTCTACTACACACACCTACTCCCACCGGGAATGAAACCCTGTGTACAAATTGTCCTCTCCAGAACAATATATCACCTTGACTACAAACAGTTTTTTTTAGAATTAAAATGCATTAAAAAACATGCACTTGAGAATTATTTCCAAGAGCAATGAGATTGTTGGGCTTTGCAATTGTGTGTCTTTTTTTGGTTTGAAATTATCCTGAGAGAATAATTTAAACTGTTAACAAGTGATACTAGCTCCACCCAAAGCTGTCTGTCGTGTTCCAAGTGGTCTCACAAAATGTTCCCCAAACACATTCTCATTCATATTACAGTCAATAAATCTTCATTATTGTCATTTAAATGACACCGTACTAGACAGAGCTTTTTTTATTTCTGTTTTTGCAATGACAGGAATATAAGTGGTCTTAATTCTTTTGAGAGCCAGGCCACTCGATTTATGTAAAACTGTGGTTAGAGCACCAGACTGCCAGACTGACTAAGTATCAGGGGATCTACCTGCACCCTCGACTGAAAGAGTTCATCTTTTAAAGGTCAGGGTGAGAGACCGTTTAGGGTCACAGGTGTTACCTACTGTGTATATTCAAAGCTATATGTTCCACCAGACATGCACAAGAGAAAAGTCATGTTTCTGCATCATGCTTTGGAGTAAGTTCAATACAACACTGTCCCTCGTATCTAGTTAAAAAATGAAACTTACCTGTCTTGTAACTACTTGTTCTTCTCCAATAATCTAACAGCTTAGAGATGCCCAGTTTCCTCTTAAAGCACACTGGAGAAACACTTCCTCTGACAGTGAGTAACAGCAGTGTTGGTGAACTCCAGCAGAGAGGGGGTTTGTGTCACTCTGGTGTACCAGAAGTCATTTGGGTCCATTCAGTCATATTTAAATGTTTATTTATTTGCAAGACTGCAAATCCACCCTAACCGTAATTTTAATTAGTCACCAGGCGTTTTCAGAAACCACCCCTGGAGTTAGGCTCCACAGGGGATGTCCTTACGCACCACTTTCCTATGACCACACCCACCCCCCCACCACCCACACCCACCAGAAAAACAATATTGGGTACATCTGGAATTCATTGAAATTAAAAATGCCTGTCGTTTTTTTTTTTTCATTTCTGTTTGTTTTGTTCTTCCCAATCCCATAACCCTTGCTTGTAATGTATAAAAAAAAAACAACAAAATATTTAGCATATGTGGAGCCAAAAATATGATTTGTCTTCATTAAAATTTCACACTGACAACTTCATTTCTTAATTTGATCTTGTTTCCTCCCAGCTGGTGCTGGTGACCTGGGGTCCTTCTGGAATCTGTAATAGTGAACGGTGCCTTGAGGCCAGACAAGTGTATCTGTGTTTGTATGTGTATGTGCATTTGTGTGTGCGAGCATGTGCCTTGGAGACAGTCTGTATTTAATGTCTACAGTGTAACTAGGAGTATTGAGGAGTGCTTTCAATGGACGCTTCCACAAATCACTGTATGCATTGTACGCAGAAGGAAAAATGAGAAACAAGAAAAATGACAACTTTTAAACAACAACTGAATTCTTTTTCAGCCAGCTGGTTCTCCTCCGATTACAGCTGTCTGTGCAGTTCGCCCTGGCCAGTTTCAACATCTGTGCTCCTACGGCGAGGATGACTGTAAACCTGTAACCGTGTTTAACCCACTGTATTAATTATCATAAACTGCCTGACTGGCTGCTCAATAACGCAGCAGCGAACAACTGCTTGCTGCCTGGGACTGATGAGTCATTAACTCACTGAGCTTCCACAAGTGGGGTCAGCCAAGTTCACAAAGTAACTGTCCAACCCCCCCCCCCCCCCCCCCCCAAAACAAATTCAGCTGAGCAGATTAGAACTGAGGGCATGTCTCTGGAGTCGTACACGCAGTAAAAGCACTTTTTGAGTGTACACCTTTTCCCTCAAGTTAGATATGGTAGAAGTGTAGTATGGAAGAAAACCCAGTCCCAAGCAGCTTTAAAATGGAAGATTAGGACAAAAAACACATCAGGTTACTGGGGCTCATTGCTCCCCTTTTCCAAACTCAAACTGAACAATGGAATGAGAAACACACAAACTTCGTAACAAAGAAGGAAACAAATGCAGAGGTATTCAATGTGTAATTACATTAGTTATTAACACGTTATTAACATGCTACAATGCTTGGATGCATTAAGTGTTGGTTTTTTAACATGTATAAATAATCATATAAGCTCTACTCACACTCACCTTAAAGTGCTCTTATAAATGATCCAACCAAACATACAGCTTCTACAAAGGAAGGGTTTCCACTAAATAATGGAAAACTGGGAAACTTCAGAATTATCATTTAAAGATTTCAGGCTTTTTTGCATCAACAATGATAATTGAAAAATCCTTAAAAATAACTTTCATATTATTGATTTATTCATATTTTATGTGTGATTACATGATTACATGAATATGCAGCAGCGCAGGAGAGATTTTTGAAGTGGGGGGAGGGGGGTGAGGGGACCACACTAAGAGCAAAAGGTCTGAACTTTTAAACTTAACTCAGTCATGACAAGTTTGTAAACATTTCCCAGGGCAACCAGCTTCCGCTGGCTAAATTCCACTTACTGAAAATATCCCAAACTATGGTTAACAAGATGTATAAATGCATGGATATGTGCACACTAAAACAAAAGAAACTAAGAAAATGCAGGTGCTACAGGAGGACGTGATTTTTTTTTTTTTTAAGGATTTCTCCGTTCACTTACATTTGTTTAAGCATAACTTTTTTGGTCCAGGCAGTCTGTGCATATGCACTGTTTGTAAACTTTCAAAGGCCTCCATTGGGTGAGTGCCCACTGTCATGTCGACTGTGATTGAAACCAGCATAAATACGATTGCATCAATGTCTATATTTCACTGCTGAATGTAAAAACTAGAGCTCCAAGGAAATTCAGAGTATTTCTGCACAACCCATATGTAACTCTTTCATCCCGTTGAGAATTAAGAGAAACATAAAGTAAAGCTGGTTTTCAACACCTCCTCCTCTTGGCTGCTGGGAAGAATACACAGGCGGGAAATACGGCCGTTACAAAAGGAGGTGCTCCATGAGACTATGTAAATATTGACAGTAGCATGCGCTCGTTATCCTCTCCCATGGAGGAAACCGGTTCCCTTGGGAACGAAGCACCTGTCGCGATTTTTGCGGCAAATTGAATTGCAGGCGCGCAGCCCGAGCTGGAAAGGGGAGAGCAAGAGCTCGCCTGAGATGGCAGATTACAGCGTTTAGCGAGAGTCTTCTCGGAAGGTTGAAAAATGCGCGGACATGTTCGAGTTCTCTGCGCTGGCAGTAACCGCTCGGCTTATCTTCCCTGTCAGGGATGTTATCTCTAGCGAATCCATTACGTTGGAACCTACGCGGAGAATTCCACTGCGTCGCGCTCCGGCGAGCTCCGCTCGGCCCATCATTCAGCAGTCAGCGGCATTCCAGAGTTCCGCTCTGATCACAGGGACTGGGACTGAGGGAGTGAACCGTGGGACACAACCACACAGCGCGCAGCCTGGCCTTGACCGTCAGGGCAACGGGTAACAATGTTGTTTAAAAGTTTCCTCAGCTGTAGGTTTGATAAACACGTAACTGGAAGTAGACTTATCTCCAAATGTTTAAGCCTATAATGCTGGATAAACAGTCTTTCCATTTGAGAATATAAAAAGCAATAGAGTGGGAAACAATAATGCAGAATATGAAAAAATAAAGGCAAAATACAGCATTATTCCACCTAAAGCATCCTGTCCATGGATGAAATAATTTATATAAAAAAATTGTTTTTCAAATCTGCCCACATCTGACCATGAGAAATGGCCCTGTTAGCATGATGCCTGGTACAGCTAAAGTGAATTTAAATTCCACATGCAAACTACCTCAGTATGGCCTACATAGAGAATACTCAGTCTAAATCTTAGCAAAGTTTTTAGACCCTGTTTTTAATGCATTGAATACTCATGTCCCACTTGGAAAGGATTCAGACTGACTGAGGTGAAGCCGCTTGCAACCAGCTGTTAAGAAAGAAAAAACAGAGTTGTGCAACTAATTCTACAGCCCTAGCATTGCTTTACACTCCAGATATGCCCTTACATGACAGATGACGTTGAAGCCTGAATGTAAGTAATGTTGTTTAAAAAGATTGATGATTAAAGTTATAGCCCAGCCAGAGTGAAATCTGTTGAACAATTAAACAAGGAATAAACCCTGGTATACACTTCTTAAATAAAGATGGTAAAACATTTATCCTCTAGCCTAACTGATAACCATGAAAATCTGCCGGTACAGTAGCACGAGGAAATGAACATTCTGGTTGATTCCCACATCACTAATTTCCCGACCCTGGCTCAGCTGCCACGCTATTGTTGGGGTAAATAATGTCTGCATTCTCCCCTCACAGCTCTGGTGTGGAGTAACTTCTCTTCAAGTTTTAATATTATTGGTATTTTAAGAATAATTCTGTGGCAGTTATACCAATGAATCCAGTGAAAATTCGAATAGAGAAGAAAAAACCTGCACAGACTGGTCCCTACTAAAGAGTCATGCTGTGCTTTCGCTTCACCTTTACCTTATAATAGATGGGGAGCTTCAGCAGCAGACTCCCCCACCCCAGGTGCAAGACAGAGGATCTCAGGCGCTGCTTTGTCCCAACAGCCATCAGACTGTACAACTGTACAAGTTTTCTCACCACTAGAGGGCACTGCAGGGGAGGTTGTGACCATTCATTTTGAAAAACTGTAGCCTGGCCATTGTATTTATGCATTATACCCACTGGATCTGTACTTTATTTCAATGTTTGAGATGGTAATTGTAAACATATTTTCTCTTCAAAATACTTTATTCTTCAATGTCCCTCTTCTGACTTGAGCATACTCTTTATATGTATTTTCTGAAAGTAGAGTTGCACCCATACGTCGCTCCTCACAAGCACAAGTGGAATGTTTTCGGTGGCAACAGCTCACGGCAAAAGGATTATGGGTAAAGGGCAGGCCTGTTTAGGTACGCAGCAGGTCACAGGAATACCGCTCCTTTGAGGTGCCCCCTGTCCTGTAGGAAATAGAAAAGTATTTATCATTTTCTCTGTCTGTCATCTCCACATGGACAAAGTCAGATATGTATGAAGCAAATAGCACATTTTTCTGTTCACATTTTATTTGACTTAATTTTCTTATGAATTTGTTTTCTTTCCTTGATTTTAAACATAAATGACTGATATGCTTAGATTGTGCACAATTTTCAACACATAAAAAGGATTATGTCTCAGTGGGTGGAATAGTGAAAGATTGTCATGGGATGACAGGGTGTCCTGACTGTCTGGAATACCATAACCCAGGGACACTAACATGACTCTGTGGGACACTTCGGTATGAAGGTAACTACAGTCTAAGGGCTCTGCTGCTCTGCAGAAGCTGCTGACACATAGCTGGGCACCCTGCGCTTCCCTTCCCATCAACCACCCTGTCAGACTGTTTGCCTTTCTCTCCACTTCTGCATGTGTCCGTCTGTGTTTTTCTTCCTATTTTTCTTTCTGGTTCTGTCTCTTTTGCTGCCTTTTACTTTTGGTCTGTTTCTCTCCCCTGACCTTTCTTCAACATTTTTCCACTCCTGATTAGAACAGAGGATCTCAGTCTCCTCAAACAAAGTTCCAGCTGAGCAACTAACAGGCTGATCAGATATGACCACGGTACACCTGTAATCTAGCCAGTCAGCTGGTTTCGGCATGCCAACCGATCTGACAACCGGGCCAAAAAAGGCAAAAACACCTGGGACCAATTCAACTTAGATGACCTCTAAATTGCATTTTCCATTTTCAGAGGACGAAAACATCCTCCTAAAAAAAACCTGTCTTGCATGCTCTTATGTGCTACACAACACTTTTAACCACACACAAAACTGTTGCAATAACTGCACAATACTGTCATCATGTGGCTGCCTGGACAACTACATCATTTAATTTGTGGGACATTGCACAAATACACGTTTAAGGTCTTATTTTTTTCCATTTTTGGAACCTCATACTGTTCAGCTACGACTCTTTTGTTTCGTATCAGAGAATGCTGCTGCTTCAACTAGTAACCCTTGAATATTATAACATTAATACATTAAGTCATGCCAGCAGAATGCAATTTTCCATAAGCATAGTTTTAATTAACATATAGCAGTTTGAATAACCCCGTTGAGTTTATTTAAGAAATGCTATCCATTATTCTACTGGTCATTTAGCTGACTATTCATCCTATTTTTGTCACTCAGGTAGTCGGTCAAAACATCTTACATAAATGAATAGTTGAGTGTCTGATCTTGGTTAAGAGCGCCATCTGTTGGCATTGTGGAGTATTGTCACTACCGAGTGTCTAGTTGAAGAAGATTGAACCTGGGAATTTTGCTCCTGAGAATAATAAAGTACTGCTCTAGCAAGCACATCTCTCCAGTAACAATGCTTTAGATCAAAATTTACAATTTAGTAATTCTGCCGCTCTTATACAGGTTGCTGTGATAGCAGGGAAGTCATTTAATAAAATTAGCTTTTACTCTACTCTGAAGGAATATTTTCAAACATGTTAAGGGATCACCCAGGAGTCCCTCGTCATTCTGAGCTCTGGGCAGTGTCCTTTGTGCCATCGTGTCTTTATTCATGACGATTCTGCATTAACCTTCCTTGAGTGGTGTCTGAGGACGCCAGTAGCCTATCTTTACAATTAATTAATAAATATCGTTGTTCTAAACGCAGAATTCAATTAACTACAAATCGCCTGCAGAAAACAGATTGTTTTAAAGCCTGCAAAGAATGCCGTCTGACTGAAACATCCAACTTGCGCATGAAATACCACTAACCCTGAGGTCAAACATGCTTTTGACATTTTAGTTTTTTTCAGGTGTGTGTGAACGCATACAGTACATGCACTTTAAGTCCCGATATCACTCCATATCTTGTTCATACCGCTAATGTTGTCCTGAGTATGAAAACAACGTTAGGGGTTTTTTTGTTTTGTTTTGTTTTTTTACTTTGCTGCAGTCTGTCTAACAACAAAGTTATCAACCTTCTAATTTAGTAATCTACTTAGTTGGCTTTAGCAACCAAGGAGGGGCCACACTCAACTGCTGTGTCTTTATCCTCAATAAATTTTATTTTCTGTTTAAATTCGGTATAGTCAGTTTTTGTAGTCAACATCTGCAAGGCAGTCAACCAAAGAATTGTGAAAACGCAGGCTACCTGTAAACATGCGCCCAGCGGGTCTGTATAGGACACGCATTCTGAACGCTTACAGAGCAGGCTTCCGAGCTGCTTTTGAATTAAGGGCGGGAAAGGCCTGGTCCCCCCGCCCTAATGCCATTTTCCCTCCCCTCTTGGCGCCTCGATATCCGCCTTGGTGAGTGCTTACTTCCACCCTAGTTACATGCTCCGGCTTCCGTGCGGCCTTAGTTCCTCCACTCCCCAAGCAACGAACAGTCCCGATCAAGCTCCTTGTACGTCCACATAGGAAATATAAGACACAAGATGCACATTAAAACAGGTAAGTGTTTCTAGTTTCAAATCAAGACATTATGTAACACTGAGAACGTGTTTTAGCAGTTTGCTTTGTAACTAGCTAGCACCAGCGAAGTCACTGCAACATTTTAAGTGTCAGAGCTTCCACGTTTTGAGAAGCTCTCATTCGGTCTTACGAAACAGTTAGCTCTCTCTTGCTAATGCACTTATCCACCAAGCTACTGTCCTTTAAAGTAGTGATAACTGATGTTTTGCTCCGGACTTGGCATGAAGCAGGCGTTTGTCTAAAGTCACACTGTTTCCGACAGTATCTAGGTTGTTACTTTACTGGCAAGGAAGATTCAGCAAACGCACTGGGTAGCTAGCCACTGAAATGGCTAACTAGCTAACTTCGCCTAGCCCAGAGCAATGTTCGTGTTTGCTAACATTAGCTTGCAAGAAAGCTAATGTTACTTCAGCAAACTGCTTGCTAAGCAACCAGATATTTCCTTGCTCTTCGATTGATATGTTACAGTGATAGCACTAAGACTATGATACCGATAATATGATAGCACAATTCATGGAGTTGTATGGAGAGTTAACATTTAATAATTGTTTAAAAAAATTGTATTTTTCCTTGTATCTTCCAATTGCGTAAGGTGATTGGCTTGTTGACAAGCTAGTTATATATAGAATGTGACGGTTTTCAATGTTGAAGCGGTAAATGCCTAGCTAGCAACTAGCGTTAGCCGGTTAGCTTCTGTCGTCGGGCAGCGCTGTTTGTGTGTTTCAGAAGTTCTTGCCAGTACTGGAACAATCCAGAACCGTTCACGTTTGTCAGATACTCGTATCTAGGGGGATTCCAATCAATTTCTTGGAAACCGTTTACACTACATTATCTACGTGGCTAGCTACTTTTAAAAGTTGGCTTGGTCATCCAACGACCGGTCGGCACTTTCCCTATTAATGTCAGCAACACAATTTGGCATATGATCAGTTTAGCTTAGTTGTTCTTATGCATCCAAGCACAACTTCATAAAGCTAGGAGTCAGCTGCTACCAACCACAATACCGATAGCTACCGTTAGCAGAGCTGGACTTCCCTGTATTTGTGGGGTTGGCGTCAAACGCTGAATATATGTAGCTAAGGTAGCCAAATAATTATTTACGTAATGTTACCAAGCAAGTCAAACTAGTCAGCCAACTCACCACAGACTCGTGGTGTTGGCGAATGAAATGCAGTTAAACTTGCTCTCCGGCTAGTTAATTTCCAGTTACGATATATCTGATGACAGTAGCTTTGCTATCAGCTACATTAACGTAATGAGGTTAAACTTTAAGTTAAGTTTAAGAAGGCTTTGTATTTGTAAGTGTAGCTTGTACCGCTTTCAACTATTTGTATATTTACGTGGTGTGCTGTATGTTAGTGGTTTCTATACATCGGTTCTACAGTTTGCTAGTCCAAAATTATCACAGATTTTCTTGGCTAGAACAAAGGACTAGAAGTATACAAACAGTATATCTCCTTGGAGATGAATATTGACATTAGGGTGGAACGCTAGGTCCTAAGCCACTTTATCACTACTCAAAGAAAATACAGTTGTTCCATGTCGTAATATGATTCATGAGTTAAAATGCACATGAACATGTATTTATCACCAGGTTATGTATTTGAGATTTATGTCTCCTTCAACAGAGATTTGGGGAGGTATAATGTAACAGAGATAAAGTTTAAGGTGGCTTTTGGGGACTATTTAATCTACAGTCTTCCACACAAACCAGACCAAATATGACGGTCAGCCATTTGAACCTTCATAATTACTTGTTAAGTCATGTAAGCCTTTAAAAATGAAGTTTCTAAGTAACAAAATGCAGTCAGATTGCACGTTCCTCGTCCCTGTTATTCAACCTTGACCTCTAGTGGTTGCGAGTGGTTACTGCACATAGTGTGAACTCTCACTCTTAGAATATGCATCGTCATGTAGAAATTCAACTCATGACAACTTTTGGTGGTTTCTCTCCAGAACAACTTAAATACTGTTTAGGACTGCTCTTCTGTGATGTTTGATTGCTTAAGTAGAATGTCACTAAGTTCAGATTTCAATTTTTAATACACCAAATTGGAAAACTGAAAGAGGATTTGTAGAAAACTTTGAATTTTAATTTTTTTTCCCCACGTGTAGTTTTCCCCTTTGTCACGTTGCTGTATTTTTGTCATTTCCCATATAGTAATATGGGAAGCGGGGGCAGTAATCAGTACACATAGACCTTAAAAATGTAACTCATATCACATTTGTGTGATTAATTTAATGGGTTTATTCATTAGCATTCAGTTGACATACAAGAATGTACAGCCTATTGAGAATCTTACTTGATTACTAGAGGCGTTTGGTTTATTTTAAGAGACAAATGGCATTGAAATGAGTGTTCATGCTTCATTGCCGGTTGCTGGCGCATGTTCATATAGGTTGTGCTGGTCGGTGATCCATTAAATCACAAACGCACATTGCTGACGCCATAAAAACTTTGTGATCTGTCATTGCTCTGCTGCCTTAACCTTTGTTCTTTGTGCTTGCTCACACCATGGAACGATATGGAAATCTGTCATTAAAATGTGTAACTGGACAGAGCATTAGCCTCTCTTTGGCTGTATTCCCACTCTGCCAGCTTTTCTCTTACCGATCCATTACAGTTAGACATACGGAATATACCAAGAATCATCGGAGAGAATACATCTTCTATCCATATGCACTGTTTACGTAATGGTGGTTGTGGGTGTTCGTCTGAAGACTCATGACTGAACCTATGAGCATCCAGTAACGCACAGACCCTTGGGGTATTCAGGTCCAGGCTTGACTCCATGTTGGATACTCTCGTCCAGGTGGAAGGTGTAGTGAATGGATTATGAGCCTTTGATTCTTGTGTAACTCACTCTTACTAATTATTTTAATTGTGGGGTCACAGTGACCAAACTATGTATTCTGTATTTTAATTGCTTTGGCTGGAATTTTTTAAACATCTGAACATTTAAACAGAAGTGCAACAATCAATTGTAATAATTCTTCATTTTTTTTACATGAAGCCTGTCACCTAAAATATAGTAATACACAAATCCCCAATCAGAAAATTGTAATGCATCATAATGTGAAAAACAGAATAATATTGTTTATGGGAAAGATGTTCTAACAGCGACAATAACAGGAAGCTGGCAGCTTGAGCACTTGCTCTGTCAAGGCTAGAAAAGAAGTTCCTCTGCATTTCTGAGAAGTACCTTAGGAGCAGTTGCCATCAAATTCTGTCGTGGTTGTTATCGGTCTCTGATAACGACTGACATCAGAAGGTAGTGGACACATTGCTGCTTGCAAAGGTGAACCAGAAACTATAAATGTGAAGCCTTATCAGGCTGATATGAAGGTAAATTAGACTGTGAAGTATTCTGGCATGCTGGTGCCATTTTATGTTTGCTCTTTAAGTTTTATTCTTTTCTAATAGTCTTGACAGTTTGGTGCCAGACAGTGTACACTTTTCTGTATGGCGCCAATGTTTTTAGACTTTTGCAGGTGGTCCAGTTGTGTGCTTTGGATTGGCTGTTGACCTCCCCACTGTGGAAATTTATCTCTTCTGAATATCCGGTTTCTTTAGTCATTTCCATGCCTTTGCTTCTGATGATTGCAAAACAAAGTAATTATCCAAGAATGAGGGATTAACTATTATTTATTATGGTAGACAGAAGGAGCTGAGTAACATTTAATTTGTTGTGCCTTGAGAATTATGGCAGGGAATCTTTTGTAGTTCTCTTGTGCAGAAATTTCATAACAGTTGAAGTATTAATGTTAGAAGAATTTCTCCTGTTTTATACAGTAAAGTTTATGAAAGAACATTGGTAGGTGTGGGTTCGTGTTCGCTGGAGCTTTGTGAATGGCAGTAGCCATGGTAACGCTGACCCTCCCTTTGGTGTCCGCAGGTACGTGGGAGGCCAGCAGCATGGTTTGCGAGTCGGACGTGGCCCTTTACGATTCTGCGGCGCTGGTCTCGCCGCCCAAACCGGAGCCCCAGATCCGAAACCGCCGCCTGTCCCCTGGCTCGGGGGTGTGTGGGGGGGGTGGGGGGTGTGGGAACAGGGTCCGTAAGCCCACCCGCCAGCCCTCGCCTCCAACCCCCGAGACCGCCTTGACCTCCGGCAGGGACTCAGAGCACAGAGCCCACCCCAAGGCCCGCAGCTTCCGCAAGGAGGGGCCCCGTGGGGCACGTGTGGGGGACAGGGCCCGGAGGGACAAGGAGAGGTGGACCTCCGGGGAGAGCCTAGCTGTGCTCAGACCGCCGCCGGCATTCCCCGTAAAGGACAGTCCTGCTAAGCTGCAGCCAGCCGTCAGCTATGCCTCAAAGGTGAAGTCAGGCGGGGCCGGGGGCACGGTGGAGGACCCCCCAGCCATCGGCGTGCTGCTCCAGAACCAGTGGGGGCTCAGCTTCATCAGTGAGTCGCCCCAAACTGCGGAACGAGTCGAGCCTCCGGCCCCCACACAGAACAAGCCCTCTTTTGGGGCCCCACCTTGCTGTTCAGAAGAACCGGCCATTGACGTGGCCCCTACCACAGAGACACACACAGAGAGCCCTCCTCCCGCCACACCCCTCCTCCCCATTGGCCAGTGTCGAGAGGAGGTGGACAGTTCTGGGGAACTGCTGCTTGGCTGTCGCCATCTGGTGGAGGCACTTCGGTATCACACCCAAGGTACGATCAGGTGTCGTTTCCCTGCGTGCTTTCACAGCTACGTCAGATGTGTACCTACGACGTTTACCTCAATAAATAAGGGAACACTTAGGATGTTGTGAGAGTGCTACAGAAGGCTGAATTTCACTCACTGAAGTCCTATTTCTCCTTATTTATACTTATTGCAAAGCTGAACACTCCAGACGGTTCTGAATTCAGTGAATGTGCATTTTGTATCATTAGGTCCAGTCTTTCTGACATGTTTGTTATAGCATGTGGTCAAGGTTTTTGATTGGGAAAAGTGTCAGCTTCACTGAAATCCTTTTACACTGTCATTCATTTGCAAGTAAAGCATGAAAACCGTTTAAATTGTCCCTAAATTAACATCATACTGTGGGGCTGAAATGTGACTGATGGCAGGCATTATCGCCCTCTTTAAGCCCTCCTCACAGTTTATGTCCTGAATGAACAGTAAAGATCCCACCCATTTCCACTGTACAGGTAGCACAGGTACTGGTAGCAATGATGAATTGAAGATTTGCTGTTCATTTAAATATGTTATGTAGCGCATTCATGGCATAGTCAGACTTATTGTTCGTATACTTTATGTGCTACACACTTTGTATGAGAAATTCTGATTGTGATCAACCTCCATGTTAACCAATGACCATTTTGCTCAATTTTCAGAATGGAACGTTCTCTGCAGTAAGCAGAAGAGAGGTAAGATCAGTAGATCAGTAGTGTTCTCCTTTCGGGGAAAGGTGTTATGTTTTCATAATTGCATTTGTGCATTGCCATACTGCGCTGTGTCTGAAGCTAATTTAAATTGATTTTTGTCAGCAAATCAGTCTTTACAATACTGCTCCATATTAAAGGCCTCGTGCAGCTGATTAATGCTTCCTGTTTTTGCTTGGGGGGGGGGAATGAATCATAAAACACACACCGTAGTTATGAAGGAGCACTGGGAGTAGTTATTTTCAGTGGCCACGCCCCTGCAGTTGCTTAGTTTGATGATCAGAGATTTCTAGCAAATGAGCCATATGCTTTTGAGTCCCTTTGCAAACACTGGCCAGTCAGCTGGCAGAAGTGGGTGCGGACGCAGCCGCCATCCAAACCCCCCAGTAGCTAAATCAATTGCTTTATTGCTGAAGTGAGTTAAACAATACGCTTAAAATTTTCTTAATTCCAGACTGAAATTATTTTCTAGTCAGAGTCAGGTTTTTGTGCAGAACAGCAGAACTAATGTAGCAAATGATGAAACTGATTAGCTTATCAAGCCTAAAGGCTAAAGTTAAACAGCACACACAAAGCCCCTTGTGGTACTGATTTTGTAATGTCTTTTGGTAAGTGGAATTGCATAAAGGCCAAAGCTATTGTCCAGATTCCGGTTCTCCCTCTCGCGCACGTCTGCCATCTTGACCGTGCTCTTCAAATAGACGTGTCATTTCCAGGTGTCGTCTGTAAGGCCGTTTGAGCTCAAGGGGTTTCCCTCTTCTAACACTGACAGCTGTTTCTCCTGCCTTTTCAGGGTCTGCCACGGTCATCTGGTACAAGAACTCCCTGGAGCAACCAGCCTAGCACACACTGATGTGCCTCTAGCACACACATGCACTCGCACACACACACACACACACACACACACAGGGTTAAGTATTTTCTAGGGGTGTTAATCATTTACATTTAAAAAGGTTTTAATAACCGTTTTCTTACTTCCCCTAAACAGTTAAATGTGAATTTGGTGCATAATTTTTCTGTTCACTACTGACGGTTTTAAACGGACGTACTGGTAAACCACTCACAAGTGGTCTTTCTGTGCTTTTTAAACGCATGACTGCCCTCTGTAGTGAGCCAGCCTCATTTTCAGTTATTTCCATTGCATTTATTTTGGAGTGATGGAGTTCATTTTAACTTGGGCCAAAGACAAAAAAAACAGATTTTATAGTTACCAAAATGTACTGCTTTTGAAGTATATTTTAAGCACGGTTATTTTTCTCTGCGTGCTGCATTTTATGGTGGCAGTATGTTGTCGGTACCTGCATTTTAAATAAAGTTTGTTTCGGAAATTGTATGACTCGATGGTGGTTGTGCGGGGAAACTGCAGCTAGATATGCAGACTGGCCCCTTATGCCCCATGTAATTTTAATTAGACTAATGTTACGCAATTTCTTTCATTTACAACTGTATTTTCTGAGCAGAGTGGGCATAACTACTGACCTAGTGGTCATTATGGTCGTTATCATTGACCATGACACCACCCACCTACTTTCACTTGAAATTTCATTTTCGTATTTGACTTGATTGCTATGGCTTAAACATTTAAATTGTGCATTTTTTCTTAACATCCCTAGTATACACTTTTTTGCATGCATGCACAGTGCACTCCTTCACACAAAACACACACACACACACACACTCCGGACTAATTTCTTGAAGCGAGAAGGTCAACCGGGACTTCTCAAATGCCTTACAACAGAGTCTGCCTCAGCTTGGGCCTGGAGCTCCGCTCACAGCTCACAGCGTGTCAGTGTTGTGGAGAGTTCATTTTTAATCTTCATTACGAGCTGTCCTTTTAATGTCAAGAACTGCAGTCTTATTGTAGAGAACTTTTTTTCAAGTCCTCCTTGATACGCAAGTGATCAATCAAGCACTTTCTTATCCATTGTGACCGATTTGTTGTATTCTACCCAACCCAGACTTTTTTTTTTTTTTTTTTTTGAGAGCACAGCTTTGACATTGATTTTTTTTTTCCTGTTGATTTTTTTTTTTCTTCTTTCTTTTTTTACACTGGAAACGAATGTTCGTTTCCTACGTGTTTACACAGAAACGGGTGACTCGGTCTGTACGCGTCCTCCAAAAGTTGCCGTTTGTAAAGCTGACTCATTGAACTTGTCTGATATTACATTTTTGAATCCTGTTGGGATTTGTTGTCACAGATGATGGTCTTTGATTTGAGCTACACTGGAAGAGATTAAAAATTTGAAAGTGAACAGTATTTCATAATAAAAATGAATGAATGAAGTAAACATCCTGTTCCTCCTTCATAGCATTTCAGCTTGTCTGGGTCTTGTAACATTCTGGGTTTTTGATTGACAAGGCATTTCTGATAAACACACCCTTTACATCAGAGGTGTCAAACTCCCGTCCTGGAGGGCCGCAGTGTCTGCTGGTTTTTGATGTGTTTCAGTGTTTAATCGGTTCGTAAATCACTGATTGGCTAAAGAGTCCACACACCTGGTTTCGAAGGCCGAAAATGGCCGCTGATTGAAAGGAAACAACAAAAACATGCAAACACTGCCGCCCTCCAGGACTGGAGTTTTACAGCTCTGCTTTAAATACACAAGCAAGTAGTTCCATTTAAGCTATGTAGAACCTTCATGAGCTCTGCATACACTCTCATAACATGCTTATGCCATGTTGGGAATTATGGGTAACATTGTGTGTGCCATAAGTGACATTATGACTGCATTCAGGGCCTGTATACCATGATACTGATGCCCTTAATTTCTTGCTGTGTTTATACTGGTAGACAAATCCTGTTGATTTTCAAGTGCGTGAAGAGGTATGTTTCTCTTTAAGTGGTGTGAAAATGTTAACCTAGAACATGTTAATATACATACATGAGGCCAGATAAGGCTTAATAACGGCCTGCTTTTATCAAAGCATTTAGTGTGTGTGCAACTTTTGCTGGTGCAAAAAGGGGCATGTGATTGGTTGAAGTAGTTCATTTTCTTCAATGCCAAGTCACATGATAATATGTTGAAAAAAAAATTATGCCGTAGTCTATGTTCCTGACTTTCCCTGGATAAAGCTAAAGAGGATGGTGTATTGCTGGCCCATTTATTGAAACTACTTTGGTGCAGAAGGTTGAAAGCCTCAAATTTAACAGAACATCACAACTGTAGCACCTATTGCTGCCATTGGTTATGTGACAAGGGGTGGTGTGCACAGCTATTCTTTAGGGCAGGGCCAAATACTCATTTATATAAGTCACTTTTAGGTGACTTATAAGTCTTTTATGACAGAGTATAAGGGGCACTTTCGCACCCATAGTTAGGACAAGCCCCAAACCCCTTTCTCATCTCTGTGTGTGCCACTGGCTACGATGACCCCATGATCCGTGCAGGTTACTGAAAACTACATCATGCGATGTCAAAGTTCAAAGTAAAGGCTTGTCAAATCGCAGTTGGGGACAATTTGTGTTTCAGGGCAGTTTGTGAAATTAGTGTTTGTTTCCTGCCGCCTAGCCTTGTGTTCGTATGACAGCACGCAGACAAATCTGATTGGTTTCTCATATAGCATGCCCTCTATCAATGGCGACTTTTATGAAGTCTCGACAAAACGCTTTTATTTTACGCTTTCTGAATGTCTACTTTCCGTGATCTTTTTTTTCAACGTCCCACTGCCACTGCATTGGCTGGGAACTGCGTGGACGGGGTTCGCCTCCATCCCCATGTCAAATGCCTCCGGAAGGTGGAAAGTGCCTCGTTGCAGCTCATTCACTCACGCGAGGGTCAAGCTGCCAGAATCGAAGAACCGTCGACTGAAGTTTCTGAGGATCACTAATATGTGGAAGCGTCCGGAAATCCCGGGAAAAGCACACACGGCAAGGGTGAAAAAGGTCAGGTCTGTTGCGTGTGGTAAAAATGACTAGCCCATAAACCTACAGATGCATTATTTAGCAACGATACCTCCAAACATCTATCACATCTATCAACGAGTAAGAATGAGGGAAATAGGTGCGCTTTAGCACTGTCACTGTGCCAAGTCAAAGCTGGTCCAACGTACAGTTCTTGATCTTGAGATTTTATGCATATTGAAAAATGTATCGAAATATAAATGCAGTGGTTTATAAAATTAAGTGTCTCAGTAATATTTCATTAATAGTTACGTTTGTATTATCGAAAATATAACGAGACGGTTCACTTATGGGTAAAAGGAAAAATAGAGTGTTCAAAGAAAGCAATATATTCTTTTACATAGCATACCTATACCAAAGTCTAATTTGGCGCCTGCTGTCATTTAAAAAAAAAAGCCATCAATTGAAGCTGGACCGTAAAATCAGTTCATACTACACTATAGACTAGTAACCGAAGATTACATTGACAAAAAAAAGTACACTTGCAAAAGCAGTGAGTGTTTACGGATAACTGTACGGTAAGAACCGCAGGTTTCACAGTAGTACGTTGTGGTTTGGTTTACCAAAGCGCAGGAGAGCAGGTTCTTCCCATGGAGATCAGGAAGGATTTACGCGCAAAGCATGCGGAGCATATCGTGAGATAGCCACTGACTGATATAATTCTTGTTGGAGAGGTGGCGGAGGCTCCACTGGAAATCACCAGAGGGAGGAGGAGGCGATAGAGGAAGAAAGAGAACTAGGGAAAAGACTGGGGGCGAGGAGTTACACAACAGCGCCAGACGAACAGTCCTGCCATTGTCCTCGGCGCTGTTTGTCTTCTGTGAGGGGCGAGTCACTGTACCGTTCATCTAATGCGGATCTGATCCAGCGCTGTGCTGTCCAAGCTGAAACGCGCTGAGGTAGTACGCTGAACGATGTAAAGGCTCCATTATCCCCCCCCAACATATTTCAACTCGATGCAGCACTTATAACTGTAAGCTTAATTTTCATGGTCTTGAGTGACACTCAAGTAACCTGCTTCGCGTTATGACTGAAGAACAGCTGTGCTTGACTTTTTTTTCTCCTCACGTCAGTTTAGTCAGTTTGTGTGAAATCTTGGAACACAGTTTTTTTTTTTTTTTTGATAAATATAAAGCTGAAATTCTGAAATCTCTTTTGCTACATGTAATAGCACCAATCTTATTTGATTGCGGTAAATAATCTTATTTGATTGCGGTAACATATTTGTAGTTAATATCTATATCCAGTACACCAGGCAATGCCTGCAAATTCTGCAAAGTTGCTTAACTTCGCCATCACAGTGTTTGCAGAAAATTACACATTTTTAAGGGTTGGTCTGTATGTTATTATCTGTTTATGTATTTTTTTGTTTGTGTATTATATTCAATCGCACAGATTTTGGAAGTATTCAGCTGTGTAAATGGATGACGTAAAATTGGATAGTGTGTAACAAATGTATGTTGTAGTTGCTTTGCACTGGATAAGGATGTGTACTGAATGCCTGAAATTAAAGTAAAATGTCATTAATTTTAGACTGATGTTGCTGTGGATTGCAGTGCATTTTTTTTTTTACATAGACTTGTTGCTTTGGCTCTTCACAGCCACAGTGCTGTGTGTCTGTGGGGTAAAGGGCATGGGGGGGAGGGGGGTGTGGGGTGGGGGGGGGTGGGGGCTAAATCAGTATCCAAGGATACGGCTGCTCAGAAATGATGCGTGGGGAGGGGGCACTGTTGCTGTTTTGTCAAGAGAGAAGGACTGCACAGGTTCAGGACTTTCATACTGCCTGGTTGGTCCTAACTGAAAGTTTCCTCTCTCTCTCTCTCTCTCTCTCTCTCTCTCTCTCTCTCTCTCACACACACACACACACACAAACTCACACTTACACACAAAGCACAAAGTTCAAATGTCTGCAGTCATCATTCATGTCTGCCACAGTGTTGCGAAAAGTTGCTTTCGTTTAATTACAAGTGTTGTTTTTCTCCTCACTAGAGCCACATTTCTCTGATTGTCTCTTAATCTTCTTTGTTTTTGTCTCAGTTTTATTTGTATATTTTTGTTTCACTGAATTTCTTGTCAGACTGCAAAAGCAAATAGGTTCACTCAGTGGGCCATTATCAGATTTTCAGTCCTGGAATCCTCTCTCGACCCCAGCGTACCCGGCCCTTTGTTTTTAAGCAAATCTCAGAGGAGGGGCACCTCACAGGCGCCTGCAGTTTATGGGCTTTTACACGGGGAGCTTCGCTACCCCCGATCTGGCTCAACGGAGACAACAGGGACGATGAGAGCGAACGAAACGGACACCCTCTCAGGGTCCCTCCTGCACTTTTCTGGGGCCTTGATTTACTAACTCATTTCAGGGAGGCCGGAACCTGCTGGGCCATGACATGAAGGGTGGGGGTGTAGGGGGTGTGGGGGGTGGTGGGCGTGGTGGTGATGGCTTTTGGGGGTGGCCCCAAACTTGCCTGAAGGACAGTAATTTAGAGTTTGAGGAGTTCTGTGGCTGAGGAGGAAAGTGTTTGTGTATGTGGGGGTGTGGTGTTTTCAGTGCAGGGGGGGAGGGTGTTGCATCGCAATTTTCTCGTCAGAGCCCCATCTCCCCTCCTCACCTCATTGTCATTCAGAGGCCGTGCCCTGAACCCCCCCCCCCCCCCCCCGCCCCCTGTACCAACCCCCCCACGGTTCCCCGGCCACTGGCAGCTCATGGAGATTGTTTTTTTTGTTCTCCTCTTTGAAAAGATCCTGTTCCAAAACTTTTTTCTATGCCTCTCAAAGAGAGGAATGAAGTGGCGAGGGAGGAGGTGTCTAAACTGAGAAACAAACTCCCTCTCCGCAGCCATAAAGTCCCATCTCAGGAGGTGCAGCAAGTGGACGGACGGACGGACGGACAGAAGGACGGACGGAGATAGTGGAGGCATCGTCAGACCCACAGACATTCAGGTGAGTCCCGACAGGAGGTTTTGGCTTTAGGGAGAAAAGAGAGACAGAGAGAGTCATCGTTGGGGAGAGTGAAAGAGGGCACAGTGTGATTGGAAAAGAGGTACTGGAACCAGCATACTGGCAGGGTGACTGGGCAGAGGAAGTGGGGGTTGTTTCTGAAATAAGAGGCCATCTTTCTGAATTCACCCTGGCCTGATTCTGAAGCCCTTCACATCCTATTCTCCCTGTTTTATCTGAATTTTTATGTACACTTCCTACATATCTCCTAATAGCTCTACTAACCCAGAGAATGGGTAAAAATCTGTTTTTTTTTCTGGTGCCTCGTGATCTAGGTATTTGACCATAGGAAGCTGTGCCCGTAATGGTTGTGTCAGGAAACAGTCTTTTTTCTATTTGTTAGATGTTCTCATTCCAGCAATATGTGCTGAAAATGTCTCTTTACTCAATAAGTAAAAAAGTTAGAAAGTCCTGTGTGACTGTGTTGGCAGAAGGTTTTTCGCTGTTCCTAAGAAGTATTTTTACTACTGTGACAAAACTTTACTGTAATCGGATAGATATAAACCTCCGAACGACATTTACATTTTGAACCATTTCAAAACAGGAAGGGACTAATCATACACCACTCAACAGCGACTCTAAAGTGTTCCTGTGAAATCTTTTGCATCTTATACTACTATGAAACTCCATGAGGTGGATTTTATATCAATATTCCAGTTTTACTTCAGTCCAAACCAACTGCTGGGTGTGTAAGATCCCGTGTCAGTTAGCCAAAGGACTGACGCCGGCAAAACCAGCCACAGGAAGTCAGTGGTCCCACAGACACTTCGTAATTAAGGATGACTGAGTGTCGTAGCAGTTGGTTGAACTGGAAATTTTTTCAGAGTGACTGTGGCTCTGGACTGCTGTGTCCGTAGGAAAGGATACGGTGCCCTCATGCCTCAGTGGATGGCTAGCATAAATGTTGATATGCAAAACGTAAGAAACGGTAACCACCCTGTTAGTAAAGGCATCTGCAAAGAGGAGGAACGGAAGCACACTAATGAAACTTGATTTAATACCTGGTTTGAAGCCATCTGGAACAGGGGACTGATGTCCTCGTGCAGTGGATAAAGACCTTGGAAGACCTCAGGATAAAGAACTGCAGACATCTGTAGTTTACCTTAAGGATTCTCTGAAAGAATAGAGAGAGGACCACTCTTGCTGTCAGCTGTCATGATTCCCTGCTGTCAGTTGCTATACATGAGTCAGCTATGTTCTTTGATGGTTCCACCATTGTCTGCTGAAAAGCAGTGCACCCAGAAAACCTAACCTTAGTAAGAGTGGGAAGTAAATTGTGTAATAACATCGATGAAGTGATTAATGTGTAGTTAGTTTTTTACCTGTCTAAATGCCAAAGCAAGAGTGACTGGATGTGATGGAATTAAAATATCAGAGCTCCTTAAGCCTCTCAGTGAAGTGGCTCACTATAATAATGAACTAGCCTCAGGTTTGAGACTAGGTTATATCGTCAGCTGACAATGAGGATGTGACACAGTCATGGGCTCATATCTGAATGCATCGAGCATATTTCAGACTTCAGCCATCACATTTCAAATGCCCATCCCCTCACCATGGTGATTCAGAGGGAACAGCTGAGTCATTATTAACTGGGATGGAAAAAGGAGGGGATAGTTTTTTTTTTTTTTTTACAAAAGGCTGAAAAATCTGCTGAATTAGGTTCCGGGTGATTCATCTTGTGAATCGCCATCAGGTGCCATTCTAGAGTTTGATGCGCTCCTTGGATTGTGTAAGTGCCAGCTGCGACCAGTTGCTCAACAGAGTCACGCTTGGTGACTTTCGTGACCCCCTCGTTCACCTGAGGGGTCCTCTTTTGGACCACGTCTGCGTGAGCTTGACTGGAGCACTGCAGAGTGAAAAAGGCGGTGTCTTGAAATCACAAATCAGGAGAGAGTGTCTGCACAGAGTGCCTGTGCACTCGTGAAAGGATGGAGGGTTACAGTGATGGGCTTGGAGCACAACAGAAATTGGACTTGCCACATCTCAAGAAAATAGGGGTAAAATGAGGGTGGAAGGGAATAATCAGGAATCCTGGATTTGATGGAAACTCCAGTCATAGATGGATTATGATTTTAGGGGATTGTAATCACTGCACATTTTGGTATAGCATGTCTGGCATGCCTCTCCACACTACTTTCCATCTAGGCTTCATAACTACAGGTTAAGTAACACAGAACTCTACCCATATATCACTTTGTGGTGTCTGCAAAAACAGGTGGGACCAATTTGACAAGCCCATTAAGAGATAGGTATTAGAAATCAACATATGCTATAAACGTTGTGTTTGATTCCATGGCATTTTTGTTTGATAGTTATCTATGTTTATATATCTGTACCCATGTAAGAACCATCAAATGAATAAATCTTCCTTGTTTCCACAGAGTGGACCAATCAGGACAAACCACCAAACACAAGCCGGCCAATCATCTCTCTCAGCCCAACTATTGGCTCACGCAGACCACCCCGTCGCCATGCAGAGGGAGGAGCTGTCTGCGAGGGAGGAATTTGGCTATGACTGCATGCCTCCACTAGATCGGGCCACGGGAACGGCGAACCGGAGGCCGGAGCGGGACAGCTACACAGTGGACGTCCGGGCCAGCGACCTGCAGCTTCCACAGGCTCATAGCCTGCATCCCTGCCTCAGCTACAGGGCATGGCTCTACAGCGCTCTCATTGGGGTGGGAGGATAAATTACATCTGCTCACTAGAATAAATCCAGGAGCCAATGTGTGTGCAAATCATGCATTGAAGCTTATTGGTGCCATCAGATTCCTGAGGGTGGTTTTGTTGCCATGGCATCCACACACCAGTCTCTGATCTGACAATGACAGAGTGTCTAGAAAACATATAATACATTTTGGGATAGGCTGTCTGTAAGTTTATCAGTAACAGTTCTTAACTAGACAATAATAATTCAGATTGTTGGAATGAAGCATTGACACATTCACTTTCCTTCTACATTAGTAACACAATGCTTCATTCCAACAACCTCTATTATTATTGTGTAGTTAAAAACTGTTCCTGATTGGCTTACAGACATAATTTGCACAAGCAGATTCAGTCTTGCTGATTGGTTAATTTAGCTCAGTGATATAGCGATGGATATGATTATCGTTTGGTTTAGTGTGTGTGTGGTTGTGTGTGTTTCTTCAGGGCAGTCTGCTGATCACAGCAGGGTTCTCCCTGTACCTGGGCAATGTTTTCCCTGCTGCCATGGACTACCTACGTTGCGCCGCTGGCTCTGTGAGTACACCCACAATTATTAATATTATTATTATACATATTAGGCCTCATTTCCAACTTGATGTGGAATGCTGTTGATATGGATGACATGGCTGCATCTATCTTTAAAAGTTTAATTTAGATTAACATACAATCACGCCTGTCCTAATCATTAGAGTCCTCATGGTCCGTATTATCCAACATTCTGTACAAAAGCTTTTGGGTCAAATGTTTCTTAAAGAGGAAAATGACCAACGGCCATTGTAAGCTGAGCTGAATCAAGCCACATGCTGCCAGGATAAAAGTGCCCCAACAGATCAGCAGCATGTTGGCTGAGTTGAAGATGAGGTAATGTAAAAACATTACTTGATATGAAAAGTCATGAGTTCTTTTAATCATTCAGGTCAAGTTTAGGGTCAACAGCTCTGATTCTGGATCAGCTGATACAGAAAAGACAGTGAGTCAGCGTGATGGGTCTCTGTGCTTTGAACGGTCCAAAGAATGCCCGATCATTATTGTGTGTTGTAGGGGTCGATCTGTTACTCAGTATCATACAGTCTGATGATTTTAATTTTGCCCATATTCAATGAGCCTTACTTTGTTTCAGAGCGTCCCGGCTGCCGTGGTGAGCTTTGCCATTGCCAAAAACAGACACATTGCGGTGAGCAGAACCCAAAGACCATATTTGCAAAAAAAATTGTTATGCTCTTGATCATTCCCAATAAGTTTTTGGAGGTATCGGAATTAATACTGAACCTTGTATCTGACTATATATATATATATATATATATATATATATAGGTATTATAGCACTACTGATCCACAAACTCTGTTATACAGAACATCTGTGTGTGCTGTTTGTTTCAGTAAAGTTGAAAACTTTCACTGAGTGAGCCACTTGAGAGACAGAAATCCTGACATGTGGGAAGACTTTCAACAACCTGTCACTGATCTGAGTACCTGTTTTTGTTTTACAGGTGTCAGATTTCCAGGTGGTGTATGTTTCCACCTTTGCCATTACAACCACCTGCCTGGTGTGGTTTGGCTGCAAGCTGGTGCTGAACCCATCTGCCATCAATGTGAGTTCATCTGTATGCGAGTGTGCTTGTGTTTGGACTGGGGGACCCAGTCCTGGTCCACAGATAGTGATGGGGAGTGAGGTTTCATTGAACATAAAATGGGAGGTGCTACCATTATAGTATCAGTGGCCCAGTGATTTGGACCAATGACTGCACTGGCAGGTGAGATCATCACTTGCCACAGGGGTTTCTGGGTTTTATTTTCACCTGTCAATTCACAAATTTCACAACCTGTTTTTCTGTTCTGTTTTTCCTCTCTGTTTTTCTGCTCAGATAAACTTCAATCTGATTCTGCTCATTCTGCTGGAGGTTCTGATGGCCAGCACTGTCATCCTGTCCGCCCGCTCTGCAGAGGACTGCTGCAGCCATAGCAAGGTGTGTGTGTGTGTGTGTGTGCGTGTGTGTGTGTGTGCGAGGTTCTGATGGCCAGCACTGTCATCCTGTCCGCCCGCTCTGCAGAGGACTGCTGCAGCCATAGCAAGGTGTGTGTGTGTGTGTGTGTGTGTGTGTGTGCATGCGCAATGAGGATCTGCTTGTGTGTGTGTGTAGCTGTGTCTAAGTGTGTGCAAGTGTGTGTAATGAGGATGTGCTAGTGAGTGAGTGTGTGTGTGCACAATGAGGTGTGTTTGTTCACGTGTTTATGTCTGTTCTTGTGTGTGTGAGCATGCAATGAGGGTGTGTTTGTGTCTGTGTTTGTGTGTGTTATTTTGTGTGTGTGTGCTATCTCTATCGCTGTGTTTAGTACAGGTAAATGTATATGTATGTATCTCTGCTAAACCTTCTCTTTCTCTCTCTCCCTCCCTTCTCCCCGTTCTCATCCAGCCACTGTCCTATGACGGCCCTGTGGTTTTGACCACGCCGACCTTCCCCACCCGCCTGCTCAAAGCTTACTCTGTGAGTCTCTCTGCCACACCTGGAATTATGATAAAAACTGAAAACAGATGCCTGCATGGAGGGTAACAGAGACATGTGTGGTGTCACTCTTCCTGTCAGTTAGGAAAGATGATTTGTCATTGGGTGTGAGTTTATAAAAGTATTGATTCTAGATGCACAAAACAGTAGCAGTGTTTGGGTATGTTTCTGCATGCGTTTGTGTTTATGTGCGCATGCGTGGAAATGTGTTTGTGTATGTATGTGAACAGAGACTAAACAATGCTGCACATCTCTGCGCATCCTCACACACTCCCCAGGTGATCGAGGTGATAGTGGGAATCTCCGCAGTGTTCGGGGGCATCATCGCCCTCAACATGGACGCTCTAGTCCCAGGGCCCTACCTCTCTGTCACCTTCTTCTGGATCCTGGTGGCTGTGAGTTGGGGAGAAACAATGGGGGTGTGGGGTGTGGACTTTCATTGTCACTACTATTATCTGTGCTGTAGGAGGACAGCTGGAATCATTCCTAAGTCTTCTGTTTGTGTCACTTCCTCTTTCCATGGCCATCTGTGACCCCGCTCAGTGCTTTCCCAGTGCTATTGCCAGCCACGTGGTGGCAGAGTACCCCAACAAATGCCTGGTGAGTCACCCCAAGTTACCCTCACTTCCCTCTCTCTTTCAATCTAAATATGCTTCATTCACACAACAAATTACCATTTCATCAGTGGCTAATGCAGTGATTTTGCTCTGTCTTTATCTTTCATTTTAAGTTATGTCCTTTCACTGTTTGTTGTCTCTGTGAGGTAACAGCCAATGTTTTGTGGAGTGTGTGTCCATTTGATGCTGGGTTAATTCTTCTTGAATTAGGGGGGAGTTAAAGGTCAAATCTCTCTCTCTCTCTCTCTCTCTCTCTCTCTCTCTCTCTCTCCCTCTCTCAGGTGGAGATGTTGATTGCCATCGGTAGTGTGACGTCCCCATTGCTCTTCTCTGCCTCTGGCTTCCTGTCCTGCAGTGTAATGAACTTTGCTGAAATCTTTCTGCAAGAAGTTCCTGTCGCTAAGGTCTGTCCATCATGCAAGAGAGATCTTATGTTTATTTGTGCCTGACCGTGAATGTATTTGGTGTGTGTTAGTATGTGTGCCTGACCGTGAGCATGATGTGCGTTAGTGTCTGATGCTGGTCATGTATGATGTGTGTTAGCGCCTGACAGTGTGTGTGTGTAAAATGTGTGTTAGTGTGTGTCAGTTGCTGACCCTGGATCATGTATGTGTGTTCCTGATGCTGGTCGAGTGTTAGTGTGTGTTAGTTCCTGACGCTGGCTGTGTGTGATGTGTGGTAGTGTGTGTTAGTTCCTGACGCTGGCTGTGTGTGATGTGTGGTAGTGTGTGTTAGTGTGTTAGTTCCTGACGCTGGCTGTGTGTGATATGTGGTAGTGTGTGTTAGTGTGTGATGTGTGGTAGTGTGTGTTAGTGTGTTAGCTCCTCACACTGGCTGTGTGTGATATGTGGTAGTGTGTGTTAGTGTGTTAGTTCCTGACGCTGGCTGTGTGTGATGTGTGGTAGTGTGTGTTAGTGTGTTAGTACCTGACGCTGTCTGTGTGGTAGTGAGTGTTAGTGTGTGTTAGTTCCTGACACTGGCTGTGTGTGATGTGTGGTAGTGTGTGGTAGTGTGTGTTACTTCCTGACGCTGGGTGTGTCTGATGTGTAGTAGTGTGTGTTAGTGTGTTAGTTCCTGACGCTGGTCGTTTCCGTCCCTAGCAATCGTACGACGTGCTGCTGCTGATTCTGATGCTGCTGCTGCTGGTGCAGGCCGTGCTGACATTGGTCACCGTGGTGCACTGCGCCTGCTACAAGACCCAGCTGCGCCTTGCGGGCCTGCATAGGGCACAGTGTGAACCTCTGACACCTCAGCACTTTGAGGTACGCACACACACACACACACACACACACACACACCGCTACCCCCTTAACACTGTGAGACACACACACACACACTGCTACCCCCTCAGCACTGTGAGACACACACATACACACACACACACACACTGCTACCCCCTCAGCACTGAGACACACACACACACACACACACACACACTCATGCCAATTTTGGTTTAGTATCACCATATTAGAAGGCAACAACTCCCAATGACAAATATACAGAGTAGCACCTGACTGTAATAATCACATGTAGGAAATGGAATTTATGAGTACAGAATCACTCAAAAGAGTCACCATCTTTCTCCCTCTCATCTCACAGCAACCAGCAGCCAATGGGACGCTCCGAGAGTTTGACAAGGACAAAGCATGGAAGGCAGTTGTGGTGCAAATGGCGCAGTGACGGAAGCCCGGAGGGGGAAAAAAGCACGAAATGTGAAGAACAGATGGAAACAAGAAAAAGAGAGGATTTCAGGGGCTAAAAGTAGCAAAGAATCTGAGTCGGGGGGGGGGGGGGGGGGGGGGGGGGGGGGGGGGGGGGGGAAGTGGAAAGACAAGGAAAAGAGTGAGAGAGGGAAGAGGCAAGAGAAAGAGGATTTTCAGCACTTAGGCCTCCCTGAAGCTCCCTTACCTGCATTAACAATCAGCTTACTACTGCATACAATCTGTAGGCCTGGAACTGTAGCCTGAATGAACGCCCCTAATGCCAGTCCGCCTACTGTCTATGGAATAGGTCTCAATCCATCCGACTATTGTGAATATTTATTAGACCTCTAGTTTTTATACAATTAACTGCTGTGTACATTACCTACAGGGATTCATATTAAATTTAGTTATACATGAAGATGTTTGTCACAGAATAAAATAAGGATTTTAAATGTACTAGTGCTTTCTCACACAGATGCATCACTGGATTTGGACATTAAATGGCAAGGCAAGGCTGTCCAGTATTGTATCATTGTTCATTAGGTGAAAGACACACCAGAAACATGTATACCAGTACATAAGACAATTCAGGAAACACAAAAGTGTAATATTATCTTTATTTTGAAAATACAAAAATAAACAGATGTGTATACATTTCCAACACCAGGATGAGATTATTTTGTCCAATTCTCTTCTGTGACATTACACACCCCCACCAACAGAGGGAGCTAGTGCAACTTTAATTGCGTTTACTCTTACAGATGTGTGACACGCCACTCATCACAAAGTTGAGGCCAAGAAGGTGAGACCTCAGGGCAAAAGCTGGCAGAGTTGTCCGTCTGTCAGTCTCTCCAGGTGACTTCCACCTCGTCTGTCCTGTACCTGTCAATCACAAGCATAAACATGCTTAAGACTATTTGTCCTTCAACACAACATTTCCCTGTTTATTTTTTATTTTTTCCCTGTTACTTTACTAAATTACAGGGCAGAAAAATTCTGCCATAGCTGTAATACCAATGTGATATTTATCTATCAGAATCACAGTAGCAATGTTGGTTGCAGCTAGAGTTTGGCTTTTTAACTGGGCTTGCAAGGAGCACAGAACCCTCATAGATATTTCCCAGAACTTAAATGAGCATGTGCAGCAAATTGAACCAAATTTCCTATAAAGACCATCATTCCTAAGACAGACCGGGTCTATCATTATGGGAAGGTGGTGCTGTTACCTTTGCGTAATCCAGGAGTCTGACAGCTCTGTCACATGACCCGAGCGGAACATTTCCCAGCCTGCCTGCGCGATCATAGCCCCGTTATCAATGCAGAAGCTGAGGAGAGATCGATCAGTCAATGTCAAACCAGCAGCCATGATCGGTCATGATTGGTCAGTCAATGCCAAACCAACAACAATGACTGGTCAGTTAATAAGATCGTCAATGACAATTGGTCAGTCAATATCAAACCACTAATCCCAATTGGTCAGTTATTTCCTTACTTGCCTAGCAGGCAGACTCATTAGACCAAGCACAGACACTGGATCTCCTTGGTTATATCGGACATCATTAAGTGGATACATCAACTTGTGACATGTCTACTTTATTAACCCAGTTCTGTGTTAATCCTGAGAGTCGTGGTCCTTAAACAGCAGCGTCCACACAGTTTGCCTCACCTCTCGTCTGTAGCAAAAAGACGTGCCCCCCTCTCCTTGCACATCACCCCCATCATCTCCTGCAGTCGCAAATTACCTGGGGGGGGGGGGGGGGGGCAACAGGGTATCAGTGTTACTATGGTGCTGTGCCATGCTTTCTAAGCAATTTTCATTGGATTCTTGGCAGGTATATGATACTAGGTTTTAAAAACAGTGTTCTTGAGTTTGAAGCAGCTTACATTTTGCGACCTGTGTTTGATACTCTACTTTTGTAATAAAGATTATCTAATCATCTTTACCTAAAGAACATGTATACATTCCAAGCAGACACAGGCAAATCATAAATCAAACATTTTGATCACATTTTCTGGTTTTGTGTGTATGTCTCTCAGGTACATGAAACCCTGAATGTACTCTGAACTACAGAACCCAGCATGCATTGTGGCAGGCCCTCACTTACAGCCCACTCCCCCAACAATCAGCACCTCCTGGGACTTGCAGTGAGCCATGGCCCGCTCTGTGATCTCTACCAGCATGGCAAACAGCGTCTCCTGCAGGAACAGGGACAGAATTTGGGAAACTGTCTATAGTGCTAATTATGACAGAATGATTTAAGTTCACCACAATTCAATGACTCAAGATGATCTAAATAATCTAATGATCTAAAATAAGAGCAAATTCTGTACCTTAAATTACTTCCATATGACACACTGATAAGTTTTAAAGAGTCATTGCAATGAAACAGTACAGGAGAGCTGCAGTAAAGAGGAACAGTGGAGTTTAGGGCGCTGACCTGCAGAGAGAAACACAGGTCCTCGGCCGTGCACTGGCCCGTGCCCAGCATTTTATGTGCTGCTTCCTGCAACAACAGGTTTATATCACCATTACTGACCCCTCCCACTGTGGCAGCAAGACACACCCTCCACGACAGCACGCCACACCCACCGCAACTGCTAATCCTCTCCATAAGTTAAATTAGCTCCTCCCTCTATTATCAATAGCTGCTCCCAGAGATACCAATTAACCCCTAATTAACCCTGAGCTATTAATCCACCAGTTCTTGCCCTCACCTCGATGTAGGACAGTATCCCTGAGAAGGAGACGTCCATACCCTTCACTGTGTAGGGTAACTCCACATACTCTTTACCCCTGCAGGGACATAACAAAACAGTGATGTGCACACATGCGACCTTTGCAAAAACACATTGATGCACATGCACACTCACTCACTCACTCACACACACACACACACACATACTCACTCACTCACTCACTCACTCACTCACTCACTCACTCACACTCACTCACTCACTCACTCACTCAAACAGACACTGGGCAATAAGCTGCTATGGGGACACCATGACTCTTGCAGTCAATAAACTAACAGGATCTTATCACTTCAGGGCATTTGAGGATGGTCACACACTGAGTCAAAAGACTTACCTCTTAGCCATCTGTTCAATGTTGTACCCAGGGCTGGGGTCATTAGAAATCTGAACACAAAGAGACCATCAGACTCTGGCAGTATATAAGTTATGTTATGAGTACCTTACAACCTTGCATATTTAATTATTTGACCATGAGGCAGAATTGAAAATACAAATACGTATACATCCAAGTTTTTGTACATGCAAGTTTCATTTGAGGTACAAATTAAAAACAAAATTATAAAAATGTATCTAAGCAAATCATGTTTCTGGCAGATCGCTGACCTTAATGACCCTGGCAAATCGGTCCAAGCAGTTTCCCACGGCGATGTCAATGGTCTCCCCAAAGATCCTGTAGCGACGCTCTGAGTACGCAATCACCTGTGTCCACACAGAGACAGGGCTGTCACTCATCATATATGTGGAGCTTGTGGCAGCCTTCAGCAGGTTTTGTTTTTCCATTGACTCTGCCAGGAAGCTCATTTTCAATTGCCAGCCATATTTATAGCACAGTCTCCCCACTGCAACATCCATGGCTAGTGCTGCCACCTGCTGTTTGCTTTTAACTATGCAGTCCACTATAACCACAGCGGATCACCGCAGAGCAGCTGCAGGCAGCTTCAGTCACGGCGGGGGGGGGGGGGGGGGGCGCTGACCTGTGTGTTTCCCCCACTGACGTACAGCACGGTGGGGTTGTTGGCGTGGGTGACCAGGCGCCCCATCTCTATGTGCCCAATGCAGTGGTTCACCCCTAGGAGAGGCTTTCCCCACAGCTGGGCTACCGTCCGAGCCACAATGGCTACAGTTACCAAGGGCGCTCCCATCCCAGGACCTGGGGGTATAAAGACAGCAATGGGCGAACAGCATTACAGGTACTTTTATTATAATTATCAGCAGCAGCAGTTGTAGTTCTTAAAGTATTGTGGTCACACACAAGTCTACTTGACGCAGTGTGAATTCTTCATGTACGGAAGGTATCAAAGAATGAATGGATACACATCCATAAACCTAAAGGTTTGTGTTCAAATAGCAACACAGTTTTATTAGCATTGAAAATAATAAGCCGATTGCATGCCTTATTCTGCAATTTTCAGCATCAGCACACAGTGGGTGAGAATGACAGTCAGAGCAAATCCAGACAGAAAAGAACACAGTGAACTGGAATTTAAAAGGAGGGGGAAACATGACGCCAGCACTGGACTCCCACCCTTTGTGTAGGCCACACAGTCTATGTCAGCGGGTTTCAGGCCTGCCTGCTGCAGCGCCTCCCTCAGGACAGTGAGGATAACGCTGCGGTGGTGCTTGGCTGTTTCACTGGGCAGGAACCCTGAATGAACAGGGAGAAATCACACAGAAGTCTCAAAGATAAATAACTGACAGCATCTACACTCACATAGGGCTTTCTCTGAAACAAAATCACATCCAAGTGTTATGAGTTACACAGGGCCATGACACAGGGACACAGTTTATTTGACAATGCAATGGATCTGTCACAATCTTTAACACCAAGTAACACATTAGGACAGCACTAAAACTGGCATTTCCTAACACCTGCATTGCAAAAAATGAATGTTCTTCAAATACTGAGAAAGTCCATACATACATTTCATAAGCAAACTTCAGAAAAAGGCAGTCACACTCCTTGTTCTGATTTCTGGTATGATGTCTAGATTATGTACAGTCGGTCACTGCTGTGGTTATGTTAAAAGGACTTACTATTGTTATTCCATTGAAACTACTCCATCTTGAAAGCCGGGCCTGATGTGCAGACAACAGGCTGGAGCGACATGAAAACAACTGTGACTCAACCTAAGTTTTGGTTCCCCAGTTTACGCAGTGGACATCTTGTACAGCTTCCTTGGTGCAATCCATGAATACAAAATGCCTAACTTCGGGTAAGTGCAGCTGCTAATGAAGGCAGAAGCATTGGAGGAACTTACCTTGCCCAGGTGGAGTGATATACGTACGCCTGGGGTTTGACAGGACGACACCATCCCGCACAATACCAACTCCTATTTTGTTTGCACTTCCCTCAAACCCAATCACCACGGTCATCGTGGCTTCTGAGTGAGATACGAAAAGGTAAATCTAAAGATAACCTTTATCTAACGTTAGCTTAACAGGGTACAGCTCGATGCAATTACGCACTTATGCACGTATGATACCTATACGGTAGAACACTAGTGTCTCACACTGACAGCTGTCGTTCGCTAGTAATACATTAAAACTCGACCAAACATGAGGATTTGATTCTGACCTTTTAATGGAGCATAGGCTCGTTTGCAACAGTGTCAGTAATATGAACTTTCCTTTTAATTTAGCTAATTTAAGTTTGCAAATTAAAGCTGCGTGTTGTAACTTTGCAAATGAAGAATTATAACTATTCTTAATTATCAGTAACTATCGGTGCCGTTCTCCTGCCACAAAAAGGACCACCTCAAACAAGCTCTTAGGGCACCCTCAATAAATTCCATACTAAAATATTATACTGACTCAAATTAATGATATCAAAATGAGTAATGAGTACCTTCAGAAATATTCTGAAACATACCGAATGTGCTGCTTAATTTAGTTTGTTTCAAATAGAATATTTAACCGAATTATATTTTAAACTGTAACAGTTTCTTATCAGGCAGAAACGTAGACAACTTCTACCAAGCTCACATGGTGTCGCTCTGATTCCGTTCGCAAAGAAACTGCTGCTTTGTTAGTTAAACTTGTGGCATTGTAGGAACTGTCTGTAAGGGTGTGTGTCCGTCTATCAGAGAAAGTGCAAGGTAAGAACTCGTTATTTACACAATAAGATCATGTCACGTTGTACCAAGCTACTTTCATAACGAGGACGTTAAGCCTTTCATTCATTCAAAGAGTCAGTCTAGGGCCTTGCACGACTTTTAACATTAAGGGATTCGGCCTCATGTCCATTTTGATGCCTGGAGTCATGTTAGCATGCAGGCTAGATGGTTCGCCACTTAACGTTATTTCCTGCAGATTGCATTTTACAGCACCAAGTTTAGGCCACACACATTTGATGCTTTGAAACGTATAATGTTTGGTTTCTAATAGCCCTGTCATTTTGATGCAATGCATTCGTCTCAGGGTTTGCACATGACTTGAATAAGTAGCTTAAACAAACGTGCAGGTTGCAACCAACGTCATTGTTCTTCAGCTTCGTGCTTATCAGTCCAGTGTGCAGCAATGCATAGCTAGCATTGTGGCCAGGTTAGTTGCTACAGAACTTAGCTACATGCACAGTGGAACTTGCTTTTACTACACACGCGTGGAAGTAACATACGTATCCCAACGAGAGCATATTGTTTATCTGCAGCCGTTGGCGAAGAATATGCGCTTTGGCCTTGGTATCGATTAGGCCTGCCCCTTGCTAAGAGCAGATAATTCTCTAAGCTAAATGCGCTTGTAACTTTATACAGAGTGCTGCAACTACTTAGTCACTAGAGTAAACAACACGTGTCTCCCTATGACTGTGGTATTTGATAGTTGGTGATCACGTGTGAATTTATGTAAGGCTGGGAATTCCGACCCGTTAACCGTGTTTCAAGTTTTAATTAGCAAGTGAGCTAATCTAATTGTCATTGGATTTTGGAAATCAGCGGCCATTTCATGCTGTACGGTATAACTTAGTTTACTGTGTAAGCTACATGCTACATGTAACCATCTCCAGTGCTATTTGTATTGTAGATTGTAAATAAATCAAGATTGTACTACCCATCGTAATTAATCCTTTTTCAACATTGAATTCATCATGTTGAACGTGAATTGTCCTCATATTATTTTGCACAAGTTCATATTCTCGAAAGTAAATTTTGCGGAAATAGTCTTATCTGATTTAAACATTTCTGTCTTATCGTGTTTTAACAAAACAATATAAAATATGCGAAATCAAAACATTGCACACCCCTGGCTACTATGCATGTGAAATGTAAATGTGTGAAACACTGCACATGTAAAAGGTCTCTTTCACTCAGTGTACTGTCGTTGAATTGTATTTCAGCTTTTCGCGTGCTCCTGTGTGTGCGTGTCTCTTGCCTGCGTGAGGTGTGTGGAACCAGACGGTTTGCAAAGATGTCAAAGAGAGGCAAGAAGAAGGACGAGGAGACCGGAGATGTGGATCAGGAAAACGGAGCAGGTACCGGAAACGGGGTCCACTCAGTCATTTTTATTATGGATTCATTATAAAACGGTTGATTCCCAAAAGTGTGAATACTAAAGTTACTAAAGAACACATGGACACAATATTACTTGAGTATTAGTAAAATACACAATGTATTTGTGTTTGTAAGTCGCTCTGGATAAGAGCGTCTGCCAAATGCCTGTAATGTAATGTAACAATGTAAACATTAACAAATAAAATGTTCAGTGTTGAATCAACTCTCAAAGAGTATTTTAAGCCTTAAAGAGTTTATATAATCCTGTCAGATTACTTTAACACTTAGGTAAATTAGCACATAGCATTTTACTATGTTATGTTATTGTTTTTCTAAGCCAAAGCAACTTCATTGACAGATTCCACTCGATGCATTTCTCTTTACAGAGGGCTACCCTCTTTCACATTAAATAAAATGAAATTTTCTCTCAGGCGTTGTTGTACAGATTAGTGTTAGTGAAGCGTCTCTATTCAACAAGTTTCCCATGTTCCCTCCTCCCTCCTGGTATTCAGCTCCAGATGCCAAGAAGGCAAAGAAAGGGAAGGAAGCGGAGGCCCCCATCATGTACGAAGACCCCCCGGATAAGATGACCACCAAGGATGGCCATGCCGCCAACTGGAAGATCACGTCCTGGAATGTGGATGGGCTGCGGGCCTGGGTGAAGAAGAAGGGACTGGACGTGAGTGTGTGGGGGTTGGGCTGTTATGGGCAAAAAGAATGAATAAAGAAGGTGTGACATTTGTGGATGCTTAGAACCATGGTGATATGCATCAGTGTACTTTGCTTATGTGCCATAGCAAAGTGGTGTGGGTCAGACATCAAACATAAAAGTGTTGATAGAATTGTTGGGGAACAATATGGGTTGCTAGTGTGAATGCTCATTCAGCCAGTACTTGAGTTGCCGTACTCAACTTTAAAAAAAAAAAAAAAAAAAAAAATACACCTGGCAGCCTAACAAAAAAAAAAGTAGTGCAAGGTCTTTGCAGGATTCTAATGATCGGTGTCAGGGTAAAAATTACACATCAAGTGTACGAGACCACATCAAACAATGTCCTTAAATGCATTCCCAGTGTGTGTGTGTGTGTTTTTTTTTTTCTCTAATTGGTTTCATTTTTCTGACCCTTCCACCACCAATTTACCCACAATGCAGTGGGTACGCGACGAGGCCCCGGATGTGCTCTGCCTGCAGGAGACGAAATGCGCGGAGAAGGCCCTCCCAAACGAGATCACCTCCATGCCTGAGTACCCACACAAGTACTGGTCCGGCTCTGAGGAAAAGGAGGGCTACAGCGGGGTGGCCATGCTCTGCCGCACTGAGCCCCTGAAGGTCACCTACGGCATCGGTGAGCCATTTACCCCGTATCTGCGCATCCACTCAGCCGTTACCCTGCCACCTGTTTATACACAAACTCATCTCTAAGACTCATCATCACTGTAAAAAAAGGCTTAAAAACAACTGAGTAAAAGACTT
The DNA here is from genome assembly GCA_019788955.1 of Albula glossodonta. NCBI lineage: Eukaryota > Metazoa > Chordata > Actinopteri > Albuliformes > Albulidae > Albula > Albula glossodonta. The sequence continues at coordinate 127,473 of JAFBMS010000264.1, forward strand.
TGTTAAAACAATAATTTATTTTAAAAATCACACAAACAGGCATTTTTGGCTGACCTTCACTCACTCAACTGAAATGACACTTTTATAGGCAGTGCCACAAACACCAGGTTTCACTTAATACTTATCATCATTCACCATGGTTAATTGATAACAATCATCATGAACTACGCAATTAACAATGCTTCAACCAGTTGACTCCTTCACAGTCACAAACCACTCACAGCATAAAAATGGCCTTCAGCTTTAAAAACAAAAGAGTTATTACTTTTAGAGTTATTACTCTAAAAAGGAAGTTGTCGCTGTTGCACAGAACATGGCATCCTGCCATGCCTTGGGACACATGCATACAAAAAAAGTTTTTTCCTCTTTGCAAGCTTAATACTAGTGCCCATATTGGGTTCGTATGTCTTTATTGCTTCTTGGATAGTTCATATCCGTGTAAATATTGTTCTGATATTTTTGGGCTTTCCTCCCCATTTCAATGTATATTGGCAAGGAAATGGCATTTAAAACCCTGTACTCTGTATGGGACAGTCCTTGCACTGAAGGACAGTTAGCTTACTTGAATCAAACTGTCCTTTCATACAGCTGGCTGATATAATCCAAGCAAGGTACTTTGCTCAAGAGCACAACCTACATGGGAATGTAACCTGCAACCTTTTGAGTTACTAGCCATTGGGGTACTACCCTAGCCTTTATACTGCACTGTCACCCAAAGATGTGGACATTGTTCTGATGCATGTTGCCCGATGGGAAGCATTCAATGAAACGCCCTTTTTTTTTTTTTGTGTAGGCAAAGAGGAACATGATAAAGAGGGCCGTGTGATCACCGCAGAGTTCCCCAACTTCTTCCTGGTCACGTCCTACGTGCCCAATGCCGGGAAGGGCCTGGTGCGCCTGGATTACCGCAAGACCTGGGACGTGGACTTCCAGGCCTACCTGAGCGAGCTGGACCAGCGCAAGCCCGTGGTGCTGTGCGGCGACCTGAACGTGGCCCACCAGGAGATCGACCTGAAGAACCCCAAGGGGAACAAGAAGAACGCCGGCTTCACCCCGGAGGAGCGCGAGGGCTTCAGCAAGCTGCTGGAGGCCGGCTTCGTCGACAGCTTCCGGGAGCTGTACCCCGAGCAGGCCTACGCCTACACCTTCTGGACCTACATGATGAACTCCCGCTCCAAAAACGTGGGCTGGCGCCTGGACTACTTCGTGCTCTCCCGCACCCTGCTCCCCAATCTCTGTGACAGCAAGATTCGGGGCGCCGCCATGGGCAGCGACCACTGCCCCATTACCCTGCATCTGGCCATTTAGACACACCCTATAATCCTACCGTAACACCCACTACAAGGCAGATCACTAATACTGTAATCTCCAACTCACGCCAGTCCCATTTGCTTCACTTGTTGTGTTTGTCAAAGCATTCTGACAACTAATATTTTCTGATCCTAGCAAGTAATCAAAATCATAACAAAACCCCAACCTCTGCCATTAAGTAAAACCAGTCCAGTTCTGGGTGGCAGAATCTATCTTAAGGGTACCACCAAGGTCTGAAAATTAACTTCATCAACCGGCCAAAGCAACTGTTTATGGAAAAAATCACTAGCCAGTCCCTGTAGGTTGAATCAAATTTGAGCTGCTGGTGTTAGTTTTGGTTCATCAGTACCACCTTTCCGTTTTAACGTTTTCTCATTATAGCAAAACCCTTGAACACTTTGGTTCATTCTGAGGTGCATCCTTAAGCTATTGAGTATTCCCTCCTCTTTGAATCGTCCTGTACTGAATGGAAACCTTCATCATTCTGTGCGGATAGCATTCCTGCTGCCGATCTGAACCTTCTGCATCTAGCGCATGTTACCTATGTATAAAATAAAAAACGCACTAAGGGATTAAACTATACTGGCTTTCTTCCAGTGAAACGTCCGCACATTTGTTCTCATTCATCCCTCTTTGTTACAACAGTTCACCGTAACAACCAATGAGAAAACAATGAGGGCTGTTGCGGGGTATTCAGATGCCAATTTCCAATTTGGTTGCTTACCAATCAGTATTCAGTCCCATTGCTAAAGGTGCTTTAATTGGCTAGATGGCCGGATGCTTAACACAGTGGAACACATTTTTGTATTTTCCTTGTTACATGCCATACTGTGATGTACTGTAACTGAATAGGCTGATGTTATCAGAGGTGAACCAATGCCACTTGTCTTTTTTCCTTTTTTTTTTTTTTTGAGAAGAAACAAATGTAAGCCCTAGATGTCCCTGTGGGTGGACACCTAGTGTTGTTTAAGCCTTTGAACTGACGTGCTCTTTGATGTGTTAACATCGGGTCTATCATTTCTTCGTCACCCCTGCTGGCGCCATTAAAAAGTGTCAGAAGGTTAACAGGGGTTTGTTTTCTTTTATGATACTTTGTAAAGCACCCTCGTTTCGTGTTTTTCAGGTAGAGTTGTATACAAGTTCCTGTAGGTATGTGTCTAAACTAAACCTTGGCTTTGCCAGTTGGTATTATGGATTTTACTTCAAATGAACACCTGTCAGACATTGAATACTTTCATGTGGCTCCACAGTAAATAAGCGGTTATGATCAGTGTGTACATGTTATTGTAAATTGGTACCAGTTTTTCGGCTCCAAAATAAGGTCAAAATGGTTTAGGCTTTCTCTCCAGTGTCTTTTACTTTGTCGAAAGAAAGTTGTAGAAAACAAATTAAGGTTGTTCTCAATAAAGTTTAGATTTGATTTTTAAAAATGCTTCTTGCATGTTTCATACTTTAGGGAAATAAAATGCATTTTAAAACCAGTGTTCAGTGGTGCATGCCAGTGCCATTCAGCATATTTATTTACACAATAAGTCTTTCAATTCATTTTATCATTTCAGCAATTATAAAATGGAAACCACAAAGCTAAACTTTGAGAAGTACACATTACATTACAGTCATTTAGCTGATGCTTTTATCCAAAGTGACTTACAGTTGATTAGGCTAACCAAGGGCCAATCCCCCCTGGGAGCAATGTGGGGTTAAGGGCCTTGCTCAGGGGCCCAACAGCAATGGTGTTTTTGCTGTGGCTGGACTGGAACTGCCAATCTCAGGGGTCCCAGTCATGTACCTTAGCCACTAGGCTATAGGCTGTCCCCATGACAGCCTATACCAGTTGGAATCAGCCTTTAGCATCTTTCAGCTGTAGGTGAGTTCCCTCCAGCTGCGTCATCATAAGCATCCATATTGAAAGGCTAGACATGGCTGTCATGACCCCTGTCCTCAGGGCCTTCAGTGGCTGCAGGTTTTTTTCAGTGTGTTCCTGCACTTAAGCGGTAAAATGAAGTCACTGATTGGCTCAAAGACCCTCACTCTGTGTTTCCAAGGCCTAAACCAATGACTTCAGCCTGTATTTTACCATTCCATAAACACCAGGTAAAACCTAATAAAAACTGACTTCACACTGGGGTTTTTTTGGGGACAATTCTATTTATATTTACTTATTGAAGGAACATTTTTATAATTGTTTTGGTTTTGTAGAGGCCAATTTATAGATAACATAGGACAGGTGCGGTCACTGAAGTTTGTTGTGGGAGGGCAGTTTGGTATTTTATTCCTAAACAAACCATGCTGTGCTCCTTTCTCCAGCCTCTAGATGGCGCCATTTTTCAAACACAGCGGCATTGTGAGAGTATTCTTGTCATTCTGCAATAGAATAGCATATGCCCTTAAAATGTTTCAAGTCTGTTTTGATTGGACTGAATATCCTGTTGAAGAGAGTAAGATCGTTTCATTGGTTCAGCCTAAGAGTGAGTGAAAGAGGTCACATGGTCATGGCTGCTGCTCTGTGAAATCATTCCAGTTTCACTTCCAGTGTAAGCATCTGGGCGGTAAGAAACCATAATTCTTGTCAAGATAAATAACATAAATAACTCTTATCAATCTATTACACACATGAAATGTGACAAAAAAAAAAGATTTCACTGGGAGGTGTAGCCCAAATGCAAAATACTGATAACAGGACAAGTTAACTGAAAGTAAGATTACAAAACTTGATTCTAAAAATATTTACCAACCTTATAAAACACACACAACTGGTCTACAGATCTCTAACTAGGGACCAAGTTCGTTGAGGTGAGTTATAGTGTTACCTTGAGATGCTTTGTTTTCAGGCTCCTACGACTTATTTTTATGTTGTGTGTGATACCAGAAGCAAACTAAAATTGAACCATGCAACTAGCTTAGGACATAATGTAAAGTTGTCTGGTTATTGTTTGTTTTGGTTTTTGGTGGCTGTGACTGTATTTGAATTTGTAGATTATTCTTCATCTGAAAAAGAATGATTAAATTGATTCAAAAGACTAACAGAAGTTAGGTGGTGTCCATGTTGTTCGTAGAAAAAGGAAATGAACAAGGGGAAGTATAAAGTCCAAAATCATTCAAGAAATGTTATGAAACTCTTCATACAAATTGTATATTAACCAAATACTGTAGTTATTTCTATGCAGGTTTCTATGAGGTTTCACTTAGTGTTTGAGTTAGGATTGTGTAATGAAATTTAAAGTTTCACTTTGCAGTTGGTGTGTGCAGTTGGGGTATGCAGTGATATTTAATCAAACATTTGCAATTTAATCTTTTTTCTAAGATGCTATTCACCTCCTGAGACTTCAGTGCTTTTTAAATCACCATCTCTCCAATCTATGCTATATCGTGAGAATTCATTACCATGATGCTTTCATTTTTATTCAGAAACGTCACGAGTTAAACATGGTAATATTTTGAATTAATCACCATGAATTCATATTAAATCTATGAGACATTCATTAAAATTTTGCAGTTGTTGATGAAATGGTTGAATGGGTGAGAGAGGCCACAGTGATTTGGTGTTTGCTTTTCTCCCCCATTTCACCTACCAGGCTTGTATTTCTCAGCAGTCTAGTCTGATTCATGAATTTACATTGTCAATGAAACTTCTTTGCAAAGTTATTTGACCTATTTCAGTCGACTGTCAGTGCTCTCTCCAGCAATCAGTTCATTTGAATCAATTTCCTGCATCTCAAGGAATGGGAAATTCCCACCCTCAAAGAGGTTACAGTGCTGAAAAAAAATCACTCCTTTTCTGCACATTGAATTGGAACATTTTAATGATATGACTGTGACGGAGAACTAATTATGGTTGATTCCCCAACTCAAAATTTATTTGTTGAATATAATATATGTGTGTTGTTATGTTGTATATATCATGAAAGTAATTAGGTGTTTATTTATCTTTGAGTTAATCGATTTGCTTTTCGGGAGGGGAAAGTTATTTTAAGGCCCTCCCGCCCTGTCAAACAGGAAACGGGCTTTGGGTGAGCTAGCACCCTTATACAGCCTAAGGAGGAGACATTCCTCTGTTGTTTCTTTGTAAATACTCAGTTTATTCATTATTACATTATTTTGTGTGTTTTCTTTGATCTGTCACTTTAGTATGTTCGTCACCATTAACCCTATTTTTGCTTTTTGACTGCTCCTCATCCTTAAAATGATGAACCAGAACTGGTAATTGTGACGTCATGGGGAAAGGGGCACGGATATTGATATTGTCTTAGTGAAACTGTGAGTGTAACATGCATATTAATAAGGTGGCTACATTCAGATTAATCAGCTTGATCAATACAAGGATGTCTTAAAAGTGACTGTGGCTTTTTTCTGTTGACTTTCTGTATGTTCACAACTGTGCGTTAACTCAAAGACATGAGGAAATGCATTGCTTTGCAAAGTTTCGGTTATCAGTTTTGACATTTTAGAGTTCAGCTGCTGAAAATGCTGGAAAAAGCAGAAATCTAAAGGTTCATGTTTGGTCACTTCAAATTTCCATTGTAACCCCCCCTCCCCCCCATTTTTATAATTTATTGAGTTTACAGTCTGTTGGTACCTCTATGTTCTCAGGATACTGAGTACGCCAGCGGACTGTCTTCATGTTCAGAGTCGGATGAGTTTGAGGACCGTAAAGATCTGAGACACGCGATCAAGAAGTCAGGCTCTGAAAGGTATGCGACTTGATGCTCTGCGGGGACTAACTCTCTGTTGTTGACAGTACTTAATGTCTAGAGTTCATGAGTTACATACATAAAGTCAGTGTTTATTAAAGATCATGTCAGATATAGATGATAAAAGAAATTATGATGATGAAAAAAGATGAAGGGAGTTTTAAGTTTTCATGTTTCTTGTTCACCCACAGGGAGGAAATTTCCAAACTGCGACACTGCATCAGCCACCTGGGGGAGTACTCATACAATGTGAACCTAAACGGGCAAGAAATACTGAATCATGTGAGAAGCAATTGCACCGACCCTGTAGTCCTGGGATGGCTAGGAGACAGGGCTAACGCTCCCAACTTTCTCAATTATGTCCGATTCTATTATAGTGAGCTGTATAAAAAACTGGAGCAGGAGCAAGGACGGCTGAGAGCTGATCCTGTGCACATTGTGTTTGTAGCTCACGGGCACATCACAAACCGTTACATGCCAGCGCGCTCGCTGATGCCACTAGAATATATTGCCGACGTCTGTCTTTACTCACCTTGGAACTGCAGTATAGATTCCAGTGTGGCTTTTGGCATTATGCAAGGGTGTATTGAGCCTCACAACAGACAGTTTTACAATCTTGAGACAACCGAGACCCCCCTGTACCGTCACTTGCCCCCAGCCTGGAACACAATGAGACGTGTAGATTACCAAGAGATCCCCTGGATAATGATCAGTCCTGTGATCGAAAACCAGCCTGTTTGGAACTATTTTAGGGATCCGGCAAACATGGGGCGCATTGCCCAAATTGCCCAGAACCGCATTATCTGCCCCTACATTGTCCCGGATAATGCAAACCGAAACCATTTTGCCCCAGCCCCATTTCCCGCCCTCACTCTGGCGTTGTCATTGATTCTTTTGATTGCGCGCGTTAGAGCTACTGTCCACCTTGCAGCCTGCCTGGGCTTCGATGCGGAGAGTAGGGACCTCCGTTCCCCTCAGGATAGGCTGAAGTGCGAACAGCAATACGCATACACTCTCGATGGGTCCCGCATGACCACCCATGACATGCCGATCGCTCCCCAAGACATAGATGTGTGGAACAACTTCAGGCAAGTGGTCAATCAGTTCTAGAGGGGCAATTAATTTGATACATTCCATTTGAGCCAGTGTCCCTACATGATATATATAAACATTTATGTCCCTACAGCTATGAGAGAGAGGCTATTGAGTATGATGCAGCACATGACTTCATATGAATTGTTGCTCGTCACATTATTTTCAGTGATTATGATTTAAATTGATAAATAATCATTTTTATTACTGTTCCAGAAATTCTAAAGAAGGCTGAAATGTTAATGTTTTAAAAAAATGGAATTAAATAAAAGTGTAAACTTGAGAGCTGTGGTTTACTTATTTTCAGATTGGAGATGACCATTGTTTTTGACAGCATGTTAGCACCCGCTCCTACAACAGGAAAAAAAATCAATACTTCACACATTATGTACATGGAATACATATACGTATATGCATGCAATCAAAAGAAAAATAGTCTTTCAGTTTAAAAAAAAAAAAACTTTGTTTTTAATAATCAAGTCAACATTTATGTCCCCCCCCCCACCCCTTGGTAGGAAGAAGAACCCCACTCGTGCGCAAGTCAGTAAAAGCGCTTTCAGACAGTTCAATGTGCTTTTCCAAGGGTTAGGGGGCATTGGGTCATAGCCATGCCGGGTTAAACTAATGTGTCTACACCTGAATAAACATGGAACAACAGCCAGAAAGTTGGCTGATTTTCTCATATTTCCTAAATAGCTTGCAAATATGGTGCCTCTCATTTAGGACTATACTCGTTTGTGTTGAGCGAGCCAAGTTACTTTCACTTAGCTTGCTAATGAATGCCTGTTTGAATGAAATGTATGTAGTTAAATGTCCCAAACGTGTAGCTAGCTAGCGAAGCTAAGCTTTAAGAAGGTGAAGCTCAAAACTTACTGTATAAAATCATAATTATTCCATCTTAAACATAAATATGATTTATGTTCATATATAAAAAATGAGTACTCATTCTGGAAAATTTTTAATAAGGACCGAAATAAATTATTACTACTGCTACTTGCTACTACTAAATATTCTGCTCCGTGCGGGAGGTAGCATATGCCAAACAATGCACACAGCCGCTCCATTCACAGAGGTAAGCACAATATCCATACTGTGTAATCGTACTGTCCCCCTCATGTGAAAGATAACTAAGAATCCTCGCTGGTGAAGGTTTGGGCACAGCACCAATCACTGGCTGTCTCCTGTTAATCGGAGAAATGGTGGTTTGAGGGCCGGGGAATAACTGGCACATACCTTTGTATCATTGGTAACATGACATATTTCAAAATAAAGTATCCACATGGTCAAAGCCTGCAACCCTTCTGTCCTCTCTGCATCCTATGTAAAGCTCTCATTGGGTATGTTAAACTCTATGAACACGAGGACACAACCCTTCTTTAATATTAATTAAAGTTCTTTTGCATTCAGTGGTAGGGGATTGAACATTGGATGCTGGAGCTGAATATTACATGAGTATGCTGTACACCTCATAGTCCTACGTCACAATAAGAGAATTGTGACCAGACTGCTCTGTCTTGGCGCTACTGGATTTATGCTCACACATTATTCTATGTCTTGGGCTTCTCAAACTGGTTACACCACATTGTGTTTACTGGGTTTCGTTTTTACCTCATCTCCTCTTTCAATCGGGTTATTGAAAGCCTGTGTCAAAGAGCTTCCATGGTTTTAACTGTTTGACTGCTGTTTGCTTCATTGTGGAAGTCTTCCTTTTCTGTAAGTAGTTTCAGTGACCAGATGAATTTCAATTTGGACTTGACGTTATTTAACCGGTCATTCAACATATATATAACTACCCTCTTTCTGAGTAATTGTTTGAGTGCATTGCTGAAAATAAAAGCATTTTATGTACTGATCAGACTAATTAACAAGTTGTTTCATGAATAAATAAATATGACATAGTTTCTCTCTTAATGTCATGCGTGTCTATTTCTGACACAATGTGGTCTCAGAGGCTAATAAGACTAATTCAGAATAATTAACAGCTTGTTAAATTTTAGGGATTGCAATTCCATTTTGCAAAGAAAACCATCACAGAGGGACATGCAAGGGTTGAGACCAGGATGCCCTATTCATTACATTTTTTCAATCACACCTTACATTGAATGCCCACTAATACTAGTGTAATTAAACTGGACCTAGTATACATAGTGACTGGAAATTGTGTGTGTGTGTGTAGTGGACACTTTTTCATCTTCATAAATTCCTTCAGTGGTGTTTTAGTTGCTTCTTGTAGCCCTCAAATTTGGGGGAGTCTAAAGGGTTTCTCTCTTTAAAGAGACTTTTGTACATTCCGTTGAAATGCCAAGAGCGTTGCACATTTTAGTCACATTTTGAGTGACTACATGTGTGACATATTTGAACTGATTTAACTAACTTTCCACAATCTGAAATGCTATGTTAAATTGTTATGCATCATTACCTATTTATTTAGCAATCACTCTTATTTAGAGTGACTTACAAATGCAATGGAGAAATGATAAGTTGTAAGAAATACTGTTTTTCAGTGTTTTCACACCTAGTACCGACACAGAGTCCGAGTGGAAGTATTTACTTTCTATCAAGCAAGATTCCACTTTCTACCTTTCTATGAAGCACACATCAAGCTAATGACACTTGTACATCCGCAAAACCTATTCCCCAAACACATCCAGCCAAAGGTCCCTTTGTTGGATGTCACTTTTGATCAGAGGGTCTGGCAATGAAAGTGATCAGTCACCTTCTTCCCCACCTAAACCTATGGGGATGTGCAGTATGCTCACCTATTAGCCTTATTACCATTAATACATATGGGCTTTGGAGTTACAGTATGCCCCCCTCCTCAGACAGTATACCCACCTATTAGCCTTATTACCATTAATACATATGGGCTTTGGAGTTACAGTATGCCCACCTCCTCAGACAATATACCCACCTATTAGCCTTATTACCATTAATACATATGGGCTTTGGAGTTACAGTATGCCCACCTCCTCAGACAATATACCCACCTATTAGCCTTTTTACCATTAATACATATGGGATTTGGAGTTACAGTATGCCCACCTCCTCAGACAATATACCCACCTATTAGCCTTTTTTACCATTAATACATATGGGATTTGGAGTTACAGTATGCCCATCTCTTCAGACAGAATACTCACCTTCTCAGTTACCACGACATCACTGACTGGTATGTATAGGATTGTGGTATGCATTAGCCATATCAAACGCTGTGGTAGCTCTTTCCATATGGTTACATTCCTTTAAGGTGCCATCAAGTGTGATTGGGTTGAGATTTTTAATTTCAAGTATCACATTGGCTAAACAAAAGTTTCTGGTCTCATACACCTTCAGCTTTGAGAAAGGCAATCAGATAACATTGTTCTGAAAGTGCTGGATAAGTAGGAGGTACTGCAGGTGATTTTTGAGAAAAAAAAATAGATTTGATAGGCGATGTTTGATGTTGAAGTAGATCTGGGTGAGCCCATGAAAAGATTGTGGCGTGTGTCCCCAGTCTGTGAAATAGGAGCAGTTGAATGAGTCCAATGTGAACGTTTGGTTTTTCACATAGCCTCTTTCTGTCCTTGTGCATATTTCAATGGTTGAAAGACGTCAAGACAATAACCTGGTAAAATAACACAGGACAGTAACAGAACAGAAAACATCACTACAAGAAGTCACCTCTTCAAACAATGGTCTCTTCAAACAGTGAAAGTGAGACATTTTGCCTCCTAAATCTCAACCTATTTTGAACACGTCATTTTAAAATCAACATTTGGTACAACAAACGGGTTCAGTGTTTTGGGTATGGCACAAGACACGGTGGCAACATCGTTAATTTGCACAAACACTGCTGTGGCTGTTTCATATTGGTCAAGTCCATGGTGAGTGATGTGTGCTCACTTGTAAAGAAAAAAAAAGTAATATATGATAAAACATCAAATCCAGAATATAAGGACTACATATTTAAACCTACTGTATGTGAAAATTGACTAAATTCATTGTTAGATAGGTTGCTATTGGGCCATACAGCAATGGTTGAATTTGCATCTAAAATAGTAAAAGATGAAAATGAGTTATGAAATCAGAATACAATCACATTATTCATTTTTGTGTGGACAGGTTTGCTATATATGGACATGCTGTAGATGTTTTTATTATATTGCTTGTCATATTGACGTATTTGTACGTCTGCAGTACCTTTGCAGTATTTACCTCGATAGTGAGAAAAGTTTTTATGTTATGCAATATTTAAATGACAGCAAAGTATTCTCCTCTATATAAAGTCATGCAGTGCTTTACTAATGTCATATAATACATTGTGCTTATATATCCTACTTTTTACATTGTAAAATATTAATTGTAAAAATAGTCTGCGCCACATATATTCACATAATTTGCATAAAATTGCATATATGAAGGTGTGTATTGAAGTATATGCCTTGTATTTTAAAATGTGTATCTGCATTCCTTATATTTCAGATTTCATATTTTACATATATTGACATCTGTAAGTTTTTCTGCATTATATATGTTTATTGTTGTCTGCCTTTGTCCCGTGCACTCCATCCTCTAGGTGGTGCTATAAGGTTTTGGGGTGATGGTGACCTGAAAGAGGAAGATAATATTATCAGAAGAAATTCCACAATTCTATTAACTTTCTTTACTGTTTGTTTGGGTTTATGTGTGCTAGGGACACCTGCAGTCCACAGAATGGTAAGGGAAGGAGTCAAAGGAGCCTGATTGTGTTCCCTCAGCATTCATGCGGCTCACACCCAGTTCATTCCAAGCATAGCTAGCTCAGAGCTGCTTGTTGCTTTTAAACAGGGTTTGAAAAGTGCGTGTTTGTATACAGTTGGCTCAGAGCCAAGTGTTGGTTTTAAATATTAATGCAGTTTGGTTGGAGTTGGGGTATGGTTTGAAAAGGGTTTGAGTTGCATGCGTTTACCAGGCCGTTAGATTGTAAGCATTTAGCAGATACCCTTATCCAAAGCAATTTACACAGCTAACACAGAAAAATGTCCTGTGTTAATTTAACACTAATAGTGTACATATGAGTCCTAGTGTTCTCATATGTACACCAGACATTTTTGCTGTGTACATTTTTATCCCCCATCCATTTGCACAGCTGGACATGTGCCAAAGAAATTCAGGTGATGCTGAAGGATAGAACAGGCAGGAAAATGTCATTTATATGTGACCTCTAAATTGCAAGCCCAGCTCCTTAACCAATACACTGCTTCAGCCATTAGGTTTCAAAAAAAACTTTGTATGCCTATAGTAAGCAGGGCTTCTGAAAAGATGAAATCCCATCTTCATTGTTTCTTTCCTAATTCTCTATAGTAGTGATGGGGATTTAGGTTTTGTTGAACCAAAAATGGGAGGAGCTCCCATATAGTATCAGTGAGCAATGACAGCATTGGTTACTTTTGATTGGTTAGAACAAGTCAATGATTGACAGCTGAGTGTAGCTCCACCCCAATGGAGTTAATGAGGCTTCATTTTAACAATCACTACTCTACATGTCCCTTCTCAAACCTCAACCTTCCCCCGACCCTCATACCTGTGGGTTGCCAGGGTAATGCCACGGTCATAGCCAGGCTCTCGGAGTCCTCCTTCAGCTCTTTTCAAAACCGCATGCCAAATCCAAGAGACGCCCACTTCCTGTGATGTCAGCCTGCTGTCGCTGCTGGCGTTGGAGATTAGGGCTGGTGTGCTTGTCGGCAGCAGGAGTGGAGCAGGCAAGCTTCTGTCATCCTTGTGCGCAACGACTCCTCCCTCAAGTGGCACCTTATCCAATCAGAGGCCAAAGACTTTCCTAAAGCTGTTTCTTGGTTGGCTAAGGAGGGGGTGGTAGTAGAGGTTGGGGAGGGGCTTGTGGGGCAGGGGGAGGGAGTGGAGTAAGGGCAAGGGTGATAACGGTGATTCTCTACCGTGATTCTCTATAACGCTATCCCTGATGAAACTACAGTATATAAATATAGTTACTATCATTATACTAGGTTTTTTTTTTTTCATTCGTTGTGTTAAGCGGGGAGTCTTTGGTGGCGAATGAGATGAGGGCGATGACTCAGCATGCACCTGATGAGGTGGCAGCACACTTAACGGACAGAAAGCTGCCATGTGACCCTTCTCCGCTGTCCAGATTGGGCCAGCCTATTGCAATCTCTGTCCTGGCAGTGACCCAATCATATGACTGCGAGAGGCAAGATGGCACATGGCCTGGTCAGCCAACCAGACCGTGGTCATGCGGTGTACCGTCCCGTCTGGTGAAGTGAACTGCCTCACATTGGGTGGTGGTAGAAGCATCACATGCCTCTTCGGGCCCGCAGAGTCACCGAAACCAACCACTAGGTGGCGACTCATGGTGCAAATTAACTTATGAGAAATAAAAAAACAGCGAGTGCGTGATTTTTTTAGCGGTAAGAGCACAGATGGTTTCAAAAGCACCGGACACAATTTAGGGCCCGCTGTGAAGCTACCAGGCTGAACTCAGTCAAACACACTCTGTAAGGGCATACACATTAATCAAAACAGCCTTTACATTACAACATCGTTTTCTTTGAGTACATTATACTCTTCTCGAAGACAACCAAACTGTCCATTGGAACGTGCTCTTTTAATTCAAAAATAGGATAGCATATGCCCTTACAGAAACTCAAGTCAGTTTTGACTGGATTGCATATGATGTTACGGAGCCTAACTGTTCACATGACGCTTCGAGTGGAGCCAATCACAATGAAGCACTGGTCTGGAGGCGTGTCCTGATGCCTGTCAATCATCTGATGAGGGAGGTTTGAATTTACAGTCTTTTTGCCAGTTACACTGAAATCAGTTTCCACCACCACCAAACTAGCCTGAAACACACGCAAACTAGCCTTGAATCTCTACATATGAAAGCATGATTTGCTCCTTATAATATAAGCTCCTGTGTTTTCCTTTTATATAGCTAGCCAGCTAGCTAGTGAACATCACCTCAACTAAAAATATAAATCGGCTTATCAAAATTGCCAGGCAAGATGCTCTACTCTCTTCCATGCTAACTCTTTTTTGGAAGATACCCCATCCTTCCATTTTTGCTTATTCTCTCTGATTTTCCTGTCCACACCCTTTCCTTTTCTCCTTCCCGTAATCGGCGGGACAGCTCATCGAGGCGAAGGGGATGGGCTGAAAGCAAGCTAGAGTTGAACCTTCGTATACACCAGGCCATGCTTCAATGCTACCAATCCAAAGCGACATCAACGCACAAGGCTCGGCTGAAAAAACGACGCCCTCCAGCACAAACGTTGCTAGGCTAAAGCACCAAGTGAACACAGCATGAGCGTGTTTGACTGAATCCAGCCCGGAGTGCTTGGTGTTAGTTAGAGTTCTCGCTCGGCGGCGTCTCCTTCCCTTCCGCCTGAACGGCTCTGCCGGAGTGCTGCAGTGCAGAGGAAATGCGCGTTGGGAGGGGAGCGTGAGTCTGCACTACGGGCAGTGTGCACATCGATGCAACAGTGCCTCCGGGGGGGGGGGGGGTGGCACTGAGTCTGGATCAGTTTCAGCCTTTCACGCTTAACAGCTGGCAGTAGGACAAGGGTTCTGTCGGCTGATCCTAGGTCAGTGCATGAGGACGGCAATGAGAAGACCCTCAGACGTCCCTGCCACCGGTTCGTCTTGTCAAGGTGTGCTACAGAACGGCAGTGAAAGTCACTGGGTACCAAGAAGTGTGCTTTTGTAAGTATTGAAGTGTGTAATCAATACTTCATAAAGTGTCTCCTTTCAGTCTGTCCAAAAATATATGAAGTTAGTATGACAACAGAGAGTCCCACATCATCCAAAAGGTCTATTCGTATTGTTATCAACAGGTAATAAACACATTACTCTAAACTCAAATGTAGTTAGAAATTAGACAGTAATCATGAAATAAAAGGTTTCTGTAGTGTATATACATGTGTGCTGTGCCACAAAGTTAAGGAAGCCAAGCTCAGCACACTGTATTAAACATGAATCTATGTTCAAACCAATAGTTTCACACACATTTGAGCATGCAGTGCCAGAAGCCAAACATTTGTGTTTATTTTTAACTAAACTATTATTATGGCAGTGCGTTTAAACTACTATTTGTCATACCTATGTGTCACTATTCTTGTACTTGACTACTCCGTACCTGTTGCGATAACTCCAGGTACTGATCAGGAGTAATGTGTTTATAAACTGTTCATAACAGTGCAGAAGTCCAGTCCCTGTGGGTCTGCCATGGGGGCCATTTTGTTTCACAGTCTCCTGTTCTTCCTCTTGTCATTGTTTGTCTGATTGGAGTGCAGGCAGCTCAGTTCAGCAGTGTAACAGCCAGGGGACGTGCAAATATTGTGGCTTTTTAGCACCGCCGTCTGATGGCCAACCTGGTCACTGTCTTTGTCTACCCCACAACTAAAACATATGTCAGCCTTAACGAGAGTGGCAGGACGGAGTCAGTCGGAAGTGTAGAGGTCTTTGATTATTGAGAGGTGTCGAGGCCAGCTCTTTGTCCGTCAGCATGTCAGCGTCAGTGCGTCACCAGGAGGGTTGATGGAAAGTGGCAGCGAGAGAGATCTGGGTTCAGCCTCACACAAAATGGCGCCCATTCTCTCTCAGGCATGCCCCACCCTGAAGCGCTGTTCTGAGATCAGCGAACCCAGTCCTGCTGCCTAACCAAAACTGGGGGCCAGCCTGCAGGGGTTGCCGGTGGGATGAGCAGGGGGTGGTAGGGGCCGGGTGGGGGGCGGGGCAGACCATGACTCCGCCTCCTAGCACTCTCCGGCAGCGATCAGCTCTCCGGTGGGCCTTTCGGCCAGCCTGTCCCTCCCCCCACGGCCCGGCTCCGCCTCCTCCTCCTCTTCCTCCTCGTAAAGCGTGTGGTGCATGCCCAGCAAGGGGTGGGAGGGGTTATGGGTGAAGGGCGGGGCCTGTCCCTCGGGGTCCTCCTGCTGGATGAGAACGTCCGGGGGGTGGGCCGACGTGGTCGTTCCCCCATTCAGGTAGGAGGTGCTGGGGAGGGTAACCGCTGAGAAGGGGGGGGTGGAAGAGTCCGTCAGTGTGTCTTTTTTCTCTGTGAAGAGAGAGGGGGGGCTGATGAGCAATAGAAACAAATCAATCCCCAAAGATGGCAAGCAACGTGTCCCTAATGCGATTTTGGACACACGTTTTCAAATATGATGTCTTTGCCTGCTCTTCCATTTCCCTTGTTTTCCTTGGAAAGCATAAATGTATTGTACCAGTTTGCATGGATCATGTTGCATTCTGTTAAATAAGAATGGGACAGATCAGGCATGACTGTAGGACCAAGGCTCATCATTAGTTATGGTTTAAGATTGTGACTCATCGGTTTTATACATACATGAATTTTACAAGAGAAAGCTAATGAGAAATTATGTACAATTTCTCTGTTTCGAAAACTGTTAGTCTTTGGAATCTGTACATCAGGACTACCTTTATGTTTCATTTTCTAAAAATGTGTTTTTTGATGATTTATTTTTCCTCTTTTTATAAAAAGTAGAAATATAAAAATGTAAATTAAATTTGAAAGCACAAAGTTTTTATTGCAGGCCTTTTTCATCCATTGGTTTGATTTGCATTCTAGGTGGTTTTCGGGTTGTTTGAAGCTATGAGGGCATGTGAAGCAAAAGTAGTGTTTATGTTCACTGGGGTGTGGATCCAGCAAAACAAGCTAAGACTTCAAGGGACAAGGGAGGAGTACAGTGGTATCGATCCATCCGGAAGAGAGCTCTGGCGTCTTGGCTACTTTATCCCTCCAGAATCTGTGCAGCATAATGGCAAAAGCATCTAAATTGTATTGGAAGTCTCCTGCTCCAAATGAGCAGGCATCAACAGAAAGTGATTGTGGTCAAACACAATTTACTGTCAGTGGGTAGTGTCAACCATGAGAAAAGCTTCTTGCGGGCTAAACTTGGACTGTAGCCGAAACAAAATAGAGGCATCAATTCAAGTTTGCAGAGCAGCATTACTGTCAGATTGTAATTTATCTAATTGATCTCGTGTTACTATTAATTGTGTGTCGGTGTATATACTCTGCATGTTAGCCTTGGTTGTATGGTGTTTTGTGTTGTACCCTCTTTAAAATGACCATGCAGCCAATTCCCTCTTTCATGATATACAAAGAGGCCATTGAAACATTAACCAGTTTGTGTCCAGTCTGGAGTTATGGACACACCCAGCCTTGCCTCCTGCTCCACTCATCAGTGACCACACCTGGTTTCAATTTTTACTTTATTACTGCCTTTTTTAAACCCTGTCCTCCTTCCTTAGTTTTTAGACATCTTGTACTGAGTATATGAGAGTTAGCCGTGAGTCTTTTGTGTTTGTATCTTGTCTAGATTTGTATACCTGTTTGCTTTTGTGTTCAAGTTACACTTTCTTGCCCTATACTATGCTTGTGCACTTAAGCACATTCATTCCTGCCTGTGACATGCACAGGATCACCTCTTTGTGACACGCGCAGGGTCACCTCTTTGTGACACGCGCAGGGTCACCTCTTTGTGTCACGCACAGGGTCACCTCTTTGTGACACACGCAGGGTCACCTGTGATTGCCGTGGAGACATGGACGATGCTGTGGGTGCCCTCGATGAACACTGTGTCCAGGCTGTGCTCAGGTGGCGGCTGGGGCTGCACTGTCTCAGCCTTGGGCTTGCGGAAGGCCAGCGTGTATGGCTGCACGTCCAGGGAGAAGTTACGCGTGTGCTTCTTCTCCATCCCGCCTCCGCCCATGTCTGCCGCTGGAGAGGGGAACAGCACCAGATTCCAAAAACCGCCTCAGCCACTTTCACCACAACTGACTTATCATTTGAATCATTTCACACCATTTTGCTTTTGACCACAACACTTATTACAGGTGGCAGCTCTGTGGCTCACTCTCACTGGCACAGGTGTTTCTGTGGATCAGTATTATCATGTGATCTGAGCATGTTGTGGTCAGGAATGATTAAAAATCATTTCAATTTTTGAAACAAATAGATTTTTTAATTGTACTGGAGGTGTTGGGGGATTTTTGTGTGAATTTGAATGTTTTCATGTAATATATGTTTAGATCCATTATTATGTATGTTCTTGAACTGGATATGTCTGTTTTAGATATTTTGGAGTCTGAATATTCTTAACTCCAGTAAAATCATCAGTTATTCATTTTGGATACTCAGGTCTCGGTTCCATTAAGCAAATGGCAATATTGGAAATATTGATGAGGTCATGATATTGCTGATCAATCAAAACCAATTTATGGGACATTTTCACAACCATGTTGGTGCAAAGCCCTGAACAGAAAAATGTTGCTGAACTGGGAAGAAACACCACAAAAATATACATTTTCTTCCCTGACATTTGGTAAAAATGGGACAGAGATATTTCTGAAAAAAAAACAGAACACAAATAAATGAAATGTTGACATGCATCAGTACCTTTGGAAGTTGGAGGGTGCTGTGTGCTCTTACTGTCCAGCTGGGGGTTGATAAAATTGTCTATAACTGTTTTTCGCCGAACCGGTTTCAGCTTGTCAGGCTTGGTGCTGTTCTCGAGCCGCGCCAACGTAAGAGGTTCCTGCAGGACAGGAGTACAGTCAGGAGCTAACGCATGATGCTGGCTGTCTGTGCAGATCGACTGATCTTCATCTTAAGTGGATGGACTGAGCTGAAAGTTGCAATGAGAATTGGGACAAGCCACTCAAATAGTAGGAGAACCAGATGTCTGCAAATCAGTTGTACGCATATGACTATTTTCTCATTCTGGATAGTGTCGGTGGGTACAACAAAAGAAGGTAAGATGAACAAAGCAGGTCCAACAGAGCAAATATAATGGAGCATTGCAAAAATGTTAATATAGTTTACTAATCATGACCTCATTTCCGATCTTGCGGGGCCACTGGTTTTTGCTGTTACTCAACACTTAAAAAATTAAACAATTAATCTATCTTATGTGGCCTCTTGGGTCTGAACTTGAGTACAAATATCGTCTCTTAGGCTGATCTTGCAATGCTCTCAAATCAACTCTGGAAAGCGAATGAGTTTGCAGCGTTGTGATTTGTTCCTGTGTTGCTTAATTAGACCCAGAGATGGGAAAACCCCAGCTTCAGGGGGCACAAGCACTATACCATCTATTTGTTCCACTAAAGCACCAAACCAGCTAATTTTACTGAATAGCTCCCCTACCCATTTAGAGAGTTCCACTAATTAGAATCAGCAGGTTTCCTGAATGGGTGGAAGGAATAGATGGTAGTACTTCTAATCTATGAATCCAGGGTGTCCATCTCTGATTGGACCCTACCTTGAAGGGCTGAGGCAAGGGGTTTGAGGAGGGAATCCACTTGATTTTTTTCCTGGGACGTTTGATGACCAGCGGCTCCCCACCCAGCTCCCCCACCCCCAATACGGCGGGATCCAAGCTGGGATCCACAGTCTGCATGCCGCTCTCCCGAACGGTAGGCGTGGCATCGTGGTTGGACTGAGCCAGGGCGGCCAGCAGCTGCCTCACCACGTTGTCGTACATGAGGTCGCTCTCATTGGTGATGAAGTCCAGCCGGTTGAGGGACTTGATGTGGTCACGGTTCTCGTTGCAGAACATTGCCAGGATGTTGATGTCGCAGAACTGTGACTTCTGCCACCGCCGGCGCGTCTTGATGCCCACCTTGTGGAGCTTGTCGAAGACAAAGTTGGACTTGCGCACCACGAACAGGTGCAGGAGGTTGAGGAGGATGATGACGTTGACACCGCAGAGGAGGCCGAGGTCGACAGCGGCCATGATGCGCTGGAGCTGGACCGCCGGCAGCTTGCAGTTAACGTCCAGCCGGTGCGAGGGGGGGCTGCTGACATCCGGCAGCTCCCCCAGAGCGCAGGTGAACTCATTCTGCCGCTGGCGGGCGTAGTAGGCGCTCAGGTACGTGATGGGGATGGAGCTGAGGCAGATGATCGCCAGGTGACGAGCCAGGTAGAGCTTCGCCAGGAAGTTGCTCTGGCCCCGCCTCTCCAGGTACTTCTCGAACAGGTTCTGCTCGGGGCTCTTCTCCTTCTCGGCGTTCTCGATGATCTCGCGCCTCTCCCGCTCCGTGATCCCCGGCCCCTTCGACTGGATCTGCTTCTCGATCTTGGGGGCCCGGCCCTCGGCCGCCCGGTGATAGCAGTTGTCGATCTCGTGGAGCAGGAAGTTGAGCTCAGAGGTGAGCCGGGTGGAGGCCATGAACTCCCATCCCAGCGCAGGGAGGTACATGATTCCGGCGAAAGCCAGCAGGGCGTACGGGAGGAACTTGTGCTCGAACAGTGAGCGTCGCTGGCTGGGCTCCACCCCCGGCTCCGCGTCCCGCAGCTCTGTCCAGCAGTAGCCGCGCGCGTACAGGGCCTGATCACGCGTGAAGTTGTGCGGGGTGTAGCAGTATATCGATTCCTCTGGAGGGGGGACAGAGATTGAGGAAGGGGTGTTATTGTCATTATCAAAGAGGCAAGTGACACAGTGGCCAGGACCTAGTCAAACAAGCTAAGCATCTTTAAGGGACTATGCAATAAGAATTGTTTGTTATTGTTGTTATTGTTTCTGATGGTTGTCATTCAGGGTTTAAATAGGTCATTCACAGGGTTTAGCCTATGCTGTCCCTTCTGATAGGTAATTCACAGGGTTTAGTCCATGCTGTCCCTTCTGATAGGTAATTCACAGGGTTTAGTCTATGCTGTCCCTTCTGATAGGTCATTCACAGGGTTTAGTCTATGCTGTCCCTTCTGATAGGTCATTCACAGGGTTTAGCCTATGCTGTCCCTTCTGATAGGTAATTCACAGGGTTTAGTCCATGCTGTCGCTTCTGATAGGTCATTCACAGGGTTTAGTCTATGCTGTCCCTTCTGGCACTTGGGACTTTTACCTCACTCTAGGACTTAAGCTCTCTCATTCCCAACTTAATGCACTTTGAGTTGTAAGCTGCTCTAGAGAAAGAGAAGCCTGCTAAATTCCAGTAATGTACTGTAATGTAAAATTCAATGAAAACAGACTTTCCAGTCTTTCCCAGCCTTTTCTATTCCAGTTTAAGAATAAAAAAACACATTTTTGGAAGGGAAGGGAGAGTTTGTTTGTAACCGTGTTTGTTGTCAGTGTTGGAAATTATAACCAATAAACATATTGAAAAAAACACACACCAAAAAAAAAGTTTTGCCCTGCCAGTTTGTCTCCACTGAAATTGAAAATACTCAAAGATTGAAAGTTAAATCTTTTTTGATTGAATTCGATATGCCCATGAAGAAGCAAAGTGCATTCACGTGGGTCCCTGCCAGATGCTTTGGCACTAATGCTTCTTTTAACTGTGATAGTGGAAAAGCTTTGCTGTGATGACAGACAATCCACACCAATCACTCACACATAGAACAGAGTGTGTCTATAACCCTCAATGCCCCAAACGCTCGGCTCCGCTCTGAGGGACGGAATGTTCAGCAAGTGTGACTCTCCGCAAGCAACCGCACCTGTGTCCCAGTTTATTTGTATGGCAGTGTGTCACTTCTATTTTAGTCCTTTTGGGTTGTAAGAAGTTCAGGGAGACCTCATTACTGTTAATCACCATTGAAGCTGAGATTCTGCATTATATTTGCACATTTCTATCAATTTCCAGTGTTCCCTCATGTGGGTGTAGTCCGTTCAGAGCTTTGCATCGTAAATCACGATCAGCTGGCCAGACGCCACTTTGGCGGCAAGCTTCACACTGTGACTCATATGTGCATCTATTGTTCTTTATTTATTTATTTTATTCATTTTTAATTTAATCTTTCTTTAAGCAGGCGACTCAATTCAGAGCCTGTTCTTGTTAACGATACCGGCCTGGCAAAAGGCAACGTGGGTCCCCCTGGGGCAAGAGGTGGCGGTTTAAAGAGCAGCACATGAAAACAACAGCATAAACTGCTGAAAGAACGCATCTGATGTGTCTGAACAAAAACCTGAATACCCTGCAGCCCTCCAGTACCATGGCCTTAGTACACTGACTTCTGGACTTGTGTACAAACATTGTCTATTAGTCTGAATGTGCAATGCTCTCAAATCAACTCTGGAAAGCAAATGAGTTTGCGGCAATGTGTCTTGTTCCTGTGTTGCTTAATTAGACCCAGAGATGGGAAAACCCCAGCTTCAGGGGGAGAAGCATTATACCATCTATTTGTTCCACTAATGCACCAAACCACCTAATTTTACTTGTGGCGAGAGCTGAATATATACGTACTGGCCCTTTAATAGGAGGCAAGATGGCTGACATTTCAAAGAGGGAATTGCACCAGTGCGGTTAATGCGGAATGCTAGCGGCCCGCCCCCTCTCCGGCTGGAAGTCAAACGCTCAGTCACAGCTGGTAGATGCCACTATGCAGGCAGACTGACTCAGCATTTAGCATTACGCCCACCCCCCTCCCTCTCCCTCTCCCAGCCCCCTCCCCCTCTCCCCTCCTCTCCTATCCTCCTCTCCCCAAACCGGCCCGAGCTAATCTCCACACCGATCTCTCACTCACAAACCACAAACCGGAGTGTGTCTTCTTTAACCCTTGTCACACCGCCTGACAGGATATTTTTGGGTTGCCAGAACATTCTCAGGACAATAGAGCAAATATTCACACAGGATGTAAACTTTGTCCAGTCTTCTTCCTGTTCCTTGTACATTATGTGCCTGGAATTTTTTCTTGTGACCTTCACAGAACTTGGTCGGAGCACTGTAACGTTCTTAGAATGATTGCGGCGCATTCACGTTACATGTCAAACCCCAGTGACAATGCGTCCAAAATTTCTGCTATTATGCATTAACTGTCGATGCTGTGTGTGCAGACAGCATGCATGCATTTTTTCAGATTATTCCCTAACAGAAGTGATATTGTAATGTGGCAATAACATAACTCAGTGATTAATATACTGATATTATGAATGATATTGATTGACATTTCATCGCCTTGGTAATGTAGCCAGACGAATTACTATATTGTCATGAGTGTGGGGAAAGATTATTAAATCTATTAATGATTCTAATTATCACAGCTTTTAGAAGTAAATCTGATTTTAAAGAATAAAGTAATTTTGAAAATGTGTTTTAATGTATTTCCAATTCTCCGGCATAGCTGGTGTTATAGAAAAACATAATAAGTGTGACTCAGTGTAAGATTCTGCACAGTAAAATTACAAAAAGTACATCATGCCAGGCTTTTGGAAAATTAGATTAATTGTCCACCAAAATGATCTGCTAAGAATGAAACTGCCGGGCAGCTTTAGTATTTGTAGAACTGCAAATTCTGCTGCTACACGCTGGTCCAGGATTAGCTCCCCAAATCCTACACTCTCAGAGAAAAAATTTCTAAAGGGCTCTTGACTTGTCATGCTCGGGGAACCCTTAAACCTCAAATGGGTTTCATTTATAGGTTCTCTGGAGAACCTTATTCCGAGGGTTACATAAAGAACCCCTTAAAGCCAGCTGGATCTTAGATGAACGTTTAAGGGTTCCCCCAGCAGGACAAATGAAAAACCTTTCAAGGTGCTATAAAGTATGGTAACCAGTAGGTGATTTGAGGGGGGATGAGAGGAGATTCCTTCCCCCTTGTTAACCTGCCATACCCATTTTACATGTATGTGCGCTAGTTGGTGGTGTGGGGGCAGAGGGGAGCTCCCATTGGGCCATCCCCCCCGTTAAAAATGAACAAAATCGCCCACTGATGGTAACCCTCATCGTTATGTGAAAATACAGCTGTTGAAACAAAGACAGTGCTTTGGGCGGAATGTCACTACATCGCTGTAAGTGAATATCGGGTGCTCCGACTGTGTGCTGGCACTGCAGGTCAGTATGTTCACTAAATGGCTGTTGTGTGGTGTACTGTAGTCCTCTGTATTGACATGCTAAGGTTTAACATGTCAGTAGATATTGACCAGTTTGCAGAGGTGGGAATCCCTGGCTTTACTACAACTAATGGAGGCACTACCCTTTTTTTCCATTCATGCACTGTT
The DNA here is from genome assembly GCA_019788955.1 of Albula glossodonta. Lineage (NCBI taxonomy): Eukaryota > Metazoa > Chordata > Actinopteri > Albuliformes > Albulidae > Albula > Albula glossodonta. Next base: position 151,516 of record JAFBMS010000264.1, read on the forward strand.
TTACTATGTAGCTGGTTTAATGCATAGGTGGAACAAATACAATGCAATGTACGCTGAACTAATGTGGTTAAATAAAGGATAGATAGACAGACTGGTTGACTGATTGATTGATTGATTGATTGATTGATTGATTGATTGATTGATTGATTGATTGATTGATTGATTGATTGATTGATTGATTGATCGATCGATTGATTTACACTCAATAACACGCCACTGGTTGCCGGACACTGACCTGCGAAGTTGCGTGTGAAGACCAGAGTGACCAGCAGAATGGGGATGATGACCGTGCCGATGGTGACCACACGGTCAAAGGGCAGCTCCAGCTTCAGCTGGACCATCAGGCCGGCCAGCGCCCCGCCCTTCTCATCCTGCGAGGAGCCGGGCATAATCAGCTCCTTCAGCTTCTCTCCGGCGAGCAGAGCCGTTGCCATGTCCAAGTTCTGCTCGAGGATGTTCTGCATCCGGGTTTCTGAGATCCGTCCACTTTAATCGCCTCGCGCTCTCTCTCTCTCACTGGCTGGGCTGCTTCCTCCCTTTCGCCAGCTGGGCTTTGATTGGTCGGGCTGGGGGCTCTGCTTCTGTTTCACTTACGGTACTTGCTGTGGTTCATTGACTCATCAAGCTCATTTATTAGCCTGGTTGACTGAGAGGGGCTATAACTGGCTGTCAGTCTGTGTGTCTGTCTGATTCTGTATCCGTTTGACTTATTGTTCGATTGTGTCTAACTGACTTTTCATATTGTGTGTCACAGGCTGAATGGCTGCTTGGGTCTCTGATTGTGTCTGACTAACTGTCTGACTGAACGAATTACTCAGAGTTTGATTGAGAATAAGCGTCTGATTGTCTGCATGGCTATATTTGTCCTACTGCCCTACTGACTGTTTTTTTTATTTTTTTCTCGACTGGCTGTCTGGCTGTATGATTGTGCTTAATTGTCTGTCTGATTGACTGACTGACTGATCATATTTGTTGCTGACTGGCTTTTTGCCTGCTTGACTGATTTCCATGAGATGAATGGGCCGGGGTTTAGACTGATCTGGTATTGGCTGGGGCAGATTTGGTCTTTCTGATGGGTTGGCCCAAGGCTTTGACAGGGCTCTGCCAGAGGTGAACTGGTCAAAGTCCTTGGCAGAAAGTCCTCCTCTGATACACAAAGTGTATCAGAGGTACAGTTAGAAACTTGGCCTAAGATTATGTGTGTTTATCTGTAGTGGTGTCAGTCAAACAAGTATATGTGAAGTTCCCCTTGTCCAGCCTTGTATGCCTACAAAGGAATAAGATCAGGAGTTAGGTTAGCATGCAGTTTATTACTGTCAATACTAATGTATACAACAATCTGAGACTCTAAGTAGGCTCAAACAAGATCCAGTGCTGGAATTCAACACGTACCAACAGCTGCATAACTATCAAATCTACCAGCTGTAAAATTGGTCAGTCCACCAGGAGTTCAGCTAAAGCGGGTGATTCACAAGGGGAGTAATTATTGTTTGATAGGGCTGGAAAATCCCTTCCTAAACCCTCCCTCCTTGGGTGAAGCTCAAAGTAATTACTTTGCATGCCTTTGGTCCTCCGAACCACAGGTGGCAGCAGCAAAGTCAGTATTCTGTTCCAAACCATGGAGCACATCACTGGTGGGGACAATGTTACCTGATAACCTGCATAATACTCCTTAAACAGAACTTCCAAATAGTGGCCTGGAATCCAGCAGTGTTTATCCTTAATTTGACTCAATAGAAAAATGCATTTGTTGTTGCATTGGTTTGTTGTTTTCTTAACAAATTCAGACTTGTGAATGGATTCATGTGACTGCTGAACTTGTCAAACTTGTGTTTATGGAGAAAAGCCTAACCCTTGCATATATTTGTGTACAGGATATCAGGTAAGCAGAAACTGTAATTGAATGCAAGGAAACCAGACCTGCCTTGCTGTGTGCAAAATGGAAGTTTGACCATTCATAAGAGCACACATTTCCAACTGAATACATCTTCTCCCTCACAATGTTTTTGTCTGCTTTCAGTCTGGGCTCTCTATAGGGGAACTCCTAAAAGAGGGGTTTCACAAAACCATCAAATTGCCCACATATATTTTGCATAGAGTGTCTGACCGCTCTTCCATTGAGTCTTTAGCTGAAACCTGTATATCAATAGGCTGGGCTCCTGGCCTACTAAGGTATTCCAGGTGTTTTCTGCAAGAATAGCTGATCAAAGATACTGTTACCCATGGCTAATCAATATGGGAGTCCACTTGGCTTAAATGAGACCATGAAACTGCTCACTCTACACTAAATGTTCCATCCATCTGTGATGTGACTAGGAGAAGGTGATCCTGTCAGACCTTTCCCCAGGGTTAGAGTGTCGTCCCCTCTTGAGTGAGTGTTAAAGCACAGTCGTGGTCACTTGCGTGCGGAGAGCGTGACCGGCAAGGTACGGCTCCTCCCGTGTCATCTGTCTGCGCAGCGGGGTGTGGGAGAGAGAGACAGAGAGAGTGGCCTCGCTGACAAGCTCCCACTGGACACTGTCCAAAGTCCCATGATGCTTTGCACTGCTGTCTCTTGGTCGGGGCTTCCCTATTCTTTGTGAGGTTTCCCCGGCTTCTCTGGAACTTCCAAGCTGACAGATTTTAAGCTCTCCTCCTCTGACCATATATCAGGCATTGTGTGTTATAACATGATGGAAACATAGCTCTGTTTCTAAGGTTTGTATTTGCCCTTTTTCTTTATTCCCTCAACTTAGGGCTGATCATAACATAAGGTTTCCATCAAATTGGGGGTGGGTGGGGGGGGGCAGATTAATATACACATCTCTTCACTCTAGTCCATCAGCTTACACAATGACGGGGGGTTACTGTACCCACTGAAACCTTCCCAGTTCCAGGGTAACACTAGGGCCAACTGTGTACCCAACAATAACCAATAATGAGACTCCCAGACACAGTTTCCGCTGATTGGGCTGGGAGTCTCATTATTCATAAGAGCACATATTTCCAAATGAATACAGCTTTTCCCTCACAATGTTTTTGTGTGCTTTCAGCCTGGGCTCTCAGGAGGGCACAGCAGCATATGCTGAAGACATTTGACTCTGAGTGTGTGTGTGTGTTTGTGTGTGTGTGTCAGAGCCAGGCTTGGGGATACCCATTGGTGTGTGTGTGTGTGTGTGTGTGTGTGTGTGTCAGTGCCAGGCTCGGTGTGTGTGTGTGCCCATCGGTGTGTGTGTGTGTGTGTGTGTGGCAGAGCCAGGCTTGGGGATGCCCGTCGGTGTGTGTGTGTGAGTGTGTGTGTGTGTGCAACTGTCATTACCGCATTTCTGAGCTAGCTGGGAAGAGCTGCAGCTGCAGTCGCAGCTGGTGCACAGCGGGAAGGTTACGCAGACGCCCTCGATAGGGAAGGGAAAGAGAAAGGGAAGCACCCCTGCACCAAATCCCACTCCTCCACGTAATCTCTATCTTTATCTTTCTACTTATTTCTCTTTCTCACATTCTCTCTCGCTATTTCAGTCTCCCTGTCTCTCTGTTCCAGCTTTGCTCGCTATATCCCTCTTCAACTTCCTGTCTCTCTATCTTTCTCTCTGTCTCCCAGTCCTTCTCCCTCTCTACCCCCTCTCTCTATCTCTCTCTCTCTTTCTCCATGTCTCTATATCTGTCTCTCTCTCTCTGTGTCTCCCTGTACCCCACTCTCTGTCCTTCTCTCTCTCTCTCTCTCTCTCTCTGTCTACCTTTCTCCCCTCTGAATCATGCATAGCCAACCCCCCCCCCCCCCCGGGCCCCCTGGAAGCAGCGCCCCACACCCCACCAAAGACAGACCGGACTGCCAAGGATTTTGAGCTGGCAAGCAAGTGAGAAGGAAGAACACTGCCTATTTTCCAGGGCTCTCCTGACCTGTGGGTCGTGGGATCGAACCCCACAGCAGAGCAGACAGCCTCTTCAGCCAGGCACAGAGGGACGTCCATGTGCTCAGGGCTTAGTGCTCAGTCATGCAATCTCCATCCCGTCATTGCGCAAGCTGCATGCGGAGCAGACCGATGGGAGAACTCAAAATGGCAGCCGCGCCAAAACCCTGCATGGCACGGAATGCCTCTTCGGTGGGGCACAGAGCCTGAATCATGCCGGTGAATGCCCAACTCTGTAAAACTGTGAATGTGCGGACTGGGAGCCGAACGTGTCGCAGGGAATAGGACTATCTGAGGAAATAAATAATGACGCGTAATGAGCTGTGAGTCACCAATGAAAGAACAATTCCAGAAACCTCACCGTGCCTGTGCCAGCGCTGTGCCGATATCAGGATGGCAATAAATATCTAAGGCTCAACAAACCTCAAACAAACAATACAATGCCCAAAGGATCTAATAGTGATTACAACTATAAATAAAAGGGTCTCAGTATGACATAGTAGGACATTTTATATAGAGTATATGAGAGGATAGAAGATAGATTATGCACTTAGTTTGTGTTCAGCCTCCTGTTGCTAAAAACTCATGATCTCCTCCGACTGAACGCAGCACTGCAGTCACAGTGATCAGCAGGGTTCTGTGTGTCGGGACACCAACGCTCACAGCTCAGATGCACAACTCAGAACACACCAGCCAAGAGGCGACAAAATGTTCCTTCGGTTGCTACCCGAGGCCAACAGTGAATGAGAACCAGGGAGAAGAAGCTCATGGCTGGAGTGATTTGTATCTCTGACTATAATCTGTATTCTAGCTGGAGTAAACTGTGGGAGGGTGCATTACAGCACCAACATTATGAAGGCAGGAGACCTCCAAGAGCATCGTCATGTAATTCAGTAAATGCTGTGGGGCCCCCCCGTACTCACTGAGACGCTCTCACATACAATTCACTCACTGCCTGGATAAATCACAGCGGAACTCGATTGAATTAAAAAAAAAAAAAAGGAAAACAGCTACATTTGATGTGTTTCCCCTTGCTAAACCGTCTGTCTCATTTCTCATTTCCATCTTCTTTCATGCTTTCATGTCTCTCATCTAAACCAGTTGCCCAGATGCCCAAGCACTTTCACAGACTGTCCATTTCACACAAATGGGAACTCTACATAGGACTGAATGCCTCAGAATGTGTGAAATGTGCAAAAAGTGGTGGCAGAAATTGGTACAATAATTCACGAGGGCCTTAGGCTAGGCCACAGGACTCATGGGAGATCCAGTGACACAGGGTCCCTTGCTGGAAAGCTCTTTTCTGTTACTTGACTTTTTTCCTCCTAATTCTACTTAGGAGTAGGAACCACCAGGGGGAACGCGCCATCCCCACCACCACATGCAGCCTTTCGAGGGGGCAGTGATCCTTTATGAGCATCAAGCTCATTTTTGCACTTAAGTGTAGCTGATTGTATATCTCTTTATTGCCATTCTTGTTGTTCTTCTCTCTGCTTTTGATCTCATCTCAGAATTATGGATTTTGTCATGAAGGTCCTTTAAGTTGCCCTGCAAGCATGTGTTTTATCAAATTACTAAATTAATATTGAATGTAAATTTTGCCTAAGAGGAACAACAGTGCTGTTGATTTTTGTTGCATTCCTAGAGCCACATAGCCCCCCAATCTCGACAGGCCTATCTCCAGAATCACTGCCCACGGGTGCACCACCGTCCCAGGACAAACAATCAGTGAGCAAACCCACCTGTGGACTCTCCTTATGAAAGCTGTCCAATGTTAAAGTGTGCCAAACACTTCCCAATATCCGCAGGTGGAAAACCGTGGCTTCAGAATATAACAGCAACACCATGTATTTTTTCCACTAATCAGCTTCACCAGGTAGCTAGCTGGAGAGTTGTGCTGATTAGAATCACCTGGTTTAGTTCATGGGTGCAAAGTAGAAACACCACCTTGTATTTGTTCGAAAGCCAGGGGTGTTCCACCTCTCCCAATATCTCATCATTCCTGCCCACGACTCTGAGAAGATGTGCTCTCGCCCCAGGTCAAAGATGTAGGAAGTAAAGTCACATTTAGACCTTCCTAATGAAAAGCCACCCAGGTACAGGTTTCACCAGCTATACAAACTTAACAAAGTCTAATGTGAGTGTTTTCTGAAATCAGCATTATGCATTACTAAATTCAAACCGTTTGCACCACACGATAGTTCTACAAACATGCTTTTTCTTGGGTAATCTGTTCTCGTTTTTCTGATTCCAATTCAACTGTCATCGTTCTGGGACCACAAATTAGCGTGTTTATTCTTCAGGATGGGTTGGATCCACAAACAGCGCCATGCATTAAGCGTGACAGGAAACTGGGTAAGTGTGTGGATTCCCTGCACTGTTTGTTGTCATCCTTGTCCAAGTCACAGCCCATCATTCAGTTAATACCTTGACAGTGATCCGGATAATGGATAAACCACACTTGTGTGAGCTAACGTGCCATAACTACTTTTTACAGAAGCTGTATGCTATTTCCCATCAAAGCTTACTACGTCTAGCACTTTCAGTATCGATTATGTGGTATCTACAGATTAGAACCTATGGCCACGCCCGCACTCTCTCTCTCTCTCTCTCTCTCTCTCTCTCTCACTCTCTCTCATCACTGGTATGCAGCTGGGAGTCTGTTTTTTGTGATAGACAATAAAAGTGGTGATGCGTTTCCTGGAAGTAATGAAACACAACGCACGTGCTAAACCTGTAAACAAAAAAAAAAAAAAGAATGACCTTAGTGCCATGGTTGCCCTTCTCGAAGGAATGACGGTACCACGGCCCGCAACAAACCAATGGATCTGTCAAGTAAACTGGTTAATGGGGGGGGGGGGGGGGGGGGGATCCGCTTAAAGGAGCCTAGAACCCTGGCCGTGAAAGCAGTTGGAAAGGTGCGCCCAGCTCCATAAACATTATGTAATAATTATGTACAATTACAGGTTACCTCTACCAATAAATATGACAGGCTGAATTTTGACTGTCAATGGTAAGGAGAAATTAAAAAAAAAAAAAGGAAAGCAAAAAGGAAAACAGGAAAACTTTCAGCAAAGTTGCTGTTTTCGTACCTCCCCTTCCATTTACAAATTTACGCGCTCAAATTTATTTAGCTATTTGTGTGGCTGTTTTTGGTCGCTGACAGTTGTACGTATTCATTAGGGAACTGATTAGTTTCATTGCGATTTTTTCATCGACTTTGAGCTATTTTAATGCTAGTACATTGTTCGCTTGTAAGCACAAACATTTTTACTGACAAATACGATAACTATATTCTATCCTGAAGTTTAAAAATGATACATTTCCTAACAGCTAGCAGGCTTGTGCTGCTGCTGTCGTTGTTTCAGGCTTTGTTCATACACATTTGTATAGACGTTGTAATTTAAACACACCTGACGCTGGACTGATAAGTGGCTCCGTTACGGCATAGTTGTCAGGGAAAGTTTTTAGACGTTGCCTGCGTTTCTTATGTTGCACCAATGTCAAAAGTGCCTGAGCAACTTTCGCGTGACGAGACCAAATCCCAACGCCAGACTCTCATCTATAATGCAACAGCCAAGACAATTCAAAGATGAAATGCAGACTACAAGCTATACAAAATGTCCATAAAGCCAAGAAGACAGCAGAGATGTTGAACAGAAAGAGGGCAGAGCGTCCCGGCTTCTTCTCACCTCTCCGGTGTTTCTTACCTGCATCCCCTCATATTCACCTGAAGATGTCAGTTATGGCGGGCTTCACTTTTACGATTGACATAACAGGGCCAGGACTGACCGCTTAAGAGTGTAATAATATATACCGCATATTGCATGCAAGACAACATAAGGACAGAGAGACGAAATTTGATGAACTCACCCGCCGTTTGGATCCTCGGCGCCTGAAGAGTTAATCTGCAGTGCGGGCGAGCCGCTACAGCGTGTATCCGGCACCGGTTTGTTCCGCCTTTACCCCACCTCCTCCTCCCCCAGTCTCCTTGTCTCTGCTTCTTCTTCCTCAGAATCAACGATGAGATGATAGAAACCAGTATTCGTCTGTGCCTGCCGTTGTGAGCCCCGTTACATAAAGTGAAACATGTCCCCCGCCACCACCTCCTCCAGTTTTACGATCTCATAATGACGGCGATTGCCATCTTTAGGGCAATTGATTCACCTAACAGATGAAAATGACACAAAGGGACAGAATGCACGATACACGAGAACGGTCCCATCTTTTCATCGCCTTTCACATTTTGTGCCAGGACACTCTGGTAGTTCAGCACCTAAGCAGGATTTCGTTTTCATCACTGACAGGCGCTATCCAGCATTTCAGGAAGACCAATGTTGTAAGCCTACGCGCATACTCAGGGCACAGATTCTTTGTTTCCTTTTCATTACGCTCCTCGCCCTAATGTCACTTAGTTAAGAGGTAGGCGTTGGTTGAGCATACTCTCGCGTCAAGAGGTCCCAGTGGAGGACGGAGTAGTAGCGTACCTGTGAATATTCACCATCTTTCTCTGTCGCTCCCCCTCTCAACGTCTTCGAACGCCCTGTTGCTGCTTCAAGCTCCCTTTGTGCGCGCGAGCGCCTTTTGTGAGTCTGGGGGCGCGGCGCGCGCGTTTTTCCTCTTTCATGTTATAGTACATAGTTTTGTACCTTTACCGGTTGGATTTCCACGTGCTTGGAACCACCGATATTTGTTTTCTCGCCTTGTCTTTTCGAGGTGGTGACAAATGGATGCTACAAGGAAATTAGGTATACGAGAGGTCCACATACCACCTAGAAAATACCCAAGCGACACCTTATAATTCTGTATATGTGGGTGTATTTAAGTCATTTATGTGGCAAAATATGAAACAGTACAGCAGATAGTGAAAAGTTTACATGATTTTGAAACCCATCTAATGTTACGCCTTTTTATGCTCAGAAGTATTGGCTTTGGGCTCAGTGTTGCTGATAATGTACATTTAATGTAAGTGCGACTTACTTATAATGCACGTTTAAAAGTTGTTCATTGAAGAGAAACTTCCACTCTAACTCGATGGTGCACTCTTAGTTGCCAATGATATAGCCTACCGTATTGAAACCTCTCCTCAATCTCTGTGTCCCAACCAGGCTGAGACGCCCTACTTCCCATACAGTGAATACACAGCTCTCTATAACCGGTTCGCACCGGTTTGGGAGCCTCTCCTTGCGACTGCTACCAAATATGGGGTATAAGGTGATGCACAGCCGCAATGTTACTCGGCTAGATGAATCTCGCGCAAGACATGTTCCAGCCGTCAGGAACAGTGACAAATAGCATTCGCGTTTATTAAGCACTAATCAGATCATTGGCTGCGTAAGTTCATTTCGGAGAAATGTTGTGTCTGAAAGATTCAGAAATAGGGTATTTTTCTTTTGTAAAATGAAATTAAGTCTGCATGTTCCATGTCACCTGTTCAGAATTGCCGAAATAAAATCATGTTCATTTTATATCCTCCAAAAACGCAGCATTTGATATTCTATACGCATGTTACCCAAAAATCTATCCGATTTTGTCTGATGTTGTATCGTTGAGGTGCATAAAAGCGGTTACTTCTGAACGCTTGCTTAATTAGTTAAAACAAAACTGATGACATTGATCAACTTGATCGATCCAAAAGTTTGCACTGTTAACGGTTGGCGTGTCTTGCCTATTTTATGATCAACTTTAGAAGGGACAGCAATGATATTTTTGTACGTGACAATCATCAAATATTTTTGAATTCGACACTGATCAATTGGGTAATAGCAAAAGACATTGCTAACAACCAAACACATAACTCATTCCCCAGATCGAACCTCTCCTGCACGCGCGTCTCCCTCGTTCATCTCTCTCTGTCCTTGGTGCTGAAACTCCAAGCGGCAACTGCTGCAGGAACAACTGAAATCACCTGGCCTCTCCTGCACCAATCATCATGAATCTGTGAACAGAAGCCCAATTCTCAATTCTCATTGGCAGACTGAGGATATGAAAATTTCCCCCATTGGTCATGTATTCCCTCAAACATAACCAGCGAAACCATTACATCCTTCAGTTTGCACCTGTGACACAGATCAGTGCTATATCAATCATTCATATAAACCATGACTTGCCCGATACATCTCGAAAAATGTCACACCTGTCAGTGAGCGTACCATTTGACTGCTAAGTAACACTCCTCACCGTCAGGCTGTGTCCCAATGTAGATTCAAACTGGCAACCAAGACAGAATTCCTTTCCTGCTTCCACACTGCAACCTCAAGGAAGTGGAATGTGTAAGACCTAATTCCAGCACAGTGCATCCAGGTAAATCTACAGCTCAGTATGAATCACACTTTGGCTTTTGCAGTATGTGCTGCCATTTCTCCCATGGGGCCATGCGCATTTCACTACAGTGCCACTCAGTGAGGCAGGGTGGAAATCAACAGGCTATCTTCTGTCCAATAGCACACAAGGGGCTGATCCAGTTGAATCCTACCAGCCTCAGATTTGCATGAAGTACAGTATTGAAAGGCCATCTGAAGGTTGTAAATTTCACAGTAGTAAATAAGAGAACAAAGGTGCATGTGTCTATGTAAGAGAGAGAGAGAGAGAGAGAAAGAGAGAGAGAGAGTGTGGGTGCATTTGAGAGAGATGTACAAAGTGTGCGTTTGGTGTTTGCATAAGTAAAGACTTCTGAAACCCCATTTTTATTAATTACATATTCCAAATCATTTTCTACATTTACCCCAATACAAATCTCCACTAAAATAGACACCTGTGTGCATGTGTGAGAGAGAGAGAGTGTGTGTGTGTGTTTATGTGTGTGTTTGTGAGAGAGAAAGAGAGAGGGAGCATGTGTGCATTTATGTATGTGTTTGTGTGTGAGAGAGAGAGATAGAGAGGGAGCATGCGTTTATGTGTGTTTGTGCTCCATCTTCTTACTTCTGGCTGTATGTGTGTAATCTCCTTGTCAATCAATAGGTATGTTGGGGGAAAAAAAATCTTAACTATGATTTATTATAGCTGACCCAATTCTGACATTACAGGACACATGAAAAGTGGAGGAGGCGGAGTTCAGTAAAGGTTAAGGAGTCGACCCTGGAAACCAAAGTCTGCAAGATTATGCCCTAGTAAGGCCAATATTTCTCCACCCATAAAACCATGTCCCCCGTCTTATCTGAATAAATTAAAAGCATAAATAAATACATGACATAAGAAAACACAAAGGGTAGCACCATCTTGGTTTATAGAAGAACATACATTTCAATCACCCCCATAATTAACAAAAAATAATCATTTCCTCATCTGTTTCATTTTCATTTTCTGTGGATAGGGATGACCTCACTATTTATATATCTTAAACCCTCCTTTACAACAATCAGTCTCCAGACTGATCATACCAAAATCGACAGGAAAGACATTGAAATCACAGTGTGCAATGTCAGCCATCTTTCTTTTGCTAGACAGTTGGCTTTTTTGATCCTGAACTACCAAAACAAATTAAATGTAAGTGAATATTGAGTTACTGATATTATCTCCCTAGCCATTATATTGCACACCCAACTGATGTCCCTGTGCTCTGTGTTCAAGGAAGAGGGCGGCTTCAGTGAGGACAGGTACAGTGTTGAGGCGTTCCCAGGTGAGGACAGGTACAGTGTTGAGGCGTTCGTAGGTGAGGACAGGTACAGTGTTGAGGCGTTCCTAGGTGAGGACAGGTACAGTGTTGAGGCGTTCCTAGGTGAGGACAGGTACAGTGTTGAGGCGTTCCCAGGTGAGGACAGGTACAGTGTTGAGGCGTTCCCAGGTGAGGACAGGTACAGTGTTGAGGCGTTCGTAGGTGAGGACAGGTACAGTGTTGAGGCGTTCCTAGGTGAGGACAGGTACAGTGTTGAGGCGTTCCTAGGTGAGGACAGGTACAGTGTTGAGGCGTTCCCAGGTGAGGACAGGTACAGTGTTGAGGCGTTCCCAGGTGAGGCCAGGTACAGTGTTGAGGCGTTCCCAGGTGAGGACAGGTACAGTGTTGAGGCGTTCCCAGGTGAGGACAGGTACAGTGTTCCGAGGACAGGTACAGGGTTGAGGCGTTCCTAGGTGAGGACAGGTACAGTGTTGAGGCATTCCTAGGTGAGGACAGTTACAGTGTTGAGGCGTTCCCAGGTGTGCTCTCTACTTAATAAAAGAGGCGGAGAATAAGCTTTATAAGCACAGCACATCTTCTCTTCCTGGACAAAGCTCTCTTTCCTCCTGCTATCTGCCTCCCCCAGTGCCTCCAAACATGTTCTGGAAGAGGAACAGTCTGCCTGGTGAGTGTTTGTGCTACAATTCAACTATCCCACATAAGAAGTGAGGTGTTTGATGTGCCTTAAATAAGGACCAGATTCAATCAAATGTATTTAGTCTCTGTGGCATATGCAGTTAAATCAAAACAGATCTTATCTTCTAACACCTTTTTCTTTGAGCATGTTATATTTATTTTAGACAAGCATGTCCTTGTGTTGTATGTGTTTTTTTATTTAAAAATAGAATAGTTTAAACCATTGAAGTGTGTTTTGATTGAATTTAAAGTGTGTGTGTGTACATATGGGCAGATTACATTGTAAGGGGGCATGTTCCTCCAGCTAACTATCAAACAGGGATTCAACTTTAAGTCAAATCAAAACAAGAATACAATTTTGTACAATCAAAATTTGAGACTTTTGATATCACTTTGAGTGACATTGAGGGTGTTCATATTCACAATAAAAAATCCTAATCTAAAAATTAAGAATCACTTTTTAAAAAAAAATTGAGAAATTAAAAATAAAAACAGTGTGATGGGAGTAGGTTTTATGGAACCCTACAAGTAAAATGATCAGTATCTCTGAATGTAATGTGAATCTGAAGTTTAAACTAAGAGAAGCTGTTTAGAAGAGGGAGATAATAGTAGATGAATCTACAAAAAGGAATTTATACATAATTCATAAAATCTCAAAAAAATTCATAATACGTTATTCTGATGCCTGTACTGGACTCTGATAGCTTTGTCAGTGGGTCGGTCATGCATTCTCTCTTGTTTTGACACAGGTCTGTGTGGTATGATTTAATTTTGTTGCATAAACCTGGACCAAAATGAAGAATGATGTTAGAGGGCAGTGAGCACATCAAAGGGCATGGAAGAAGTGTTATTTATATTATATGTAAAAGCGGTGGCGTTATGACATTTGAATGGCAGGCCAAAATAACTCCATTTCCAGTGAAGGAACAAATATTTGAATAAGGTTTTGTATTTCAACACTGTCCATAAAATCTTTGCAGTCCATAAAATGTAGCAGTCCAATGTTCAGCATGACGTGTAGATTAAAGTTCTAGTGGTTGGAAGCCCAGCGCACAACCAAATGGGATATTTCATAACAATGCATTTTGTTAATGAAATACATACTGTTTAATGGAAAAATAATATTGAAATGAGCACAAAACCGGGCACTGTATTCTTAGAAGGAAAAAGTGCACAAACAGAATTGTCGGGAAAGACAAGCTTTCTATCAGGGTTTATTTATGACAGATTTGAATATATGGCTATATTTGCATTTGAGCCCGTACAGTCTGCCACACTGTCAATTTTCTTATCCACTAGTTGTGCTTATAGATGAGGAGTTTTTTCCATTCTCAAAACATCTATTTCTATGCAGTATTATTGCTAAATAAGTTACATGTCAGTAAATCAATCTATCCTTGAATATTATCATATGTTACACACACATAAAAAATCTTGTGAAAGGAGAATACTCTACCTGTTACCTGTTTACCAACGTGAAATCATTATGTTATCGATATCACTCCAGCTTACACACATTCTGATAGCTCTCCAATCCTCCACCTTTTAATGTCATCCTCAGTATTAGTGAATGTTTAGATTTTTTTGTTACTTGTTACGAATCCAAAACAATGCAGGGGAAAAATAATTTCCTGAATTACATCACTAAAATTAAGGAATCTAAACTTGGCAGTGAAAATGAAACTTACGAAAACATATAATTTAAATAAAAGAACAAAAGAAATAGATATGTTTTCATAATCACACAAAAAAAGATTCAGGTGGAGAGAAAATTTATTTTGTCACAGCACAGCGTCAGAGTTCAGCTAGGCGCTCACACCAATGAACTACATTAGCAAAAGAGCTAGGCTATGCCTGAGTGATCCTTTCAAAGCCTCCAGAGCATTATCCCAATATAGACTTTAGTAGAATGAATTTTCCAAACAACGAAATGTATTTGGAACATTGGAGTAAGAGTAGGTTGTCTGTACTGGAGTTAGATCTTGGGCTTGGAGTCCATTGGGGAGAACAGCGTACTGGCTGTTGAGCTGTGTGCGCCCGTGGACCACTGGAAAAATGTTCAATGAAAGGAGGAAATGTGAGAGAACGACATTTGAAAGGTGGAGATGGGGGGGAGGAGGGGTGCTGGAAGTGATTAGCGTGATGGGAAAGGAGGTACGTGGTGTTTAAATGCATGAGGTGTATTTCGGTTTGGCTGGTGATGTTGGTTGGATGAGCGGTTGTCTGAAAAATACGTCTCTATATACTCCAATAAAAGTAAAAGTTAGAAGTAATTTAGTGCATTCTATAGGATCAAATACTGCAGGCAACTGTGTGTTAATCTTCTTTTTACAGATTTTGTTTGTCTCCTTAAATCTCTCCGTAATGGTTTTCTGTCTACTGACTGATCTCCTCTTGACTTGTAGCTGCCATGTGGCATTTGATTCTCCTCTCCCTGATAATGAATTCTCACGGTAAGAATGCTGTATATATTCTCTTTTCCATACTTTCTGTTATGCAAGTCCATAAACATTTACAGAGAATAGGAGGCCAATTCAGTGCTGTTTCACACTCTCCATTCCAGACAGAAACAAAAGAATTATTTCAGTTAAGGTGATCTCACTTGAAACAGAATGAAAGCCACAACACTCTTAGCTTCTCCCTGACCTCATTCATTTTCTGTATTTGGATGTTGGTGCACAGAAAACAACTTGTTACATCAGAGGTTGTGAAGTTTTCCATCCTAACCCTTACCTCCCCACAGGGGAACCTGATTCCTCCCAATCTGATTCTTCAGACCAATCAGGCAGCGGGTAAGCATTTTACTCATGTACTTATACCCATGTCCTTCATCTGAGGACCAGCCCCTCCCTACTGCCACCACCAACAGGGGACAACAGGGGGCGCAATGGAGAGTGCCTCCTCTGCTTGCTGCACTGAGGGGGTGGCAAATATCTCTCCAAAATGTGGGTGTTTACTGAGCTCGTACCAGAACCCCAGGGTGGTGGAAGCAGGGTGGTCCACATTTCCCTCCCACCTCCTTTTGCAAAGGGACCCCAGAGGAGACAACAGGGCTTCATTAAATCACTCGTTAATTAAACCCTGCTACCCAGAGGATGGTAAGGTGTCGTGTGCATCTTTGCACACATGTAGGGATCACAAAAAGGAGAACTAAAAAGCCCCCCGCCCCCACCCTCTGACCTGAGAGGAGAACAGCTCCCCAGAGACCCTGCAACATTGTCTCCACAGACTGGTCTTTCCCCAGCACTGCCCACACTCCTGGAACTAGCACCCTTAATTGTTCTTAGTTTTTCCTGCTGGGGGAACCCTTAAAGAACCCCGATATCTCAAAAAGGTTCATTTTATAGAAAAACCTATTCACCCTAATTCACCTTCTTTTCCTTCCCTGCAGGGAATCCTCCAAATGTGAAAGCATTGTAAAGAAATGTAAGTAAAAAACAAGGGTGTACTGAGAGTCAGATAAAGTCCTATCACCCCCCACCCCCCATGTTCATTATCTCTGGACCCCAGAGGACAGCACATGTTGTTCAAAAAAGCAGTTTACATTTCAGTTTCACACTCATTCCATATTGTATATTGTCCGTGTGGCATTTATCCATTCGATGCTTTATGCTGGGCAAGGAAACATGTCCCAAAAAGACCAGGCCAAGGAAACTGGTTTACATACCAATACAAATAAAACTAATTAAAGTGTCAGGACAGCCTATGTGTGCTACGGCACATTCTGGGTAAAAAAACAACTGACATTTAAAAAAGGAGCCGGTTCGCTGACATATGTTTCACGTTCATAACAAAAACCAGCAAGCCTAACTATCCTCCCATGTGCTGTTAATTGGAAAAACTTAATTCACTGTACGAACAAGCATTTGAAAGATGAAAGATAATTAAAATAAATATTCTCAAACAGATTCCCTACCATCCAAAACTTTACCTCCCCCAAAATCTGGTTCTTGAGGTCACAGTAGACTGTGTAGAGCCTAAAGAACAACAGAAAAAACATGACAAGATGACACCAAATAGATCCTTCAAAGAACTTAAACACAGGACAGTCAGTGTGACTAGTTACCATGTCATACACGATTCTTGTCTTTTTGGGTTATAAAAATGTGCATGTAAAAGGTGTTTGATGCCCCACAAGTAAAATATTTGAAATGGCAGCAAATAAAAAAAAAGTTTCATGAACGACTTGTACATTTAAGGTTAACATTGTCTTGAACTCCCAAAACATCCATTCAAATTGTAGCAGAGACCTTCCCTTGATTGTGGGAGTATAACTGAGTGTTGCTGTTTTTAAAAGATTGGACATGTAAACAGAAATCACCTGTCCAATAGTTGCTAATGTTATAATGTTAGCTTAACTCCACAGGAAGGCACTTTAGATTACATTGGTTATTTTATTTTTTGATAAACCATTGCTGCCAGCATGTTCCACCACTTGCTGTTGAGCAGTCAAGACTCCAGGCAGCCAAAAACAAGCTGACAACATCATCAAATGACCTCGCCCTCATTATGTGCCCATACCTGCACTGCAGTAACCCCCAGATTTGCAACCACTCTGATCAGGTCCTCCATAAGAGCAACTCACGAAAATATGACTTCGAATAGCAGTTTTTTGATCGTCCGATTTTCTTAATGACCAGTGGGGCCTTTTTCTGAAGCCAGTCGGTAGAATAGCAAGTTCATCTTCCCCGTCAATTAGAGTCTTCAGTGCTATAGTTTGCTCTTTTTTACGTTAAGTAATACAGTCCAAAGTTTTTTTTCCAAAATGTTGCAGACAGATAACGTTTCACTGAGAAGACATGACATAGATGCAAGTGGTAAAGAAATTTCTAATGAATCTATTTCTGTTGAACCAGACTGACAAATGAATTTGTGCATTTCTTACAGGCAAAGAGCACTCTGAAACAGAACTTCAAACATGCTTGTTGAACTGGTGTAACGGTAAAAACCATCCACAGTTCAATTATACCTTAAAAGGAACCATAAGCTCAACATTAAAACAGGATTATTTCATTTTCTGTGTTGTCAGCAACAAAGTGTTACAGATAGTTACATTTTTACTGAATGGAAATGACATACATGTAAGTGCCTAAAGAATCTTCTAATTAAAAATAGCTATTTCTATTAAACTGGACTGACAAATGTTTTTGTGTATTTCTTTCAGGTCCAGCAAGGCGTAAATCCAAATGTTTGCTGACGCAGCGTAAGAGAGAAAAGAGATACGAAACATGTCATAAGTTTAACATTAAATTCTTAAACTGAGCTAAACTGTTCAGTCATATATTATATAAAGTGTCATAACCTCAGTGTTAATACATCAAAAACATCATTCCATTTTCTGTGTTGTCAGCAACAACCATCCGTGTAGAATGGGTTTTCTTGCTGTGTTTAACTGTAAAATAAATGGAAAAAACATGATTAGATTAAGCCCAGTAGATCTTTCAATTAAAACATAACTAGATGCACATTTAATTTATCGATTTGAGAGATGCCCATCAATACATCAGTATGGGTCAGGTTAACATATTTTTGTGGTAAGTGTCACTTGCTTACATTGCAGAGGCTGAACTATGGAGATGAACTGTAAAGATGTCGGTTTCAGATGTTGATGATGGTGAAGCCATTTTTTTGCTCACCATAGAACCCACACTTAAGTAATTTAAATGTATATCCTTGCATTAATTAATTAATGTGAGGATATGGATGCATTTATGAATACCAAACCCACGTTTGCATACAAGACAATGTGAACAATATCCACAACATAAAACACATTCACTCAAGTCAAAGCAATCTCCTCCCTGTTACTTAATTGCGGTGAATGGGCTTTGATGACAGCAGCAAAATGAATAATTATTCTGAGGATTTCATAGATCATGCAGTGACATTGGTAATAATTTCTGATTTTTTACAGAATACAACAGCCAGGCCTTGGCTGAGCCTGACTCAGACTGCCTCGGCCCTTCACTACCAAGCCACTGCTCTCATCTGGTGTCCCTTTTCCAACAGGCCTCCCCTCCAAGAAATATACTTTGATAAATCAAAAGAAGAATTGGACAGAGGCACAACATTACTGCCAACAAAAACACACAGGTCTTGCCATCATAAACACTACAGAAGACATGACAGCTGCATTAAAAGTTGTAGAAAAGGAAGGACAGAACATGGGGCCTGTGTGGATTGGTCTGTACAGAGAAAAGAGAGAACAATACGGACACAAATGCACAGTGTCTCAAAACCACAAATTGGTACACATCGAGTGTAATCACAAAACTAAGTACATGTGCCAAAGAGGTAAGATCTGAGCCCTTAAGACCCTCTCTGTTTTCTCTGCCAATTGGCATGTGTATGTTCTGCTGTACAAGCATTACTCAGTAAAGTGTTACTGATCACCTACTACATTTCCTTTATAAATGTTTATTTATCCATGCAGTTCACATGTTTTTATCATCTGCACAGTGTGTACCCTGCCCGGCAACACCATATTAAAGATTTATACAATTCATGATGATTTAAAGACTCAGAAAGACGCAGAGAAGGACTGCTGTAAAAAAGGTGGGCATCTGGCCAGCATTCTCAATGAGGAGGAGAAGAAGAAATTTGATGAAATTGATCTTAAACCGAACAAGGATGTTCTGGTCTGGATTGGCCTGAAGTGGAGTGAAGAAGCGAAATTGTGGAAATGGTCCAGTGGAGACATATTTCAGAACTGGACAAATGAACTGCCCCCAAATTCAGACAAAAATTGTATGGTGCTGGAAGAAAAAGAAAAAAACCTCTGGAATGAAGATAAATGCATGGAGAAAATTCCTTTTCTTTGCTATGATGGTGGGTGCACATAAAACTGAGCCCTGCTCTTCAGCTATGTTTGGAAATATTAAATTATTATGTGAAGTGCAGCTTATATTTCAGAAGCTAACATCTGGAATCACATGGAAACTTGCTTTTAAGTAACTTGTCCTGCCCTCTAGTGGACAAATATAAAACCTGCAAGTTTGTTGACTGCTGTGAGAGCATGGGGAAGTTTACTCTCTATTTCTTGGTAGTTCTTGGTACCTCATGCTACACACCTGTATTTGATACTGTATCAACTGGATCTGTAGAAATAGACATTTGACTAACCTATTTAAGTATTATCTTCAAGACATAGTGTAAAACCCCGCAGTCCCCTTCCGCTGCTAAAAGGGATCACAATGAAATGAGACCATTCACCTCCATTCAAATGATTTTCAGTTGTTTCTTCATATCTTTTCTATTATTCTACGTAATTGCATATTGTTGTCCGTTCCTTTGCTAGAGCACATTGAACTGCTAAAGAAACACATTCTAATAGCAAGTGTAAAGTTATGAATAAGCCTTCCACTGTACTCAGTATTACAATACTATTTTATTTAAATTTCACCAACATCAAATGTAAAAACAACTCTATATTGTAGGAAAGCTTGTTTTAAAAGTAAGGGTAGAGCATCAAATGAAACCATGATCTATACTTTTTCAGATCTACCTTCTGCAAATCCCACCTCTGTCCCAATCTCTGCATGTAAAAGCACATCTCCATCAACGACCACTGCTACCGCTACATCTGCCAGCGGAGATTCAACAACCAGCCAAAAAACAGCTCCCACCATGGAAACAACCACCCATGATCTGACCGCGACCTCAACCTCCTCCTCACCATCAACTTCTGCTCCAACCCAGATACTCACAACAATCCCTCAGAAGACTTCTACTGTTTCCACCAGCAGCCAAACCACTGCACCTGTGACAGGTAAGGGAGATTATCCATGTCCCCATGGTCATTACCTATGTGGGTCGCACATGATTCTGGAATTATTTGCACTGGGTTATACTATCCCGTATCGATAGAAAGTGCAAAATTCATGTACATGTTCTTTGCATATTCATTGGTATTTCTATGTGTTTTACTTGCATTTTTGATGGTATTCATGTTTTTATATTTGTACTGCCACCAAGCAGTGTTCACATAAGTCATCAGACTAAACTCCAGGCTGATTTTGTCAGTCAGGTAGAGTGATCTCAAACTGCAGGGTCATGTCATCCTTTCAGAAGATATTTTCTAAAGAGAGTTCTTCTTACCTATCTCTTACCTATGTCTGTAACCCCTGCAATAGATGAAGAGTTACACGGCCATAATATCACTATTTTTAAAAAAGTAAAGATATATTCAACTCAAAGTGTTGCACCCTTCCCCTTCTATTTTACTGGTGATTGTGCAGACATGACCTGCAACAGCAAGACCTTCCCAATTTAAATGCATGTGCATGTGTGTGTGCTTGTGTGTGTGTGTGACTCATTTCAGATTACCTGCACTACATCAACGAGAGCAAAACCTGGATTGACGCTCTGGTGCACTGTGAGTTAGCTCACTCACACTTGGTGCACATTACCAATGAAACCCTGTGGGCAGGTGTTAAAAACCTGGTATCCGATACGACGTTTCCCAGCAAGGGAGTGTGGGTGGGGCTTGAGCGGAATATCCTGAACTGCAGTGGGCCATGGAGATGGTCCGAAGGGCCAAATGTGAACGATACCACCTCCCACTGGAGCCCCGATTTCCCCCTCAACCCCCAATTCCACTTCTGTGGCAAGCTGGCTAAGGATGAGGATGTGAATGAGATCAGCTGGCTGGATGAGAGCTGTTTCCAGGAGCTTCCCTTCATCTGTCAGGTGAGCTGGACCACACCCTTCCCCTACATATCCTGGGGCTCTGTTAGACCGCTTCAGGTTACTAACTTACTGCCAGATTTCACCAGAGGAAACGCTGAAAAATTTAATCAGAAAGCAATGATGCAGGATTTTGCCAAACTATGCTGAAAACAAAATGCACCCCATTCTTGCTCAGTAACTTTACAAACAGCGTAGCCACATCACCTGTGTAAGGTATGCAGCAGCAAACAGCGCAGCCACATCACCTGTGTAAGGTATGCAGTAGCAAACAGCGTAGCCACATCACCTGTGTAAGGTATGCAGCAGCAAACAGCGCAGCCACATCACCTGTGTAAGGTATGCAGTAGCAAACAGCGCAGCCACATCACCTGTGTAAGGTATGCAGCAGCAAACAGCGTAGCCACATCACCTGCGTAAGGTATGCAGCAGCAGACCTCATGGTCCATTGAAGAGCACTTTCACTGACATGTCCATTTTCATTCTTGGATCGCTGTGCTACATAGTTTTTACATTACAGTTATTTAGCTGATGCATTTTATCCAAAGTGATTTACAATGTATTGGACTAATCAGGGGCCAGTTCCCCCCTGTGTGAAATGTGTGGTTAATGGCCCTGCCCAAGGGCCCAAGATATGCGCTGAGCTTAGAGATCCAGCTGGGTTTGAATTATCAGCCTTACAGGTTACGGGTATGCAACTTAGCCACTATGCTAGCTACTGAATGTAGCACATGCAACGCTAATAAAACATCACTATGAGTCTAGTGGGCATGTACACTAAAGTCTGGAATTAGTAATACTGATTTCTGTCCCCGGTGTTTCTGTGCAGGATTAGGGAGTAATGCAACTGACCCTGTGTCCTGGGAGGCCATGAAGACTCGTGGAGCCATAATCCAGTTTAGCTTTTCAAACAACGCCACTTCTGCAGTGTCTTCAGACACATACACACAAGCACAGAGTTTAGCATTTGCGCTCATTTGAAATGATTAATAAGAGCTTAATTCCAAATTAAATTGAAAATAGTAGATGTAGGCCAAAATTATTAATTGCTAAAGATGGGAGAAAATCTATTTTTTCTTACCGTTGATAAAATTTTGTTTAAGAAAATTCTTCATGTTTTCATTATTATGATACAAGAGCATTTATATTGTCGTTATATGTACATTATATGCACACGTTATATGCAGTTACATATGTAAGGAATATGAGAATATCGTCTTCCAGTACTTGATAAATTAGTCCTGATTAGTTCTTTAAATACATACATCCATGCTCCTATCCTGTGTTCTGATTTATTGGATCCTGTTTGTGATAATTGTAAAGTGTGATATAATCAAGCTGTTTTAAAATACAATGTGATGGTAGCCATTTTTATTTGGGAGTAGTTATATCATTTTGTAATTTTACTATCATTGGATTATGCTGAATGATTATTGCTGATTAGGTACATTTTGCGCATAATGACTTGTTGATTCTAATTGACATTGTTCCTGTACATTTTCAATGATTATATGGACTACAGATTGTCAGACCTGATGTCTGTTATTTTCTGAAAACAGTTTTAATTCCTTTGTACTGTAAGTAAATTGTCTAATCTCTTGTCGTGTCATAAAGTGTGATCGTCCTGATCTATTCTGGTATCTGTGAGTAATAAATGGCTTCCAAATCAAATACATGAAATTGGTTTCATCTCACTAGAAGGTAGCCGTTTAGCTTGTTTGTTATGTGCATTGCTTCTTTTTCAGCTTTCCAACAGAACAAGTTGCTTAACCTGAAATTGAAAAAAAAAACATGTAATTTGGGTGCTGCTGTCATAGAAACACAGGTATCTGAGCCACGTTTCATACACAGAAAAGGACCATAAGCCTCTGTTTTTGCTCGTCATGTGACCTGCAGGTCATGTGACCTGTGTAACTGTGTGAGAAGAGGAGTGTGTAACACAGTTACCAGTAGAGTCACGTACAGGAAAATGATAACACACACCGTTAAATGCAGAGGTTAAGGAGTTGACCCTGGGACCTAAAGTCTGTAAGATTATGCCCTAATAAGACCAATATGGCTCTACCCAAAAACACACATCCCCTGTCTTATCAGAATAAATTAAAAGCATAAATAAATACATGACATAAGACAACACAAAGGGTTGCACCATCTTGGTTTATTATAAGAGCATACATTTCAATCACCCCCATAATTAACAAAAAATAATGATTTCCGCATCTGTTTCATTTTCATTTTCTGTGGATAGGGATGACCTCACTATTTATATAACTTAAACCCTCCTTCACAACAATCAGTCTCCAGACTGATCATACCAACATCGACAGGAAAGACATTGAAATCACAATGCGCAAGGTCAGCCATCTTTGTTTTGCTACTCAGCATTGAATCTGCAGGTTGGCTTTTTTGACCCTGAACTACCAAAACAAATAAAATGTAAGTGAATATTGAGTTACTGATATTAGCTGGCCCTTTCTGTGTCATACTTATGGTGATAAACACTGAGAGAATGACTAAAGAGCTGCATTAGTGGTTTCATTAATATGCGAGTTATTCTCAGAAGTAAGAGGAATGTGGACTCAAAGCCCAGCTGTGACATTACCGGGTATGGCCAGAGATCCAAACTGGCTCAGACTGTTCTGTGGTCTGCCAAGTACAGACCTGCTGAATGACTTTACATAAGCAAAACAATGAAGCGGTTTCATTGTTTCCGACCTGTGTTTATATATCGACGGCAGTGAAAATATCACTCTCCCTCAGGTGAAAGCAGCTTTTACTTCATGCAATCAATACATTAAAATATGTCTTTGTTGTGTCCCAGCAGTTGTATAAAAACAATCTAAACGTAAAAACCTATGGTGTCTCCTTCGGAGTCGAAAGGCGAGGAAAAGGCTGTCAAAAGATTATTTTTTGACTCGGAGGGAGACATCATAGACACCAGTCTCCCCTGTTGATTAAACATATTTTGTTTCAACCTCAGACTGCTCCAGCTTTCCATGTTTCAGTTTAGTCCTGCTCAAGGTATATTGGAAAAAACTCTTTTTTTCCACCCTCCCTTTTAACTTGTGCAGGTATTTTGCATGATGCGTTGAACTCTTGCTGAAGCATGTGTCTGATGCGAAAGAGATGACCTCATGACCCCAGGTTCCATCACTGAAGCTGTGCCCAAGCTTCGCATCTGGAGATGCATCAGTAGAAATCTGATGCTGAAGCATGATTCAGAAAACGTTTCTCTGTCATTAACACAGAGGCACTTCACTCGCACCAGGAATAGCAGCGATAGATTTCAGATAGCGACTAACCTGCGCACCAGTGCCCCAACGGAAGCTACCTTGCTGATCACGCCTAATTTGCCTGCAGCGCTTGTTTTAATAAACGGGTTAGCGCAGCGCTTCTGCTTTGCATGTTGTTAGCCCTGTTCTTGAAATGTGTGACATATACTGAGTATACAGACTAAACAGGGAATTAGCTGCTGTTAACTTTGTAGCCGATGGCTTGGCTGGTTGCTGACTTGACTCCATTTTGATCAGCAGTCCCAGCGCCGGAGCAGTCGAGTGCAGGCTTGTATTATTTTGCCTCTTGGCATGAAGCAACCTTTAAACAACATTCAATCTAAAGCAACTAACAATCAGAGTAATTAATCCAAATAAACACAACCCACAGCGCTATATCAAGGTGAATGTGTTTGGCCTTTTTCCTCACATTTGTAATCTTTATCTGAATATTACAGTCATGTTAAGGCATTGAGATGGGGCTGTAGTTTCTGCATCTGGGGAGGGGGGGGGTAATTAAAGCTTTCACAGATTATAAGCATTTTGTAGAGGTACATATCCATGATGGTTCCTACACGTTATTTTTGACACACAACCTATTTATACAGACAGACATTTGCTGAGACTACAATAAAAAGGGTATCAGATACGCTCCAAGCCCACTGTAAAATAAGAGGACAAGAGAGGTGCTCAACAGCAAGGACACACAAACTGTATAACAGGACCCCTTACCCGGACCATTTCACTGGGACTAGCCCGAAAAATGGTAAGCAGGATTTTCTGAGAGTAATTTGGCTAATTACTATACTCACATGTACAACAGCAGCGCCCAAAGTGGGTAGTGAACCATAAAAGCTCTGAGTTACAAGACCAGCTAACTAACCATAATATTGCACTGCCAACTGATGTCCCTGTGCTCTGTGTTCAAGGAAGAGAGTGGCTGCAGTGAGGAGAGGTACAGTGTTGAGGCATTCCCAGGTGAGGACAGGTACAGTGTTGAGGCGTTCCTAGGTGAGGACAGGTACAGTGTTGAGGTGTTCCTAGGTGAGGACAGGTACAGTGTTGAGGCGTTCCCAGGTGAGGACAGGTACAGTGTTGAGGCGTTCCTAGGTGAGGACAGGTACAGTGTTGAGGCGTTCCTAGGTGAGGACAGGTACAGTGTTGAGGCGTTCCTAGGTGAGGACAGGTACAGTGTTGAGGCGTTCCTAGGTGAGGACAGGTACAGTGTTGAGGCGTTCCCAGGTGAGGACAGGTACAGTGTTGAGGCATTCCCAGGTGAGGACAGGTACAGTGTTGAGGCGTTCCCAGGTGAGGACAGGTACAGTGTTGAGGCGCTCCTAGGTGAGGACAGGTACAGTGTTGAGGCGTTCCTCGGTGAGGACAGGTACAGTGTTGAGGCGTTCCTAGGTGAGGACAGGTACAGTGTTGAGGCGCTCCCAGGTGAGGACAGGTACAGTGTTGAGGCGTTCCCAGGTGAGGACAGGTGCAGTGTTGAGGCGTTCCCAGGTGTGCTCTCTACTTAATAAAAGAGGCGGAGAATAAGCTTTATAAGCACAGCACATCTTCTCTTCCTGGACAAAGCTCTCTTTCCTCCTGCTATCTGCCTCCCCCAGTGCCTCCAAACATGTTCTGGAAGAGGAAGAGTCTGCCTGGTGAGTGTTTTTGCTCTCTAATCTCTCATATTGTGGCAACATATCCAAATCAAATTCAAATAAACTAATGGGGTGAGCACAAGGGATGAGTTTTTTGGTGCGAGAGTATCGATGGTAAACCTTTTACACCTGACTGCAGGTGCGCTACACTGAACATACATCTCTGCTGCTCCATTTTGCTCCCTCTGGGCAGTTGTGTAGAATTGCCATTTCTCTGTAGCCCATATTTACAAACATATGTAAAGTAGAGCTGATCTAGGCTTAGGGTTCCACTGTCCCTGACCTAAACTTAAGCATTCGGAGTTAAATGTTACGACTGATGCCAGGTCAGAAGTCTTTTACTAAGGTGTTTCATTTCATTCATGACAAATGTGCACAGTATGGTTGTATGTTAGTAGATGCAAAAATTATGTTAATTAATTACTATTCATCTGATTTAAAATTATATAGACGAAAATTATTCACCTATCCCACACAGGAAGTGAAGCATTGAAAGTGCCTTAAATAGTTTAAGGACCAGATTCAATCAAATATGCTTAATTATATTTAAATATACATATATACAATACAATAAATATACAAATAAACACAATTCTCTGTGGCATATGCAGTTCAATCAAAACAGATCTTATCTTCCAACATATTTTTCTTTGAGCATGTTATAATTATTTTAGACAAGCATGTCCTTCTGTTGTATGTGTTTTTTTTTATTTTAAAAATAGAAATGGTTTAAACCCTTAAAGAGACTGAAGTGTGTCTTGATTGAATATACATAATAGATATATATATAAATAAGACTGAATCTACCCCAAAGAGTTATGCATTTTAATAAAATCAGTCTCTGGACAGATTACATCGTAAGGGGGTGTGTTTCTCCAGCTAGATATTAAACACTGACTCAACATTAAGTCAAAGCAAAACACAAATACAAAATGCAATTTTGTACAATCAAAATTTGAGACTTTAGATACGGCATTGAGTGACATTGAGGGTGTTCACATTCATAATAAAAAATCCTTCTCTAAAAATTAAGAAAAACTTAAATATATATATATATATAGAGAGAAATTAAAAATGAAAACAGTGTGATGGGAACAGATTTTATGGAACCCTGAAAGTAAAATTATCAGTATCTCTGAATGTAATGTGAATCTGAAATTTAAGCTCAGAGAAGCTGTTTCCAAGATTACATAATTCATAAAATCTCTAATATGTTATTCTGATGTCTGTACTGAACTCTATTAGCTTTGTCAGTGGGTCGGTCATTCATTCTCTCTCGTTTTGACACAGGTCTGTGTGGTATGATTTAATTTTGTTGCATAAACCTGGACCAAAATGAAGAATGATGTTAGAGGGCAGTGAGCACATCAAAGGGCATGGAAGAAGCGTTATTTATATTATATGTAAAAGCGGTGGCGTTATGACATTTGAATGGCAGGCCAAAATAACTCCATTTCCAGATCAGAGCAGATATTTGAATAGGGTTTTGTATTTCAACACTATCCAAAAAATCTTTCCATGTTTTCCATATTTTCCATTTGCAAAACATTTATGTCTGTGCAGTAATGTTGCTAAATAAGTTACATGTCAGTAAATCAATTTATCCTTGAATATTATCATATGTTACACAAACATGAAAAATCTTCAGATTATTACTTTTGTTTTCCGTTGAAAACATTCAGTATTGAAAGTGATCAGTTGCCTCACAGAGCAGGTGTAAACAAGCACTTTCCCTAAGTTTTATCTTCTCAAAGGGCTGGATTCAGTCAATCACTCTTTGCAAAAAAAAAAGAGAGAGAGAGCATGTGATTGGTTGGCGTAGTTCTTTTGCACCAATCACAAATCATACTGACTGAAAATGCATGTGCTAAAGCCTTTGATAAATGTGGCTCAAAGTCTCTTTTAAGGCACTTGCGAATCAATGAAAATGGAATTATGTCATTTAAGGGCAGAAGTTTTTCTATTTTAAAATAGACGAATGATCATTAAAAACAAAGTATCAGATTCTACCAAATACTGTCTGATAAGCTGAAAGGAGTTCACAGTTGAGTTTAACTGGCATAAAAATGTTCTAGTTAATTTTGATCCTGCCATGCCTTCCACACATTTTTTAAGTTCAAAAGTTTTTTTTATGTTGTGTGAAGTTGTGGAAAAATAAATTTGTTGCATTGCAAGCAGGGCCCAATATGGTTTTCCTGTTAAATTACAGTGTGCTATAGGCCTAAATATGATCTGGATTTCTACTTTTTTTAATTCATACTAATCAAATTACAGCCTTACTGCAATCTTCAAAATCTTGTGAAAGGGGAATACTCAACCTGTTTCCTGCTTACCAAAGTGCAATCTTACTGGCCCTCCTCCATCTTCTACAGCTTTCAATAAAACATCATGTTATTGATATCGCTCCAGCTTACACACACTCTGGTACCACTTCAGTCCTTCAGCTTTTAATATTATCCTCAGTATTTATTAGTGAATTTATTCATATTTTTTACCTGTTACAAATCCAAAGCAATGCAGGTGAATTAAATCACTAAAATTAAGGAATCTAAACTTGGCAGTGAAATGAAACTTATGAAAACATATCATTTAAATAACAGAACAAAAGAAATAGATATGGTTTCATAATCACACATAAAAAGGTTCAAGTGGAGAGAAAATATTCTAACTGTCACAGCACAGCATCAGAGTTCAGCACAGCGTCAGAGTTTAGCTAGGCACTCACACCAATGAACTACAAGAGTGAAAGAGCTGGGCTATACCTGAGTGATCCTTTCAAAGCCTCCATAGTGTTATCTCAATATAGACTAAGTGTGAAATGTAGAAGTCATTTTGTGTATTCTATAAGATCAAATCCTGCAGGTAACTGTGTGTTAATCTTCTTTGTAAAGATGTTGTTCCTAGAAACCTCACGAAAAGTGTGTATGCTGTCTCTTGAAAACTCTTTGCAAAAGTGTGCAGCATATGTTGTGAGCTGGAATTTCTCTGTGAAAGTGTGTGTTGTCTCCTTAAACCTCCCTGTAAAGGAGGTTCCTGGTTTTCTCTCTCCTAACTCATCTGCTCTTGACTTGTAGCTGCCATGTGGCATTTGATCCTGCTTGCACTGATCATGGGTGAGAATGTTATATACTGCATATATTCTCCTCATCATAAGTTGTCTTATGTAAGTCCATAAACATTTACAGAGAACAGAAGTTTATTTGGAGGCCGAATGAACATTCCTGAAATGCTTGAGTTCTTGGGCGATTTAGTGCTGTTTCACACTCTCCATAACAGATGGAAACAAAAGAATAATTTCAGTTAAGGTGATCTCACTTGAAAAGGAATGAATGCCACACATGGCTTCTCCCTTATAATTCATTTTCTTTATTTGGATGTTGGTGCTCTGAATTCACAGAAAACTTGTTACATCAGGGGTCGTGAAGTTTTACATCGTAACCCTTTCCTCCCCACAGGAAAACCTGATCCTTCAGACCAGACCAGTGGGTAAGCATTTTATTCATATGCTCATGCCCATGTCTTTTACCTGTGGACTTGCCCTTCCATACTTAAACCCCGCTGCCCAGAGGATGGCGGCGTGTGCATCTTTGCACACATAGGAGCAGTAAAAAGCCCCCCCCCCATCCCCCCCAAACCCTGACCTGAGAGGAGAACAGCTCCCCAGAGAGCCTACAATATTGTCTCTCCACAGACTGGTCTTTCCCGAGTACTGCCCGCAGTCCTGGAAAAATGTTCTAACTAGAAGCCTTAATTGTTGTTAGTTTTTCCTGCTGGGGGAACCCTTAAAGAACCCTGATGCCTCAAAAAGGTTCATTTTATAGAAAAACCTATTCACCCTAATTCACCTTCTTTTCCTTCCCTGCAGGGAATCCTCCAAATGTGAAAGCATTGTAAAGAAATGTAAGTAAAAAACAAGGGTGTACTGAGAGTCAGATAAAGTCCTATCACCCCCCACCCCCCATGTTCATTATCTCTGGACCCCAGAGGACAGCACATGTTGTTCAAAAAAGCAGTTTACATTTCAGTTTCACACTCATTCCATATTGTATATTGTCCGTGTGGCATTTATCCATTCGATGCTTTATGCTGGGCTAGGAAACATGTCCCAAAAAGACCAGGCCAAGGAAACTGGTTTACATACCAATAAAAATAAAATGAATTAAAGTGTCAGGGCAGCCTATGTGTGCTACGGCACATTCTGGGTAAAAAAACAACTGACATTTAAAAAGGAGCCGGTTTGCTTACATATGTTTCACGTTCCTGACAAAGACTAGCAAGCCTAACAATCCTCCCATGTGCTGTTAATTGTAAAAACTTAATTCACTATATGAACAAGCATTGCAAAGATGAAAGATAATTAAAATAAATATTCTCAAACAGATTCCCTACCATCCAGAACTTTACCTCCCCCAAAAGCTGGTTCTTGAGGTCAAAGTAGACTGTGTAGAGCCTAAAGAACAACAGAAGAAACATGAAAAGATGACACCAAATAGATCCTTTTCTAATTAAACATATGTATTTCTGATGAACTGAACTGAAAAATGATGTTGTGTATTTCTTTCAGGTGCAGGAAAACCTGAATCAGAACTTTTCAATTGTTTCCTGTCCCAGCGCCAGGGTGAGAAAAGTAAAATCTTCTACATGTTATATTTTTAAAGTCTTAAAGTGACCTAACCTACCACAGTTCAGTTATATCTTACAAACTATCATAACATCAACACTAATACAGGATTATTTCATTTTCTGTGTTGTCAGCAACAAAGTGTTACAGATAGATACATTTTTACTGAATGGAAATGACATACATGTAAGCACCTAAAGAATCTTCTAATTAAAAATAGCTATTTCTATTAAACTGGACTGACAAATGTTTTTGTGTATTTCCTACAGGTACAGCAAGGCCTAAATCCATTTGTTTGCTGACCCAGCGTAAGAGAGAAAAGAGATACGAAACATGTCATAAGTTTAACATTAAATTCTTAAACTGAGCTAAACTGTTCAGTTATATATTATATTAAGTATCATAACCTCAGTGTTAATACATCAAAAACATCATTCCATTTTCTGTGTTGTCAGCAACAACCATCCATGCAGAATGGGTTTTCTAGCTGTGTGTTTAACTGTAAGATGAATGGAAAAAACATGGTTAGATTAAACCCAGTAGATCTTTCAATTAAAACATAACGAAATGTACATTTAATTTATCGATTTGACAGCTGCCCGTCAGTACATCAGTATGGGTCAGGTTAACATATTTTTGTGGTAAGTGTCACTTGCTGACTTTGCAGAGGCTGAACTATGGAGATGAACTGTAAAGATGTCGGTTTCAGATGTTGATGAACAGAAAATGGTGAAGCCATTTTTTTTTGCTCACCATAGAACCCACACTTAAGTAATTTAAATGTATATCCTTACATTAATTAATTAATGTGAGAATATGGATGCATTTATGAATACCAAACCCACATTTGTGTACAAGACAATGTGAACAATATCCACAACATAAAGTCCTATCATCCTGTCTTGAAATCCCAAAAGATCCATTCAAATTGTAGCAGAGACCTTCCCTTGATTGTGGGAGTATAACTGAGTGTTGCTGTTTTTAAAAGATTGGACATGTAAACAGAAATCATCTGTCCAATAGTTGCTAATGTTATAATGTTAGCTTAACTGCACAGGAAGGCACTTTAGATTACATTGGTTATATTATTTTTTGATAAACCATTGCTGCCAGCATGTTCCACCACTTGCTGTTGAGCAGTCAAGACTCCAGGCAGCCAAAAACAAGCTGACAACATCATCAAATGACCTCGCCCTCATTATGTGCCCATACCTGCACTGCAGTAACCCCCAGATCTGCAACCACTCTGATCAGGTCCTCCATAAGAGCAACTAATGAAAATAAGACTTCGAATAGCAGTTTTTGGATCATCCGATTTTCTTAATGACCAATGGGGCCTTTTTCTGAAGCCAGTCGGTAGAATAGCAAGTTCATCTTCTCCGTCAATTAGAGTCTTCAGTGCCATTGCTTGCTCTTTTTTACGTTAAGAAATACAGTCCAAATTTTTTTTCCAAAATGTTGCAGACAGATAATGTTTTACTGAGAAGACATGACACAGATGCAAGTGGTAAAGAAATTTCTAATGAATCTATTTCTGTTGAACGGGACTGACAAATGAATTTGTGCATTTCTTACAGGCACAGAGCACTCTGAAACAGAACTTCAAACATGCTTGTTGAACTGGTGCAATGGTAAAAACCATCCACAGTTCAGTTATACCTTAAAAGGAACCATAAGCTCAACATTAAAACAGGATTATTTCATTTTCTGTGTTGGCAGTCACAAAGTGTTAAAGATAGATACATTTTTACTGAATGGAAATGACATACATACAAGCGCCTAAAGAATCTTCTAATTAAAAATAGCTATTTCTGTTAAACTGGACTGACAAATGTTTTTGTGTGTTTCTTTCAGGTCCAGCAAGGCATAAATCCAAATGTTTGCTGACGCAGCGTAAGAGAGAAAAGAGATACGAAACATGTCATAAGTGTAACATTAAATTCTTAAACTGAGCTAAACTGTTCAGTTATATATTATATAAAGTATCATAACCTCAGTGTTAATACATCAAAAACATCATTCCATTTTCTGTGTTGTCAGCAACAACCATCCGTGCAGAATGGGTTTTCTAGCTGTGTTTAACTGTAAGATAAGTGGAGAAAACATGATTAGATTAAACCCAGTAGATCTTTCAATTAAAACATAACTAAATGCACATTTAATTTATTGATGTGACAGCTGCCCGTCAGTACATCAGTATGGGTCAGGTTAACATATTTTTGTGGTAAGTGTCACTTGCTGACTTTGCAGAGGCTGAACTATGGAGATGAACTGTAAAGATGTCGGTTTCAGATGTTGATGAACAGAAAATGGTGAAGCCATGTTTTTGTTCACCATAGAACCCACACTTAAGTAATTTAAATGTATATCCTTACATTAATTAATTAATGTGAGAATATGGATGCATTTATGAATACCAAACCCACATTTGTGTTCAAGACAATGTGAACAACATCCACAACATAAAACACATTCGCTCAAGTCAAAGCAATCTCCTCTCTGTTACTTAATTGTGGTGAATGGGCTTTGATGACAGCAGCAAAATGAATAATTATTTTGAGGGTTCTTTGATTATGCAGTGACATAGGTATTAATTTCTGATTTTTTACAGAATACCACAGCCAGGCCTTGGCTGAGCCTGATTCAGACTGCCTCGGCCCTTCTCTACCTAACCACTGCTCTCATCTGGTGTCCCTTTTCAAACAGGCCTCCCCTCCAAGAAATATACTTTGATTAATCTAAATATGAGTTGGACAGAGGCACAACATTACTGCCAACAAAATCACACAGGTCTTGCCATCATCAACACTACAGAAGACATGACGGCTGCATTAAAAGTTGTAGAAAAGGAAGGACAGAACATGGGGCCTGTGTGGATTTGTCTGCACAGAGAAAAGAGAGAACAATACGGACACAAATGCACAGTGTCTGAAAAGCTCAAATGGGTACACATCGATTGTAATACGGGAACCAGGTACATGTGCCAAAGAGGTAAGCTCTGAGCCCTTAAGACCCACTCTGTTTTCTCTGCCAATTGGCATGTGTATGTTCTACTGTACAAGCATTACTCAGTAAAGTGTTACTGATCACCTACTACATTTCCTTTATAAATATTTATTTATCCATGCAGTTCACATGTTTTTATCATCTGCACAGTGTGTACCCTGCCCGGCAACACCATATTAAAGATTTATACAATTCATGATGATTTAAAGACTCAGAAAGATGCAGAGAAGGACTGCTGTGAAAAAGGTGGGCATCTGGCCAGCATTCTCAATGAGGAGGAGAAGAAGAAATTTGATGAAATTGATCTTAAACCGGACAAGGATGTCCTGGTCTGGATTGGCCTGAAGTGGAGTGAAGAAGCGAAATTGTGGAAATGGTCCAGTGGAGACATATTTCAGAACTGGACAAATGAACTGCTCCCAAATTCAGACAAAAATTGTATGGTGCTGGAAGAAAAAGAAAAAAACCTCTGGAATGAAGATAAATGCATGGAGAAAATTCCTTTTCTTTGCTATGATGGTGGGTGCACATAAAACTGAGCCCTGTTCTTCAGCTATGTTTGGAAATATTAAATTATTATGTGAAGTGCAGTTTATATTTCAGAAGCTAACATCTGGAATCACATGGAAACTTGCTTTTAAGTAACTTGTCCTGCCCTCTAGTGGACAAATATAAAACCTGCAAGTTTGTTGACTGCTGTGAGAGCATGGGGAAGTTTACTCTCTATTTCTTGGTAGTTCTTGGTACCTCATGCTACACACCTGTATTTGATACTGTATCAACTGGATCTGTAGAAATAGACATTTGACTAACCTATTTAAGTATTATCTTCAAGACATAGTGTAAAACCCCGCAGTCCCCTTCCGCTGCTAAAAGGGATCACAATGAAATGAGACCATTCACCTCCATTCAAATGATTTTCAGTTGTTTCTTCATATCTTTTCAATTATTCTACTTAATTGCATATTGTTGTCCGTTCCTTTGCTAGAGCACATTGAACTGCTGAAGAAACACATTCTAATAGCAAGTGTAAAGTTATAAATAAGCCTTCCACTGTACTCAGTATTACAATACTATTTTATTTAAATTTCACCAACATCAAATGTAAAAACAACTCTATATTGTCGGAGAGTTTGTTCTAAAAGTAAGGATATAACATCAGATGAAACCATGATCTATACTGTTTCAGATCTGCCCTATATAAATCCCACCTCCGCTCCAATCTCTGCTTGTAAAAGCACATCTCCATCAACAACCACTGCTACCGCTACATCTGCCAGCGGAGATTCAACAACCAGCCAAAAAACAGCTACGACCATGGAAACAACCCCCCATGATCTGACCGCGACCTCAACCTCCTCCTCACCATCAACTTCTGCTCCAACCCAGATACTCACAACCATCCCTCAGAAGACTTCTACTGTTTCCACCAGCAGCCAAACCACTGCACCTGTGACAGGTAAGGGAGATTATCCATGTCCCCATGGTCATTACCTATGTGGGTCGCTCATGATTCTGGAATTATTTGCACTGGGTTACAGTAGATACTATCCCATATAGATAGAAAGTGTAAAATTCATATGCATGTTCTTTGCATATGCATCTGTATTTCTATGTGTTTTAATTCCATTTTAATGGTATTCATGTTTTGAGATTTATACTGCCTCCATGCAGTGTTTACATTTTATTTATGTTATTATTTTCACATGAGAAAACAAGACTAAACTCCAGGCTGATTTTGTCAGTCAGGTAGAGTGATCTCAAACTGCAGGGTCATGCCATCCTTTCAGAAGATATTTTCTAAAGAGAGTTCTTATCTCACCTATCTCTTACCTATGTCTGTAACCCCTGCAATAGATGAAGAGTTATACGGCCATAATATCACTATTTTTAAAAAAGTAAAGATATATCAACTCAAAGTGTTGCACCCTTCTCTTTCCATTTTATTGGTATTTGTGCAGTCAAGACCTTCAACTGCAAGACCTTCCAAATCTAATTGCATGTGTGTCTGTGTGTGTGTGCGTGCGTACGTGCGTGCGTGCGTGCGTGTGCATGCGTGGATGTGTTACTCATTTCAGATTATCTGCACTACATCAACGAGAGCAAAATCTGGATTGACACTCTGGTGCACTTCTACCTCTGCCCCAATCTCTGCATCTAAAAGCACATTTCCATCAACAGGCACTTCTACCAGTACTACCACAACATCAACCAGCCAACATGCGTCTACTACCACAACATCAACCAGCCAACATGCGTCTACTACCACAACATCAACCAGCCAACATGCGTCTACTACCACAACATCAACCAGCCAACATACGTCTACTACCACAACATCAACCAGCCAACATACGTCTACTACCATAAAAACAACTTCCCCCGGAGATGGGACTTCTACATCTTCAACTGCTGTTTCAGCACAGGCGACACTAAGCAGTTCTACCATCTCAAGTGTGAACCCATCCTCTTCACCTGTTACAGGTTAAGGGAATGACCTCTCTCCTGATGTTTTTACCTGCTTTTTCTGTGGAAGGGTCATGATACTCTGATGACAAATGCGAGAGCCCATTTAACTGCTGAAGAAACACATGCTAATAACAGTTAGGCAGTAACAAGTAACCCTTCTCTGTGGCCAGAATTACAAGCAGTGCAATACTATGTTATTTAAATTGTTTTATCAGTGAATGTAAACACAACTCCTATATTGTAGGACTGCATGTTGTAAAAGTAAGGATATAACATCAAATGAAACCATGATCTATACTTTTTCAGATCTGCCTCCTGCAAATTCCACCTCTGCTCCAATCTCTGCATCTAAAAACACATCTCCATCAACGACCACTGCTACTGCTACATCTGCCAGCGGAGATTCAACAACCAGCCAAAAAACAGCTCCCACCATGGAAACAACCACCCATGATCTGACCGCGACCTCAACCTCCTCCTCACCATCAACTTCTGCTCCAACCCAGATACTCACAACCATCCCTCAGAAGACTTCTGCTGTTTCCACCAGCAGCCAAACCACTGCACCTGTAACAGGTAAGGGAGATTATCCATGTCCCCATGGTCATTACCTATGTGGGTCGCTCATGATTCTGGAATTATTTGCACTGGGTTATAGTCGATACTATCCTGTATCGATAGAATGTGTAAAATTCATGTACATGTTCTTTGCATATGCAATGGTATTTCTATGTGTTTTAATTCCATTTTAATGGTATTCATGTTTTTAGATTTATACTGCCACCATGCAGTGTTTACATTTTATTTATGTTATTATTCTCACATAAGTCATCAGACTAAACTCCAGGCTGATTTTTTCAGTCAGGTAGAGTGATCTCAAACTGCAGGGTCATGCCATCCTTTCAGAAGATATTTTCTAAAGAGAGTTCTTATCTTACCTATCTCTTACCTATGTCTGTAACCCCTGCAATAGATGAAGAGTTACACGGCCATAATATCACTATTTTTAAAAAAGTAAAGATATATCAACTCAAAGTGTTGCACCCTTCCCCTTCTATTTTACTGGTGATTGTGCAGACATGACCTGCAACAGCAAGACCTTCCCAATTTAAATGCATGTGCATGTGTGTGTGTGTGACTCATTTCAGATTACCTGCACTACATCAACGAGAGCAAAACCTGGATTGACGCTCTGGTGCACTGTGAGTTAGCTCACTCACATTTGGTGCACATTACCAATGAAACCCTGTGGGCGGGTGTTAAAAACCTGGTATCCGATACGACGTTTCCCAGCAAGGGAGTGTGGGTGGGGCTTGAGCGGAATATCCTGAACTGCAGTGGGCCATGGAGATGGTCCGAAGGGCCAAATGTGAACGACACCACTTCCCACTGGAGCCCCGATTTCCCCCTCAACCCCCAATTCCACTTCTGTGGCAAGCTGGCTAAGGATGAGGATGTGAATGAGATCAGCTGGCTTGATGAGAGCTGTTTCCAGGAGCTTCCCTTCATCTGTCAGGTGAGCTGGACCACACCCTTCCCCTACATATCCTGGGGCTCTGTTAGACCGCTTCAGGTTACTAACTTACTGCCAGATTTCACCAGAGGAAACGCTGAAAAATTTAATCAGAAAGCAATGATGCAGGATTTTGCCAAACTATGCTGAAAAAAAATGCACCCCATTCTTGCTCAGTAACTTTACAAACAGCGTAGGCACATCACCTGTGTAAGGTATGCAGCAGCAAACAGCGCAGCCACATCACCTGTGTAAGGTATGCAGCAGCAAACAGCGTAGCCACATCACCTGTGTAAGGTATGCAGCAGCAAACAGCGTAGCCACATCACCTGTGTAAGGTATGCAGCAGCAAACAGCGCAGCCACATCACCTGTGTAAGGTATGCAGCAGCAAACAGCGTAGCCACATCACCTGTGTAAGGTATGCAGCAGCAAACAGCGTAGCCACATCACCTCTGTAAGGTATGCAGCAGCAAACAGCGTAGCCACATCACCTGTGTAAGGTATGCAGCAGCAAACAGCGTAGCCACATCACCTGTGTAAGGTATGCAGCAGCAAACAGCGTAGCCACATCACCTGTGTAAGGTATGCAGCAGCAGACCTCATGGTCTATTGAAGAGCACTTTCTCTGACATGTCAATTTTCATTCTTGGATCGCTGTGCTACATAGTTCTTACATTACAGTTATTTAGCTGATGCATTTTATCCAAAGTGATTTACAATGTATTGGACTAATCAGGGGCCAGTTCCCCCCTGAGATCCAGCTAGGGTTTGAATTATTAGCCTTACAGGTTACGGGTATGCATCTTAGCCACTATTGCTAGCTACTGAATGTAGCACATGCAATACTAAAAAAACATCACTATGAGTCTAGTGGGCATGTACACTAAAGTCTGGAATTAGTAATACTGATTTCTGTCCCCGGTGTTTCTGTGCAGGATTAGGGAGTAATGCAACTGACCCTGTGTCCTGGGAGGCCATGAAGATGCGCAGAGCCATAATCCATTTTAGCTTTTCAAACAATGCTACGTCTGCAATGTCTTCAGACACATACACACAAGCACAAAGTGTAGCATTTGCGCTCATTTGAAATGATTTATAAGAGCTTAATTCCAAATTAAATTGAAAATAGTAGATGTAGGCCAAAGGAGATGTAGGCCTTAATTATTAAAAATGAGAGAAAATCTATTTTTTCTAACCTTTTATAAAATTTTGTTTAAGAAAATTCTTCATGTTTTTATTATTATGATACAAGAGCATTTATATTGTCGTTATATGTATTACATATGTAAGGAATATGAGAATATCTTCTGCCAGTACTTGATAAATTAGTCCTGATTAGTTCTTTAAATACATACATCCATGCTTCTGTGCTGTGTTCTGATTTATTGGATCCTGTTTGTGATAATTGTAAAGTGTGATATAATCAAGCTGTTTTAAAAATACAATGTGATGCCTTTTTTATTAGAGAGTAGTTATATCATTTTGTAATTTTACTATCATTGGATTATACTGAATGATTATTGCTGATTAGGTGCATTTTGCACATAGTGACTTGTTGATTCTAATTGACATTGTTCCTGTACATTTTCAGTGATTATATGGACTACAGATTGTCAGACCTGATGTCTGTTATTTTCTGACTACAGTTTTAATTCCTTTGTACTGTAATAAATAATCTAATCTCTTGTGTCATAGAGTATGATTGTCCTGATCTATTCTCGTATCTGTGAGCAATAAATTGTTAACCAAACGAATATGTGAAATTGATTTTATCTCACTAAAAGGTAGCCATTTTGCTTCTTTGTTATGTGCATTGCTTCTTTTTTAGCTGTCCAACACAGCAAGTTGCTTAACCTAAAATTGGAAAAAAAAACCATGTAATTTGGGCGCTGCTGTCGTAGCAACTCAGGTATCTGAGCCACGTTTCATACACAGAAAAGGACCATAAGCCTCTGGTTATGCTTTCATGTGACCTGCAGGTCATGTGACCTGTGTAACTGTGTGAGTGTGTGTATCACAGAGTGTGTATCACAATATACCGGGTATGGCCAGAGATCCACACTGGCAAGGCAGAAACTGGCTCAGCACCGACAGGGAAAATTAAGGGTTAAAACATTTAAATCTTCAGTCTCATCACCCTCGTGAAAATGTATAAAAGAAAAAGGAGAAGAATGATATTATGAAATTGGTGAATGGGAGTGTTTTAGTGTTTGGGCTTTGTGACCACATGTGTGACAACTGTGTATGACATCACAAAAGCTGTCCCTCAGGCCACTGCACTGTATTACATCATACTGCATGGTAACAGCCGGTTAGGGTTGGAACCTTCCAAGAATTCACAAGCAGTACGTTGCTATGCAATCACAATAACTCCCTGCTTTAACAGATGACCAGAAATAGCCCTTGCAGTTCAGGCACCCTCATTAAAAATGATCCGGCCTTTAGCTACTGTAAAATCCACTCCTCATTTTCAGATACAGGTTCTCATTTCATGCTTTTCTGAGACTGATACATTCTTGTTTGACCGTACTGTGGTCTGGAGGTTTTGGCTGCTTTTTCTGACCTGCTGAATGACTTTACATAAGCAAAATGATTTCATTGTTTCTGACCTGTGGTTATACATGGCAGTGTGAATGTTACTCTCCCAATGGAAGCCCCCTTGCTGTTTACACTTAATTTGCCTGCAGGAAACAAGCTCACTGCTGCCTGTCCAACATAAGGCTGGTTAGTGCAGTGCCGATGCTTTGCATGACGTTCTTAGCTTATCTTTTTTTTTTTTTATTTTTTCCAACCCAAACTCAACTGAGCTTGTTGACCTCACCACATGCTCTGCTGGCTTTGGGAGGAGAGACCAAACACAGGACTCCTCCGATTCATGTGAAGACAATTTCCCTTCACACTGCAGTGTACCCTCAGTTTGTGCTGCCGCAGGTGCCCAGCATGAGACCAACAGTGATAGGACCTCCCCTATCATCCCCGGGGAGGCTAGGCCAATTGTTGCCTCACCAACATGGCCCTCTGACCCTGGTGAGGCTGGGATTTGGGCCCCTGATCTCAGGGCTCCCAGGCAAGTGTCTCATCCTTTGAGCTACCCAGAAGCCCCCGCTGTGTTCCCGAAATACGTCACTCATCACATCATCAAGTGTGTGCCATCAAGTGAGACAGAGAAACAGGGCATCAGCTGCTGTCAACTTTGTTGCCGGTGGCTTGGCTGGTTGCTGACTTGACTCCATTTTGATCAGCAGTCCCAGCACCGGAGCATTCGAGTGCAGGCTTGTATTAGTTTGACTCTTGGCATGAAGCAACCTTTAAACAACATTCAATCTAACACAACTAACAATCAGAGTAATTTATCCATTTAAACACAACCTACAGCACTATATCAAGGTGAATGTGTTTGGCCTTTTTCCTCACATTTGTAATCTTTATCTGAATATTACAGTCATGTTAAGGCATTGAGATGGGGCTGTAGTTTCTGCTTCTGGCACATCATGTAAGCTTTGACAGGATACAAGCATTTTGCATTTTGTCACAAAGCTGGCCGTTGCCTCAGACAAAAGCATGGGGTTTTTCTTAAATCACTAGAGCGACTATATTAAAAAAGGGTTTATTTGATGGTTAGCTTGACAATACCAAGATAGCCTAGATTCTCAAAGTCTTGTAACCAGTTACCAATTCCTGATCATTTAAAAACATTTTTTTAGAAAGGCTACAAACATTTCTATTCCATTTTTCAAATGGTTACAAAAACCCTTCCCCCCTGAGACAGCACACCTGTCATTAAGTAGGCCCACAATGACTCACATGTGAACATTCCATTCAATTAATCAATTTCAGGTAAGACACTTGGCTGGCAGCTAACCATGTTCTCAAATTAATTTTAAAAAATGCACCTGGCACACATTTAACAAGCACAGATTCATACCTGTTTCAACAGTGAAGGATACTCCTTCACACACATATCCATGGTGGTTCCCACACATTATTTTTGACACACTGCCAATTTATACAGACTAACATTTGCTGAGATTACAATAAAAAAGTGTGCCACACACGATCCAAGCCTGCTATAAACAACAGCAGTGCCCAAAGTGGGTAGTGAACCTACAAGCTCTGAGTTACAAGACCAGCTAACCAACCATTATATTGCACTGCCAACTGATGTCCCTGTGCTCTGTGGGCGGCTTCAGTGAGGACAGCTACAGTGTTGAGGCATTCTTAGGTGAGGACAGCTACAGTGTTGAGGTGTTCCTCGGTGAGGACAGGTACAGTGTTGATGAGTTCCTAGGTGAGGACAGGTACAGTGTTGAGGCATTCTTAGGTGAGGACAGGTGCAGTGTTGAGGTGTTCCTAGGTGAGGACAGCTACAGTGTTGAGGTGTTCCTCGGTGAGGACAGCTACAGTGTTGAGGTGTTCCTCGGTGAGGACAGGTACAGTGTTGATGAGTTCCTAGGTGAGGACAGGTACAGTGTTGAGGCGTTCCTCGGTGAGGACAGGTGCAGTGTTGAGGTGTTCCTAGGTGAGGACAGGTACAGTGTTGAGGTGTTCCCAGGTGAGGACAGGTACAGTGTTGAGGTGTTCCTAGGTGAGGACAGCTACAGTGTTGAGGTGTTCCTCGGTGAGGACAGGTACAGTGTTGATGAGTTCCTAGGTGAGGACAGGTACAGTGTTGAGGCATTCTTAGGTGAGGACAGGTGCAGTGTTGAGGTGTTCCTAGGTGAGGACAGGTACAGTGTTGAGGTGTTCCTAGGTGAGGACAGGTACAGTGTTGAGGCGTTCCCAGGTGAGGACAGGTACAGTGTTGAGGCGTTTCTAGGTGAGGACAGGTACGGTGTTGAGGCGTTCCCAGGTGAGGACAGGTACAGTGTTGAGGTGTTCCTAGGTGAGGACAGGTACAGTGTTGAGGCGTTCCTAGGTGAGGACAGGTACAGTGTTGAGGCGTTCCTAGGTGAGGACAGGTACAGTGTTGAGGTGTTCCTAGGTGAGGACAGGTACAGTGTTGAGGCGTTCCTCGGTGAGGACAGGTACAGTGTTGAGGTGTTCCTAGGTGAGGACAGGTACAGTGTTGAGGCGTTCCTCGGTGAGGACAGGTACAGTGTTGAGGTGTTCCTAGGTGAGGACAGGTACAGTGTTGAGGCATTCCTAGGTGAGGACAGGTACAGTGTTGAGGTGTTCCT
Organism: Albula glossodonta; assembly: GCA_019788955.1. Taxonomy (NCBI): domain Eukaryota; kingdom Metazoa; phylum Chordata; class Actinopteri; order Albuliformes; family Albulidae; genus Albula; species Albula glossodonta. The sequence goes on from JAFBMS010000264.1 coordinate 194,090, forward strand.
AGGTGTGGACAGGTACAGTGTTGAGGCGTTCCTAGGTGAAGACAGGTACAGTGTTGAGGCATTCCTAGGTGAGGACAGGTACAGTGTTGAGGTGTTCCCAGGTGAGGACAGGTACAGTGTTGAGGTGTTCCCAGGTGAGGACAGGTACAGTGTTGAGGCGTTCCTAGGTGAGGACAGGTACAGTGTTTTGGCGTTCCTCGGTGAGGACAGGTACAGTGTTGAGGTGTTCCTAGGTGAGGACAGGTACAGTGTTGAGGCATTACTAGGTGAGGACAGGTACAGTGTTGAGGTGTTCCTAGGTGTGGACAGGTACAGTGTTGAGGCGTTCCTAGGTGAAGACAGGTACAGTGTTGAGGCATTCCTAGGTGAGGACAGGTACAGTGTTGAGGTGTTCCCAGGTAAGGACAGGTACAGTGTTGAGGTGTTCCCAGGTGAGGACAGGTACAGTGTTGAGGCGTTCCTAGGTGAGGACAGGTACAGTGTTGAGGTGTTCCCAGGTGAGGACAGGTACAGTGTTGAGGTGTTCCTACGTGAGGACAGGTACAGTGTTGAGGCGTTCCTAGGTGTGCTCTCTACTTAGAAAAAGAGGCAGAGAATAAGCTTTATAAGCACAGCACATCTTCTCTTCCTGGACAAAGCTCTCTTTCCTCCTGCTATCTGCCTCCCCCAGTGCCTCCAAACATGTTCTGGAAGAGGAAGAGTCTGCCTGGTGAGTGTTTTTGCTCTCTAATCTCTCATATTGTGGCAACATATCCAAATCAAATTCAAATAAACTAATGGGGTGAGCACAAGGGATGAGTTTTTTGGTGCGAGAGTATCAATGGTACACCTTTTACACCTGACTGCAGGTGCGCTACACTGAACATACATCTCTGCTGCTCCATTTTGCTCCCTCTGGGCAGTTGTGTAGAATTGCCATTTCTCTGTAGCCCATATTTACAAACATATGTAAAGTAGAGCTGATCTAGGCTTAGGGTTCCACTGTCCCTGAGCTAAACTTAAGCACTCGGAGTTAAATGTTACGACGGATGCCAGGTCAGTAGTCTTTTACTAAGGTGTTTCATGCCATTCATGAGAAATGTTGTATGTTAGTAGACCCAGGTAAGATGTTTTTTGTTCATCTATTTGGATGAATGCAAGGTTGTGAAGTGTTAAGTTTATGCTGAAAATGTTTTCTGACAAAAATAAAAGGCTGCTCTAGAGGTGAGACTCTCTGCATAACTTGTCAGTGGAGACAAAAATTAAAAACTCTGTAGGACACATGTTAACAACAAAACAAAACGCACAAACAAGTGATGACAGGTAATGGATTAAGTGCTCAAGATATTGTATATTACATTCCAGTGATAACTGTCAGCTCAACAGCTGATATGCCATAGCTCCTTTAGATCATTTGAAAAGAAAAGAAATACATGCAAGTTAATGCAAAAATTATGTGTCCACTATTCATCTGATTTCAAATTATATAGACGAAAATGATTCACCTATCCCACACAGGAAGTGAGGTGATTAATGTGCCTTAAATACTTTAAGAACCAGATTCAATCAAATGTATTTAGTCTCTATGGCATACGCAAGCCAATCAAAACAGATTTCATCTTTCAACATATTTTTCTTTGAGCATGTTATATTTATTATAGTCAAGCATGTCCTTGTGTTGTAGTTTTTTTTTTATTTAAAAATAGAATAATTTAAACCCTTTAAGAGACTGAAGTGTGTTTTGATTGAATTTAATATATATATGACTGAATCTACCCCAAAGAGTTTTACATTTTAAAAAAGTCAGCCTCTGGACAGATTACATTGTAAGGGGGTGTGTTTCTCCAGCTAGATATTAAACACTGACTCAACTTTAAGTCAAATGTAAAATCAAAATTTGAGACTTCTGACATGGCATTGAGTGACATTGAGGGTGTTCATATTCACAACAAAAAATCCTAATCTGAAAATGAAGAATCACTTTTTTAAAAAACAATAGAGAAATTAAAAATAAAAACAGTGTGATGGGAGTAGGTTTTATGGAACCCTGCAAGTAAAATTATTAGTATCTCTGAATGTAATGTGAATCTGAAGTTTAAGCTCAGAGAAGCTGTTTACAAGAGGGAGATAATAGTTGATGAATCTACGAAAATGAATTTATATATAATTCATAAAATCTCTAATATGTTATTCTGATATGTTATTCTGTACTGGACTCTGTTAGCTTTGTCAGTGGGTCGGTCATGCATTCTCTCTCGTTTTGACACAGGTCTGTGTGGTATGATTTAATTTTGTTGCATAAACCTGGACCAAAATGAAGAATGATGTTAGAGGGCAGTGAGCACATCAAAGGGCATGGAAGAAGCGTTATTTATATTATATGTAGAAGCGGTGGCGTTATGACATTTGAATGGCAGGCCAAAATAACTCCATTTCCAGTGAAGGAGCAAATATTTGAATAGGGTTTCATAAAATCTGTCCATAAAATCTTTCTTCCTGTTTCTCTGAAATGTAGCAATCCAATGTCCAGCATGACGTGTAGATTAAAGTTCTAGTGGTTGGAAGCCCAGCGCACAACCAAATGGGATATTTCATAACACTGCATTTTGTTAATGAAATACATACTGTTTAATGGAAAAATAATATTGAAATGAGCACAAAACAGGACATTGTATTCTTAGAGGGAAAAAGTGCACAAACAGAATTGCCGGGAAAGACAAGCTTTCTATCAGGGTTTATTTATGACAGATTTGAATATATGGCTGTATTTGCATTTGAGCCCGTACAGTTTGCCACACTGTCTGTTTTCTTATCCACCAGTTGTGCTTATAGATGAGGATTTTTTCCCATTCTCAAAACATCTATTTCTATGCAGTATTATTGCTAAATAAGTTACACGCAGTAAATCAATTTATCCTTGAATATTATCATATGTTACACACATATAAAAAATCTTGTGAAAGGGGAATACTCTACCTGTTACCTGTTTACCAACATCTTACTGACCCTCCTCCACCTTCAGCAGATTTTAATAAATCATTATGTTATCGATATCACTCCAGCTTACACACATTCTGATAGCTCTCCAATCCTCCACCTTTTAATGTCATCCTCAGTATTAGTGAATGTTTAGATTTTTTTGTTACTTGTTACGAATCTAAAACAATGCAGGGGAAAAATAATTTCCTGAATTACATCACGAAAATTAAGGAATCTAAACTTGGCAGTGAAATCAAACTTACGAAAACATATAATTTAAATAACAGAACAAAAGAAATAGATGTGTTTTGGTAATCAAACAAAAAAAGATTCACGTGGAGAGAAAATACTGTCACAGCACAGTGTCAGAGCTCAGCACAGTGTCAGGGTTCAGCACAGCGTCAGAGTTCAGCACAGCATCAGAGTTCAGCGCAGCATCAGAGATCAGCACAGTGTCAGAGTTCAGCACAGTGTCAGAGTTCAGCGCAGTGTCAGAGTTCAGCACAGTGTCAGAGTTCAGCTTGGCGCTCACACCAATGAACTACTTTATCAAAAGAGCCAGGCTATGCCTTTCAAAGCCTCCAGAGCATTATCCCAATATAGACTTTAGCAGAATGAATTTTCCAAACAACGAAATGTATTTGGAACATTAGAGTGAGAGTAGGTTATCTGTACTGGAGTTAGATCTTGGGCTTGGAGTCCATTGGGGGCAACAGTGTACTGGATGTTGAGCTGTGTGCGCCCGTGGACCGCTGGAAAAATGTTCAATAAAAGGAAGAAATGTGAGAGAACAACATTTGAAAGGCGGAGAGGGGGAGGAGGAGGGGTGCCGGAAGTGATTAGCATGATGGGAAAGGAGGTATGTGGTGTTTAAATGCATGAGGTGTATTTTGGTTTGGCTGGTGATGTTGGTTGGGTGAGCGGTTGTCTGAAAAATACGTCTCCCATATATACTCCAATAAAAGTAAAAGTTAGAAGTAATTTAGTGCATTCTATGAGATCAAATCCTGCAGGCAACTGTGTGTTAATCTTCTTTTTACAGATTTTGTTTCTAGAAACCTCACGGATGGTGTGTATGCTGTCTCTTGAAAACTTGTTGTGTGTTGTCTCCTTAAACCTCTCTGTAATGGTTTTCTGTCTACTGACTGATCTCCTCTTGACTTGTAGCTGCCATGTGGCATTTGATTCTCCTCTCACTGATAATGAATTCTCACGGTAAGAATGCTGTATATATTCTCTTTTCCATACTTTCTGTTATGCAAGTCCATAAACATTTACAGAGAATAGGAGGCCAATTCAGTGCTGTTTCACACTCTCCATTCCAGACAGAAACAAAAGAATTATTTCAGTTAAGGTGATCTCACTTGAAACAGAATGAATGCCACAACACTCTTAGCTTCTCCCTGACCTCATTCATTTTCTGTATTTGGATGTTGGTGCACAGAAAACAACTTGTTATATCAGAGGTTGTGAGGTTCTGCATCCATACCTTTTTCTCCCCACAGGCCAATCAGATCCCAGCAATGAATGTCTTGCAAACAATTCCAGCAACGGGTAAGCATTTTACTCATGCACTTATACCAATGTCCTTCACCTGAGGACCAGCCCCTCCCTACTGCCATCACCAGCTCAACAGGGGGTGCAATGGAGAGTGCCTCAATTTCTTGCTGCACTGAGGGGGTGACAAATATCTCTCCAAAATGTGGGTGTTTACTGAGCTCGTACCAGAACCCCAGGGTGGTGGAAGCAGGGTGGTCCACATTTCCCTCCCACCTCCTTTTGCAAAGGGACCCCAGAGGAGACAACAGGGCTTAATTAAATCACTCGTTAATTAAACCCTGCTACCCAGAGGATGGTAAGGTGTGCATCCTGTAGGGATCGCAGAAAGGAGAAATAAAAAGCCCCCCGCCCCCACCCCCTGACCTGAGAGGAGAACAGCTCCCCAGAGACCCTGCAACATTGTCTCCACAGACTGGTCTTTCCCCAGCACTGCCCGCACTCCTGGAACTAGCACCCTTATTGTTCTTAGTTTTTCCTGCTGGGGGAACCCTTAAAGAACCCTGATATCTCAAAAAGGTTCATTTTATAGAAAAACCTATTCACCCTAATTCACCTTCTTTTCCTTCCCCGCAGGGAATCCTCCAAATGTGAAAGCATTGTAAAGAAATGTAAGTAAAAAACAAGGGTGTACTGAGAGTCAGATAAAGTCCTATCAATGAAATGGCAGCAAATAAAAAAAAAGTTTTATGAACGACTTGTACATTTAGGGTTAACATTGTCTTGAACTCCCAAAAGATCCATTCAAATTGTAGCAGAGACCTTCCCTTGATTGTGGGAGTATAACTGAGTGTTGCTGTTTTTAAAAGATTGGACATGTAAACAGAAATCACCTGTCCAATAGTTGCTAATGTTATAATGTTAGCTTAACTCCACAGGAAGGCACTTTAGATTACATTGGTTATTTTATTTTTGATAAACCGTTGCTGCCAGCATGTTCCACCACTTGCTGTTGAGCAGTCAAGGCTCCAGGCAGCCAAAAACAAGCTGATAACATCATTAAATGACCTCGCCCTCATTATGTGCCCATACCTGCATTGCAGTAACCCCCAGATCTGCAACCACTCTGATCAGGTCCTCCATAAGAGCAACTAATGAAAATAAGACTTCGAATAGCAGTTTTTGGATCATCCGATTTTCTTAATGACCAATGGGACCTTTTTCTGAAGCCAGTCGGTAGAATAGCAAGTTCATCTTCCCCGTCAATTAGAGTCTTCAGTGCTATAGTTTGCTCTTTTTTACGTTAAGAAATACAGTCCAAAGTTTTTTTTCCAAAATGTTGCAGACAGATAACGTTTCACTGAGAAGACATGACATAGATGCAAGTGGTAAAGAAATTTCTAATGAATCTATTTCTGTTGAACCAGACTGACAAATGAATTTGTGCATTTCTTACAGGCACAGAACACTCTGAAACAGAACTTCAAACATGCTTGTTGAACTGGTGCAACGGTAAAAACCATCCACAGTTCAATTATACCTTAAAAGGAACCATAAGCTCAACATTAAAACAGGATTATTTCATTTTCTGTGTTGTCAGCAACAAAGTGTTACAGATAGTTACATTTTTACTGAATGGAAATGACATACATGTAAGTGCCTAAAGAATCTTCTAATTAAAAATAGCTATTTCTATTAAACTGGACTGACAAATGTTTTTGTGTATTTCTTTCAGGTCCAGCAAGGCGTAAATCCAAATGTTTGCTGACGCAGCGTAAGAGAGAAAAAAGATACGAAACATGTCATAAGTTTAACATTAAATTCTTAAACTGAGCTAAACTGTTCAGTCATATATTATATAAAGTGTCATAACCTCAGTGTTAATACATCAAAAACATCATTCCATTTTCTGTGTTGTCAGCAACAACCATCCGTGTAGAATGGGTTTTCTTGCTGTGTTTAACTGTAAAATAAATGGAAAAAACATGATTAGATTAAGCCCAGTAGATCTTTCAATTAAAACATAACTAGATGCACATTTAATTTATCGATTTGAGAGATGCCCATCAATACATCAGTATGGGTCAGGTTAACATATTTTTGTGGTAAGTGTCACTTGCTTACATTGCAGAGGCTGAACTATGGAGATGAACTGTAAAGATGTCGGTTTCAGATGTTGATGATGGTGAAGCCATTTTTTTGCTCACCATAGAACCCACACTTAAGTAATTTAAATGTATATCCTTGCATTAATTAATTAATGTGAGGATATGGATGCATTTATGAATACCAAACCCACGTTTGCATACAAGACAATGTGAACAATATCCACAACATAAAACACATTCACTCAAGTCAAAGCAATCTCCTCCCTGTTACTTAATTGCGGTGAATGGGCTTTGATGACAGCAGCAAAATGAATAATTATTCTGAGGATTTCATAGATCATGCAGTGACATTGGTAATAATTTCTGATTTTTTACAGAATACCACAGCCAGGCCTTGGCTGACCCTGACTCAGACTGCCTCGGCCCTTCACTACCAAGCCACTGCTCTCATCTGGTGTCCCTTTTCCAACAGGCCTCCCCTCCAAGAAATATACTTTGATAAATCAAAAGAAGAATTGGACAGAGGCACAACATTACTGCCAACAAAAACACACAGGTCTTGCCATCATAAACTCTACAGAAGACATGACAGCTGCATTAAAAGTTGTAGAAAAGGAAAGACAGAACATGGGGCCTGTGTGGATTGGTCTGCACAGAGAAAAGAGCGAAGAATATGGACACAAATGCACAGTGTCTGAAAAGCTCAAATGGGTACACATCGATTGTAATACGGGAACCAGGTACATGTGCCAAAGAGGTAAGATCTGAGCCCTTAAGACCCTCTCTGTTTTCTCTGCCAATTGGCATGTGTATGTTCTACTGTACAAGCATTACTCTGTAAAGAATTACTGATCACCTACTACATTTCCTTTATAAATGTTTATTTATCCATGCAGTTCACATGTTTTTATCATCTGCACAGTGTGTTCCCTGCCCAACAACACCATATTAAAGATTTATACAATTCATGATGATTCAAAGACTCAGAAAGACGCAGAGAAGGACTGCTGTAAAAAAGGTGGGCATCTGGCCAGCATTCTCAATGAGGAGGAGAAGAAGAAATTTGATGAAATTGATTTTAAACCGAACAAGGATGTCCTGGTCTGGATTGGCCTGAAGTGGAGTGAAGAAGCAAAATTGTGGAAATGGTCCAGTGGACACACATTTCAGAACTGGGCAAATGAACTGCCCCCAAATTCAGACAAAAATTGTATGGTGCTGGAAGAAAAAGAAAAAAACCTCTGGAATGAAGATAAATGCAGGGAGGAAATACCTTTTCTTTGCTATGATGGTGGGTGCACATAAAACTGAGCCCTGTTCTTCAGCTATGTTTGGAAATATTAAATTATTATGTGAAGTGCAGCTTATATTTCAGAAGCTAACATCTGGAATCACATGGAAACTTGCTTTTAAGTAACTTGTCCTGCCCTCTAGTGGACAAACATAAAACCTGCAAGTTTGTTGACTGCTGTGAGAGCATGGGGAAGTTTACTCTCTATTTCTTGGTAGTTCTTGGTACCTCATGCTACACACCTGTATTTGATACTGTATCAACTGGATCTGTAGAAATAGACATTTGACTAACCTATTTAAGTATTATCTTCAAGACATAGTGTAAAACCCCGCAGTCCCCTTCCGCTGCTAAAAGGGATCACAATGAAATGAGACCATTCACCTCCATTCAAATGATTTTCAGTTGTTTCTTCATATCTTTTCTATTATTCTACGTAATTGCATATTGTTGTCCGTTCCTTTGCTAGAGCACATTGAACTGCTAAAGAAACACATTCTAATAGCAAGTGTAAAGTTATGAATAAGCCTTCCACTGTACTCAGTATCATATACAGTATCAATACTATTATTTAAATTGCACCAACATCAAATGTAAAAACAACTCCTATATTGTAGGACAGCTTGTTCTAAAAGTAAGGATATAACATCAAATGAAACCATGATCTATACTTTTTCAGATCTACCTTCTGCAAATCCCACCTCCGCTCCAATCTCTGCATATAAAAACACATCTCCATCAACGACCACTGCTACCGCTACATCTGCCAGCGGAGATTCAACAACCAGCCAAAAAACAGCTACTACCATGGAAACAACCCCCCACGATCTGACCATGACCTCAACCTCCTCCTCACCATCAACTTCTGCTCCAACCCAGATACTCACAACCATCCCTCAGAAGACTTCTGCTGTTTCCACCAGCAGCCAAACCACTGCACCTGTGACAGGTAAGGGAGATTATACATGTCCCCATGGTCATTACCTATGTGGGTCGCACATGATTCTGGAATTATTTGCACTGGGTTATAGTAGATACTATCCCATATAGATAGAAAGTGCACAATGCATATGCATGTTCTTTGCATATGCAATGGTATTTCTATGTGTTTTAATTCCATTTTAATGGTATTCATGTTTTTAGATTTATACTGCCACCATGCAGTGTTTATATTTTGTTTATCTTATTATTCTCACATAAGTCATAAGACTAAACTCCAGGCTGATTTTGTCAGTCAGGTAGAGTGATCTCAAACTGCAGGGTCATGCCATCCTTTCAGATGATATTTTCTAAAGAGAGTTCTTATCTTACCTATCTCTTACCTATGCCTGTAACCCCTGCAATAGATGATGAGTTATACGGCCATAATATCACTATTTTTAAAAAAAGTAAAGATATATTCAACTCAAAGTGTTGCACCCTTCTCCTTCCATTTTATTGGTATTTGTGCAGTCAAGACCTTCAACTGCAAGACCTTCCAAATCGAAATGCATGCGTGTGTGTGTACGTGCGTGCGTGCGTGCGCGTGCATGTGTGACTCATTTCAGATTACCTGCACTACATCAACGAGAGCAAAATCTGGATTGACGCTCTGGTGCACTGTGAGGAAGCTCACTCACACTTGGTGCACATTACCAATGAAACCCTGTGGGCGGGTGTTAAAAAGCTGGTCTCCAATACAACGTTTCCCAGCAAGGGAGTGTGGGTGGGGCTCAAGCGGAATATAGTGAACTGCGACGGGCTGTGGAGATGGTCCAAAGGCCCAAATGTGAACGACACCACTTCCCACTGGAGCCCCGATTTCCCTCTCAACCCCCACATCCACTTCTGTGGCAAGCTGGCTAAGGATGAGGATGTGGATGAGATCAGCTGGCTGGATGAGAGCTGTTTCCAGGAGCTTCCCTTCATCTGTCAGGTGAGCTGGACCACACCCTTCCCCTACATATCCTGGGGCTCTGTTAGACCGCTTCAGGTTACTAACTTACTGTCAGATTTCACCAGGGGAAATGCTGAAAAATTTAATCAGAAGCGATGACGCAGGATTTTGCCAAACTATGCTGAAAAAAAATGCACCCCATTCTTGCTCAGTAACTTTACAAACAGCGTAGCCACATCACCTGTGTAAGGTATGCAGCAGCAAACAGCGCAGCCACATCACCTGTGTAAGGTATGCGGCAGCAAACAGCGCAGCCACATCAGCTGTGTAAGGTATGCAGCAGCAAACAGCGTAGGCACATCACCTGTGTAAGGTATGCAGCAGCAAACAGCGCAGCCACATCACCTGTGTAAGGTATGAGGCAGCAAACAGCGTAGCCACATCAGCTGTGTAAGGTATGCAGCAGCAAACAGCATAGCCACATCACCTGTGTAAGGTATGCAGCAGCAAACAGCGTAGCCACATCACCTGTGTAAGGTATGCAGCAGCAAACAGCGTAGCCACATCACCTGTGTAAGGTATGCAGTCGCAGACCTCATGGTCTATTGAAGAGCACTTTCACTGACATGTCAATTTTCATTCTTGGATCGCTGTGCTACACAGTTCTTACATTACAGTTATTTAGCTGATGCATTTTATCCAAAGTGATTTACAATGTATTGGACTAATCAGAGGCCAGTTCCCCCCTGAGATCCAGCTGGGGTTTGAATTATCAGCCTTACAGGTTACAGGTATGCATCTTAGCCACTATGCTAGCTACTGAATGTAGCACATGCAACGCTAATAAAACATCACTATGGGTCTAGTGGTTATGTACACTAAAGTCTGGAATTAGTAATACTGATTTCTGTCCCCGGTGTTTCTGTGCAGGATTAGGGAGTAATGCAACTGACCCTGTGTCCTGGGAGGCCATGAAGACTCGTGGAGCCATAATCCAGTTTAGCTTTTCAAACAACGCCACTTCTGCAGTGTCTTCAGACACATACACACAAGCACAGAGTTTAGCATTTGTGCTCATTTGAAATGATTAATAAGAGCTTAATTCCAAATTAAATTGAAAATAGTAGATCTAGGCCAAAGGAGATGTAGGCCTTAATTATTAAAGATGGGAAAAAATCAATTTTTTCTCACCTTTTATAAAATTTTGTTTAAGAAAATTCTTCATGTTTTTATTATTATGATACAAGAGCATTTATATTGTCGTTATATGTATCACATATGTAAGGAATATGAGAATATCTTCTGCCAGAACTTGATAAATTAGTCCTGATTAGTTCTTTAAATACATACATCCATGCTTCTGTGCTGTGTTCTGATTTATTGGATCCTGTTTGTGATAACTGTAAAGTGTGATATAATCAAGCTGTTTTAAAATACAATGTGATGGTAGCCTTTTTTATTAGAGAGTAGTTATATCATTTTGTAATTTTACTATCATTGGATTATACTGAATGATTATTGCTAATTAGGTGCATTTTGCACATAGTGACTTGTTGATTCTAATTGACAATGTTCCTGTACATTTTCAGTGATTATATGGACTACAGATTGTCAGGCCTGATGGCTGTTATTTTCTGACTACAGTTTTAATTCCTTTGTACTGTAATAAATAATCTAATCTCTTGTGTCATAGAGTGTGATCATCCTGATCTATTCCTGTATCTGTGAGCAATAAATTGTTAACCAAACGAATACAAGAAATTGGTTTTATCTCACTTGCAGGTGGACATCTGGTAGCTGTTTTGCTTTTGTTGTTTTTTGTTTAGCTGCTTTGTAAGTCATTCAGCAGAGCAAGTTGCTTAACCTAAAATTTAAAAAAATATATTTAAATTTGGGTGCTGCTGTCATAGAAACACAGGTATCTGAGCCACGTTTCATACACAGAAAAGGACCATAAGCCTCTGTTTTGCTAGTCATGTGACCTGCAGGTCATGTGACCTACGTAACCATGTGAGAGAAAGAGTGTGTATCACAGTTACCCGGAGAGTCAAGTCCAGGAAAACCATAACATAATGCCCACTAACACCTGCAATTTATGATGGTGATTATAGTGAGTGCTGTAAATCTCTACATAAATTTGTATATATATGTATGGAATTGTGGTTGTAATGTGTCTTTATCAGTAACCTCTCACATAACAAACAAACAGGTGTTGGGGAAAAAAAAAAACGTGGAAAGACTAAACATATGGACACCATTGCCCAGCACAACAGGGTGTTTGGAGGGCATTATATTGAGGCAGCACAGTATGTTTTTACAGTTATGTCGGACTGTTTTGTGTGTGGTATGGCTGCCCTCAAACTCTCATGTAGACAAACCATGAACAAGGGTGACCCTTCCACTGATCAGATGTGCTCATCTCTAAATGATTCATGAGAAAGCCAAAATATTAATGAATTAATGGGAATTAATGGTATTTATCAGGTGTGGAACTTACACATGTGAGCATATAGCAAGTTTAAGATTTTTTTTTTTTTTTTAAAAAAAGCATGCTTTGGATGTAAATGAATTATCAGTAAAACTATGTGTGTTTGGGGTGTAGACTAAAATGAATGAGCTCGTGGTTGGTGTTCAGACTGATAAACAGGGTTTGGGGTGATTGAGAAGGCCGTGACACGTAATATCATGGCACATGTGCTCAGTGGAATGCAAAATAAACAAAAGTAAATTGATTTTAGTCCACAACAGAAAGTACAGTAGATTGAAGTGGAAGCATCCTTAAGCTCATTGCTATGCAACGATTTTTTGGGACCTCTTTTTTAAGAGCAGGGTCTCCCCTTGGCATGTGTGTGTAGGTGTGTGTATGCGTGTGTGTGTGTGTATGCGTGTGTGTGTATATACATGTGTGTGTATGTGTGTGTGTGTGTATGCGTGTGTGTGCGTGTATGTGTGTGTATGTGTGTGTGTGTGCGTGTGTGTGTGTGTGTATGTATGTGTGTGTGCGTGTGTGTGTATGCGTGTGTGTGTGTGTGTGTGTGTATGTGTATGTATGTGTGTGTGTGTGTGTATGCGCGTGTGTGTGTGAGCGTGTGTGTGTGTATGCGTGTGTGTGTGTGAGCGTGTGCGTGTGTATGCGTGTGTGTGTGTGTGTGCGTGTAAAACACTGTCTGCCTAATGAATTTTGTGTGTCTCAGTAGTCACTGAGGCTCCTGTTTACTGACTCATTGCAATTTCAGAGCCCATAAACTCTCCCCCGGTGCTTCCTCTGGATCTACAGGCCTGTGTTCTGATAATCATTTTCTGACAGAATGACTTTTACAATGAACACCACTCGCTTATCACTCTGGTAATGTGTGCAAATGCCCGAGGAAGCAATTTCCATCTAGTCCCACCCCCTGTCAGTGGGATTTGCTGGCCCCGGCCTCTGTCTGCCATCCGATTCCACACTTCAGATTTTGGTATTGTCATTATTTCAGTCAAATATAAATAACTGATGGTCCTGTCACAATGCTTATCTACGCTTTCCTCATTGGGTTTCCCTCTGTTTATGGGGTTATCCTGCTGAAAGTCACGGGACGGGGGCACCCCCAGTTGGTTAATTACTGCAATTTGTTTGTCGGATGACATTTTTATTTTGAGGGACTAAAGATAGAAGTTCCTTTGGGTTTTCATGGCCCGCAA
>JAFBMS010000264.1:212500-305928 GCA_019788955.1 Albula glossodonta
AAGATAATCATATTGCTTATTGCATGTAGCACTAATATTCAGCTAGCTGATTCAGAAAAAAACATCTGTGACATAACCCTAGGACTTAAGTACAGATGTAATGAACCTGAAAGGATTGCAATGGGTCAAAAAAACAAAAATTTTTAATTGAAATTTCTTTACAAGCACACTGCTGTATTGTCTCATCTCTTCTGTGAAGGATGTAGTTCTGACAGTGTACACCACAGCTGAGAACGGGAGGTTTAAACTGTGAATATTTTGTATGTCCTGGCGCTTCTGTGACCATCGGTGCTCTGTGTGTTTTTGTGGTATTGTCTTCATTGTGTTCACCGTGGATGAAGGGGTCCGCAAAGGATTTTTTTTTTTGGTGGTGGTGGCGGAGGTGTGTTCATGCTGGCTATGTACCGTGTTAGTCTGGTATATGTCAAGCGAAAACAATAGTGGCAGTATGATACATACGTATCGCCAAGGATACTCAGTGATTATGAGAAGCTATTAACTCCTGGCAGATTGGACTGAGAGGACTTTATGTCTTACCGCTATGATATGATGTACAATGGATCACATTGAAAGCTTGTATACTACTATATAGAATCTGGCTTAAAAGCTGTCTCTACTACGTTTAAGGACCCAGGCAATAAATGCCTACTGATATTGTACCTTATAATATAATACAATAATGTTATGGTATATTAAATCATATTCACATTATTTTTGTGATGGGATTTGACTGTATTTTGCATATAGGTGTAAATATGTTAGACCTGTGTCTCTGGGCTGTTCCAGATTAAATAGCACAGATACACTTTCACAAAGGCATGTTAGTACTCACTGAATCACAACATTGTCTGACAAAGAAAGGGGAAGGATAAAAGAGATTGGAATGTGCTCTTGTCTGATCTAATGTCCTGAATATTTGTAAGAAGAAATAAAGGTTGCTCTGACACATTCTGAAGAACTGTTTGTTTTGTATTTCCGTGTAAGTGCTGTGAGTAAATTTTGTTGTGAATACTGTTGATTGCTTATTTATATGAGAGAGAGAGGGGAAGAGTGAGAGAGACAGAGAGAGAGAGAGAGAACATTGTGTACACCCAGGAGGGGGTGTAAAAATGGGTATTTTTAAGTCATCGATCTTGAGATAGGTCATGTTCCAGACACATCACCAATTAAACTCATACTCATATTTTTGCATTGGCTCCTCTGGTATTGTTGAATTGCAGACATCAGCAGGAATACCCCAAAACAAGGAAAATGGGTATTTTCTTTGAATTAATAAAAAAGAATTTATTCCCCTGGCTCACGGTTTGACAAACCAGCCATAGCTCTCTAAAACTCGTAAATAAAGATTTATATCAGGATACTGACAGGATCCTGGTTGAAAATCTACCCAGGTGATAAATCCTCTGCGATAGATGCAGGCTGGATCTGGTTTTATGTGGCTTTGAAGGAGGCTTGTTTGAACTAAATTTCAGATTGTTTAATGCATTCAAATCTTCATAATGTACATTAAGTACTGAGGAATTCATACACTCTCATACACTGAGCATAAGAAAGTGAACTGTCAACTGCAACCACAGAATCAAGATAATTCATAGTTAATGGCACCAACTGTGATGAAATAAAAATGACACATGATAAATAATCTCACTGGTGTAATTTTCCCCTTCCAAAAAGTTGTTTATACTTTAATGATTTTTCTTCATCATGGGCCTCAAGTATTTACATGTGAATAAATTTACACCTTTTTATCTCAGAGTTATGAAACATGGCATGTAAATTTACAGCACTTAGCTGCTAAAGCACACAAATAAACAACATAGTAACGACAATTAAACTGGAGCTAACAACCTTTTCAGCAATGATCAATTTGACTACAGTTCCCACTAGTCTTTGTCTGGACTACAGTACCCACAAGGCCCTGCGGTTTGTCAAAGAGTGGCAAAGAGTACAGGAAGTGGGAAATACTATGGGAACATCTTTCTGCCTGATTTAACCTTGTTTTCATAGGACCAGTCCATTGCTCTTGAATGGGAAAAGGGAGGCATCGAAGAACAGTATTTAGCATAATTTTAACAAGCAGTTACATCACGCTTCAACTGGATTACAGCTAACAGCATTACTAGTAGACTCCATTGATTTTATGGACCTTCCATTAACTAGCAGGACACACAAAATAATTTTAGTAAAGCTGTCCACACTACTGTTGAATGGATTTTAGGTAACAATTACGGCCTTTTGCCACTGAACTATTATGAAAATTACGATTATGTCAAACTGCTAAAGCTTAGAAGGTGTGGCATTAGCTAGCATAGCATTTCTGCTAAAACCGGCGTTGTTGGACCAGTAGGGGGCAGTCTTCCTGATGGATCAAATAGAACTTCAGTACCCCTTCACAGAGATGGGGATGCTGTGCAGCAGAAGCTGCTGTTTTGCCTCGGCTTTCGCAAAATTGCAATACACATTCACGCCACAAGATGGCACTAAAGGTCACAAAAAATGAAACAGACTTTGTTGTATTGAGATGCCTTTGCATGGTGTTATTCGTTTTTAACCGTTTTAATTCGTTTTCTGTTTTAAAATTGAAACTGTTTATATTAGAAGTAAGAGAACTAGCTGAGAGTATAGTTTCCACGCAGTGATGGAACCGTAATATGTCGTAGCCTTTAACGGGTTTTGTAACATTTATATACTTAAATGTATTATCTGTGTGTATACATTGAAATGATAAACAACGCGAGTAAACACCTTGTGGTTGCTGTGGTTGAAATTTAAAATAGCCTACACAATAAGCAAATAAAATCACTGTCCAGTCCCTCACATGAAATACAGAAGAAACGAGCAGCTGTTCAATGTGAGCAAGCCATATTACTTGTAAGAGAGGTAGCTTTGTCCCATTTTCCCACGGCATATTTTTATGTTCTGCAATAAATACTGTAATTTACATCTCAGTGAGCAATAGAGTATTTTAGGTTCGCGAGTTTTTACTTGTTGATGGCGAAAGACTATCGCCTGATGGTTGATCTGTATAGGAGGATGTAAATAATTCTGCATTGATATAATCAAATCACCCGTGCGCCCCGGTTTAAACAGCCTGTGTGATAGCGTATGGAGACAGAAACATGGCTTCTTCCAGTGCGCTGGAATATTCGTCCCACGACTGAGGCGGGGTGAGACGTGCACCATCTCAGGTACTTGGGGAAACCGCGTCCCCCGTCCGCATCGAGCATCACCGACAAGAATTTCTACATGAAACGACATTATGTGTAATTTTCCTCCATCTCCTACTTCTGTAATGTATTATCCCATTCGTTATGTGTGTGTTTTTGTTTTTTTCGTATGATTAGGCGTCGAATGGCTCTCGATTGTAGTTGTTGACATTGATGGTATAAGCTTTGGTGAATGATTGAACCAGTTCGAAATATCTAATGGCGAGTTATATGAAAATGAAAAGTAAGATGAAGCCTCTAGATGAAAATACAGCGTAAATGAATCTAATCAAACTACACGTTTGTTAGAATCCTTCTTTAATGTTGAAGATTGACTTCATTTATCTGATGTGATAGTTCATTGTATGTGAGGCTTTTGGATATTATACCGTGTAGAGACAAAGTTTATGGATGCGCGATGGTTTCAAGAACGTTTTCCTTATTGAATAAAATAGTGTGCTTGGAGCAGAATTTATTGTTTTATACAAATACAGATATACATTTACGAACAGACATGTAATTACACATGAAAAGTCTCTAAAATAACTGTAAAAGGACCATGGGTGGGACAATGTACCTGTGGAGTTATGTTTGTGTTTTACGTGAGACTGTTCATGTCTATCTCGTTTTGAAATACAGCGGTAGGCTATATATGTTGCTCTGTTTCGATTTTGTAATCATAAACACGAGAATAGTTATTGCGTTGTCTTTTCCCACAGAGGGTAGTCTCTGCCGTACACTGTCTCAATGGCGTTCATGTCGAGGTTCTCACGGTCCCGGAGCAGCTCGAGATCACCGAGCAGGAGAGACTCGGAGCGCGGCTCGCCCGTGCTGACCGTGGCCGAGCTCGAGCGGCTTCTCTACACGGGGAAAACAGCCTGCAACCATGCAGACGAAGTGTGGCCAGGCCTCTACATTGGCGACCAGTTAGTTTCATTGTTTCAATCTTCTGTACATTGTTTTTTTTTTTTCTTTCTCGTCAGACCGAATCTTTAAATAATGACCATACACTGAAAATTAATCCTTTTATGACATTTCTGTTCTCAAGTGATAACAACATTATTTTTGTGTAACTGTCTTGTTATATTTGCTGGGACACTTTAACCATGTCCCGCCACAGATGCCTACTATGGTTACATATTTATACAGAAAAGGAATAACCAATAATAGAAGTCACACCTGCGGATTAAAGCATTCAGTTTTATTTGGAAAAAGAAACATATTTCTGCCAATATTATACTTATACACTTGCTTTTGTTTGAGGTCAAGACAAGGTTCAATAAAACATCTATGATGAAAGAAAGAAATGGGGCTTCAATTCAGTCGATAATTGAATAGTTTAATTAAAAATGTTTGTGTAGAAACATATGAGGCATATTGTTATTGACTTCTTATATAAGTCGATATCGTTAAGATTTGTTCCAGTATTTATAAAAAAAGGAACGTTTTGACTGGAGGAAGACTGTAATCTTTGGTAAGGACTCTTTGGGAGCTCTGGTTCAACATTGTTATGAAATTATTGATCTCCTTATCAATATTCCAGAGACATAGCGGCTGACCGTCGCGAGCTGGTGAAGCTGGGCATCACGCACATCTTGAACTGCGCGCACAGCAAGTGGAGAGGTGGCGCGGAGTACTACGACGGCATGAACATCACTTACCACGGCATCGAGGCGCACGACTCGCCCACCTTCGACATGAGTGTCAACTTTTACCCAGCGGCCGAGTTCATCCATAAGGCACTCATCAGCGGGGGTGAGTGACAGCTGACTAGATAAAACTGCTTGATACAAGCCTTCTGAGCCACTTTGACTGATAGGAGCAGAAAGAGAAAAGGGACAATCCCACAGCAGACTAAAAAACTTGTATCTTACTTAACACTCATGTAGTCTAGCACAGAACAAAATAACATTACACACAGTAACGTTTAGTTATGACTGTATCAGTTTATTTGACTCCTGCAGGGACTGGAAATGCATGTTCAGAGTGTGAAATGTAGTCTGAGATAATTCAACTTTAAGCATTTTTCTGTGAACATACAGTTCACTTTTAAATATGGAAACAATGGCATTAGGCACAGATATGAAGCTATTTCATAATAGCTCAAAAATGTCCCCAAACCAATGAGGACTCAATCCAGACCGGACTGTCAACAGTTCATATTGGATTGGCTCTCAGACAGGTGGTGGTGCTGGGGACACACCTTGTGTTGGGGGTTTTGTTCCAACCAATACCGCAACCCAAAAACTGTAACAATAATGCTATATCGAGTTATTCTGCACTGTAAAAGGTAACAAATGAGATCAGTGTAGTTCCCGCTGCTTAGACGGAAGCTCTGACATTTGGTCCTGGACTAAAAGCTTTTTTTCATACTGATCTTCCCTGGAGTGCTCTTCTAGTCTTTTAAACTTCAAGAAGATCTCCCCTGAAAAAAATTTTTCAGTTAATGACTAGGCTTAATCCATGTCTGTGAAGCCAACCCTTAGACTATTAAGACCTCTTGTTTACTCATGAAGAGAGGAGCATCCCACTGGTATGGTTTCAATTTGAGTGCACGCATTAAGGGGGTATCTCAGAACCAATGCCCCGGACTGCATTTAGCATTAGCACAATGAGTGGAGGTCTATTGGAAGTTCCAGGAATGCTACCTACAATGACTGTAAGACTATGGGACGTTTTGGGAATGCTGGCTAGCTTGTTTTGCCATGGTTTGGTTTCCACAGGGAGGATCCTGGTGCACTGCGCGGTGGGAGTCAGCCGGTCGGCCACGCTGGTGCTCGCTTACCTGATGATCCGGCAGAACATGACCCTGGTGGAGGCGATACGGACGGTGAAGGACCACCGTGGCGTTGTTCCTAACCGCGGCTTCCTGCGGCAGCTCAACGGCCTCGACGGGATCCTCCGCGACAGCCGCAAAACCTAACGGTGCTCCCCTCTCTTTCAGGGGCAAATCCACTGCCGTTTCCCCACCTCAATATGCAGGCAGGACGTCCAGTGTCCCCACCTCCAAAAAATAAAAGAACCAATCAGAGTTACTGCAGGGCAGGTTTTGGAGGTTTAAAATGCCTCCCTTGTCCTCTGATTGGCTGGCCGCAAGCTTACATTCCGGCTGCAGCGAATAGAATACAGCGGTGTTATGTTGTTTCCCCACTTCCTGTACTTCTTGTATTGCAAGATTGAGCAGTGCAGCTAGCTGAACTTTACATAATTGTTTTCCATGCAGCTCAGTGCAATGCCCAAAGTGTGGAAGCGGCTAGTGGATTCTCTGTGAGAGTGCAAACGCACCATTACGTGAACAGAGGATGGAGAGGTCTCACAACGGTGCTCAAGTCAAGTGTCCAATCCCTAAAGCATCCTGGACCTTCTCTCTCATCCTCTCTTGCTCTTTCTATCTCTTTCTCTCTCTCCCTGTCTCTCCATCTCTGTGTGTCTGAGATAACCTGTTTTTCAGTTTATGTACTGATGTTGTTCAGGGGATGCACTGTGCTGTCGATTAGGCAGCATTCCCTATACCCGTATCTCAGGCAGTTATCCCAAGCTAGCCCTTAATGTGATAAACCAGGGACTGACTTCTGGCTAAGGCAGAGGAGAGCAGAAAGAATGTAGAGTATCCAAGCAACACAAGAAACCAGCCAGTCAAGTCAAAAACCTCTAACATCCCATAGGTGATTATAGGCTACTCAGCAAAAATCTTAGCTGAAGAAATATTCATACATCAGAAGCAGAGAGTGGTGACATATGACTTCACGGAATTAGTTGGAGAAGTAGCACCCCTTTGTTTGTTCAGTACCTTTATGTACAGCATAGCTGCATCGCAACGTTAATTATGTACAGACATATGTCACAAAAATAGGACACGACAGCACCGCACTAAATGCACAGAGGCAAAATGTAACGCTATTACGTTATTAATTTCCTTCTCAGCATCTCAGAGATATCCTCTCTGAAAAACAAATAGAATCACAGAACCTTACTGGACTCTTCAGGTGCTCTCTGTGTTTTTACATTTTCTAACGAAGTGAAGAGATAAATACACAGCTCTTCAGTCTCAGACAGATTTTGTCACTGCGGAAAGGTGAGCATTCTGACAGTCATGTCTGGTGCTGCATACACCGTCCTGCTCTTTATTCCGGCATTGGAAATTTCTTTAATTCGCAAAAAATGCAAACGAACTTGGGGGAAGTTTAAAAGTTTCACAGCATTAAACGGTTTCACAAAAATCACAGGAAAAAAATGTGTCACAAAACGAAAGTATTGTGAGATTTTGTGAAATGTAACATACACAATACTCCTCTAAAATTTTCTCTCGCCACTATTTTGGTTCACTTCAGAATCGAAACAGGCTGCAATGCCGTTACTCCTTAAATAGGATATGTAAGCTTATATCTGCCAGGATTGTGAAGTGGAGATGACCACATGAGACCAGGCACTTTAACTGGGGTGCCCTGTGGCTGCTTTTGAGTTGCCTTTTAGTCCGGAAGGTTCTGTGTCTTTCCTCTCTGTCTCTTTCTGTCATGTGCAGTCAGTCTTTCTCAGACTGTTTTTCCAATACACGCATGCACACACACATTCTCTCTCTCTCTCTCTCTCTGTCTCTCTGACTCCCTCCATCTCTGTCTGTGTCTTTGTTTCACTGTCTCTCTCTCTCCATGACAGCATAGAGCACACTATAATTCAGCTTAGTTGCTCCTCGATTACTATAGTGTGATAGAAGGTGACTCCACTGCTACTATAGTGTGATAGAGGTTTATTCCGTTGTTGCTATAGTGTGCAAGAATGTTACTGCCCTGTTACTATAATTGCAAAAGGTTACTCCACAGTTACTATCATGTGACAGAGGGTTACTGCACAGCTACAACAGTGTGAGTGAAGATTTCTATTCTGCTACTATAACAGTGTAGAAGGGTACTCCACAGATTCCAACAATAGGCCAACTTCCCAGGAAATGGATGTTGGGTTTTGAGAGCGAAAAATACCTCAAGCATCTTCGGTTTGGGCCGTCTGCTCTTTCCATCCACCTTCCTGTCGGCTTTCTGTATCACCTAATTTCACGTCTCATATAGTAGGAATCAAGACAGTGTTTATGACCGGAGGGGTATGTGGCTGTCGACCAGCTCTGTTCAAATGTAGCATATGCTGTAATCAATAGATGTTTGGAGTTGGGTTGTGGCCCAGTGACTGTGCCCGTGTTGTCCTTTTTGAGTATCTTAAATGTTATCCTCTTTTTTTAAATTCCAGGTTTTTTTCCTGACCCGCAGCCAAACTTGTTGATCTCCTGCTTGTAACTCTTTTTGCCAGCCTCAGGAGAAGTCACATGACAAGTATGCTTGCTCCTTTCAAACTCTTGGACAAAACATCCAGAATCGTGACAGCGCCCCGGTCCTTTTACAGCAGGCCTCTGGTGAGGTCAGTGTCTGAAAAATCCCATTTCAGAAATTCACTTGACTTTTATTCCCATAAAAAAAAATATTTAATGAGTAAACACACTCAGGAGGAGGATTTGTCTTCTCTGTTTGATCAAGGCTTGAGTTTGAAGCTCTTCTTTAAAGAGTGCATGTGAGGAGAACTCTCAGCTGTCAGTGTTTATTTACTTTCTCACATTCTGTATTCAAGGGCGCCTTTGAGTTTTTTTTTTTTTTTTAAGAATTCCGCTTCAATTGACATATCAAGGTAGATTGGTTTTTATTCTACCTTGTCAGGTCAGTATGGTTAAATTACATCAAGTTGCTGTCTCAAGCAATGTATTTCATAATTTGCATAGAATTTATCCAGCTGTCGTCTTATTTGTCACTGTTACAGAAGCCATCTTGGTGCAGTCAGTAGATGCAGATGATGGTGTGACTCTGCAGTGTTGAAAGGAGGAGGATAGGAAACCACAAGTATCGGAGGAGTAGAGCCCTTCCCTTCCCAAGCCAGCAGGAGAGGGTTGCTTGTAGGAGATCAACAAGTTTGGGTGGGGAAAAAAGTGTGGAAATTGGGAAAAAATATCAAGGAATAATTTTCATTTGTCATTCACGAGAATATCAGATCATGTAAGTGATGATGCTAACCAATTAAGAGAGGAGGCTAATGAGAGCTAATTGCCCATGGAAAACAAAATGGTGAGTTTGGCAGGGACTAAAATCAATGGAAATATAGATCCGCAGGAATGTGTTTGAGAGTTTGGGAGACCCTGCACTGTAAACCAATTTGAGTTTCAGCTCATGAGCAGAACTGAGGTGTCACGGTAAAAAGGTCTTTCTCAAGAATTGCAGTTTTGTTTTAAAACCGTTAGTACAGGAAAGCACTGTACATTTCAAGCTTTTGGGGTCCCCTTCCCCCCCGTCCCTCATCCCCCGCCCCCACCCCAAACAGAGAGACCTCCAAAGTGTGAACGTCTTAGAAGTCCAATTACAGTGAGAGACAAAGGGGGCTCTTGGCTTTTTACGTCATGAAGGTTGTTGTGTTTTAATTTTGTGATTGCATTCTGTGTTGTGCAGTTGTGTATGGATCGTTAACCAATGATTAGCCGTTGCTGTTGGTGAGTTATCCGTGTTCGTATTCACGTGTGTGTTCACTAAGTTACACTGCTGTTAGTCACCTCCCCTGAACAAGGTAATCTGCAGGGTTACTGTTAAAATACTAACAGGGTGCAATACTTTGAAGGCACAAAAAGAAAGCAAAACATTGCCACTTGTCAAAAGACAGGATTCAAATGTGTTGCATTGGTCAGTAAGATCAAAGAATCTTTTTCAGGTTTTTGTTTTCTGTCTGTTAATCTTACATATATTATTTTATTACAACTATCTTGTTATTTTTTGGCCTTATAGAGTATGTGTAAAATAATGCAGTTTGGGAAAAGCTGTCTTGATATATTTTGTTGAGAAAATTATTGACAGTAAACATATTCTGTAGCAGGATCTAAGAAACAATATTGAAAAAACACATACAGTGCATTCGCATTTTACGCGAAGATGTGGTCCTGAAAAGGCTCCCGTAAAGCAAAATCGCGTTATTCAAGTCTAACATTAAATTAATGAAAATGCTCGAGATGCGTTTCGCGGTCGCGTAATATTGATGAATATCTTTATCAAAACAGCTTCTGCGTACTATACAGAGAGAGAGTGTATGTGTATGTAAGTGAGTGAGTGTGATGCTCAACCGCGTGGTGCCAAGAGTTTGCATGCCTGTGTCTGTGTGTGTAAAAGTGAAGAGAATGGAAATAGCAAGAACAAGTGGGAATCAATGAGAGAGAGAGAGAGAGAGAGAGAGGATATCGTATTGGTAAAGGGGATATCGGATAATGCTAATGGTACAGTATATAATTACATTTCTGCTAAATAAATGCTGTACACTACTTTAAATACCACTCGTAATTTCCTTTTCCAATTCAAATATTATTAAATAATATTAAACAATATCATTTTAAAAAATACCACTCGCGTTAAAGGGTGTAATTTCGCGTGAAGAGATCATTTTTGAATCGTGTTTCAAGGGGCGTTAAAGCGAATTCGTGTATTTTAAGTTCGCGTAAAAACCGAATGCACTGTATCTAAGAAACAATATTGTTATCCTGACATAGGCCAAAACATTGGTCATTTCAGCCACCTCATATTTTTGCAAAGAATTCTATAAACAAAATCTGCAAGTTCAACAACACAAAATAAATCCACTTGTCCATGTAATTTTATGCCAAGTACAGTCTTAAACTGCAGGGAAGTCTTCTTGTTTCCTCAGACAATATTCTGTAGGCATCTTGTAGACCTGAAGTTGCTCAAACCGCCCTATGCAATGGGGTTATTATCATTTTTCCACTCCTTTCAAAATTTCAGCCCACCCATAAAAGAGAATCCACTAATGGAACATGACTGAAGTCAGTGAACTGTATTTCCTCTTCCAGCCTACAGGTGGCACTGTATCTCTTTTAAACAAAGGACCCAGATTCCATCAAATGGCAATGTGTTTTGTCCAAACAAAATTAGTGGATTTATTGAGTATTGTTGTGAGTGCCACCCACATTTTTTGCTCCGTCACAAACAGCAAATCTGTACTGCTACAGGAGGAATGAACACTCTAATATGAGACTAAGGTTTTAGATAAAGTACAATGTTGTGATACATTTTTTTTTTAAAATTGGGGATATAAATTGTATACAGTTGCTTTGCTGCAAAGACGGACATTAAATTGGTCTGGCAAAGTGTTTCCAAGTCTGTGGTTGTGCCACCAGATTTAGAAACTTTTACAAAATCCTCATAATGTTTACAATCAGTTGTTGCTAGACAAAATGATTCATGATCAAAGGGTTTGTGGTCTCATGAAACCATAGTGGCATAAACAAAGGGCAGATGTCAAGCTCATTAAATATTATAATATTATATTAAATAAGCTAGTTTGTCACTGAATAACCTCCATCCCAGCGCTGAGCAGACTTTTAACCTCTGGGTCTGACCATCTTGCAACTTTGGGTTTACAAATTTGGTAAACAGTTCATAAGAGAAACAAGAATCAAGACCAGTCACTAATGACCCGTCCTCTTATTACAAACCTGGTGCACTCTATCTGGTCATTTTTCAGAAGGGTATTTTTGTGCCAAGTAAACACAACAGTGAGAATAAACAGAAATCTGTCTATACATTCTTACCTTCCCATTTTTAACTGAGAACCTTTCTATAGGAATACTTGAATTGTTTTTTATTGATCCTTATTTTTATATCACCAAAAAAAAAAAAACCTGTGGAATTACTTAAAAATGAAACAACAAACGGAGGTGATCATGATGCCTTAAATCAGTATTTTTTATTTGAAAAAGTATGGTATCTTGATTCTTTTGCTACTACTTAACAGCTCTTTTTCCGTTGCATTTTTAATGCCTTCCTTTTAACAGCTGTACTGTGGAAAATGTGTGTAAATAAAGATGTGTTAGCGAGGAGCTCTGTAGCATCCTGTTGTTTTTTGCTTCGTTTAAGTAAGCGCAAAGACATAACAGCGAAACATCGAAAATGATGTTTTTTTTGACAGCTTTTATCTGGTGTTATAATCCTGGATGTGTGCGTTCTCAGTGAACCTCGCTGTAAAGTACAGGATTTAGGTGGTGATAGTGCCTCCAAAATGAGTGTTTTTGTGATCTACAGGGTGGTCATCGATGTAGGACCAGCTTTTGTCTTGCATTTATCGCAGGCATTTATAGATGAACCCGTTGACAGGTTTAGGCGTGCTTGTATTCACCCGAAGTCTTTCCTGTGTGATATTCTAACCTTTTTGAAGGCTAATCAATAGTGCTGCAGTGGTGTATGTCAGAGGAATAAAAACTCTAACCCTAATATTAGAAATCCACTGCAGCTAAACTCTTCTCCTGATTTTATTACAGCAATATTAATTAGACAGAAGCAGAGAGAAGGTGTCGTAGGAGCTCATGGACCGATGCGGAAAAGTAATGGATCCCCATTTCCTCAGTCATTCTATGAACAGAGATAGTTACATCATATGTGCAATGCATGCAAGAATGTGTCACCTGACAGCAGGAAAAAATGGGAATAAAAGTAAAAAGAATGGACCTTTATGGCCAAAATATTTTTATATATTTTTATATAATATATAAAATCTATTTTCACTGTTATGATAGCTTACTGTCTTGGATCATTGTGCAACACTTTGGAAACTACACAGCACAATGTGCAGTGTTAATTTAACATTAACAATGCACATATGAGAACAATTGGACTCATGTACACTGTCAGTGTTAAATGAACACTGGACATCTTGCTGTGTGCAGGATGCGATGTACATCTAACACACATGGGGAGTGGATAAAATCCAATGTCAGGCACCTGTATTAAATAAGTTTCCAACTCTGGAACTTTGTCACCAGATTTAGAAAGAAAAAGTAGAAATTACAAAATGAATAAGCATGATATAATATGCAATAATTGAAAGATATGTAACAGGAATAAGCTTGAAATTTCACAGATGTGCATTTGATGGTAGTTGTGTAGTTTGGGGGTTTGTAGTTTTGGTATAACAGATAGCAATATGCTAAGCGTTCTCAGACACACACTGGAGGACCATTTCCAGTATATTAAATTGCTAAAGCTAAGTGATAACCCAACAAAGTAACAGCAGAGCTTTAAAACTGACGAGTCAGGTTAATGGCCAGCGTATTAAGCTTGTGTACCTCAGACCTCAACAGCTTCCTAGTTTTATTAGAGTATTCCCTGCCTGTCAACATGGAGGAGCACACTGAGGTGAAAACATTGGGTTTGTGGTGAGGCTGACTGCAAGACTAATCCTTGCAATTAGCAAGGGGGGGGGGGGGGGGTAGGATTGTAAAAATAAATAATTTGCCCCTCATACGATTATACATTCTGGATTGTTACATATTTTTGTTACATTTTCTATTTTCCTTTGAGATCAGCAGGATTGTTTCAGAACTCTAGAGATTTAAAGTATTTCAGATCCATTTTTGACCCAGGTCTAAAATATATTTTGTCTCATATATGTTTCTTGACGATGGAAGATGTTTACATATCCTTTTTTTCATGGAATACTGACAAACTGTGCAAGGCACTTATTTAAGTGGTGCTTAATCTGAGGTCCAGCAGATGGCGCTGTGACATAATATGGAGAAACCCAATAAGAGGCATGCCTAAAACCTGAAAATCTGACCTGAAAATATTTACTGCAGCAGACAATTCAAAATAAATAATTTCTCTCACTTACAAAAAATGTCGGAGTGAATGGATTCATATATTTTTCCACTTAAAATGAAATATTCATGTCACCTTTACATTGATAAGAAATGGGCATACACAGATTCAAAAACATCAGATGTCCTTAGAATTCATGAGTTGTAACATAGCTGATTGTAACTTTTCAGCGAAATTTATCAATCTGGAAACTCTGACTTAATATCATATTTACTCAAATATTGTAGTTGCAATAACCAGTAATAGTAATACAACCGTTATAATAGTGTTAATGAACTGTAATGCTGTTCTTAATAACTGAATAAGAATTCATAGCTGTATCATGCTCTTCCTCCCACCACAAGGGGGCAGCAATGAGCTGTCCACTGGTTGAGATCTGCACTGAATAAATCATGTACATTTGTAGTAGCAACATGTGTGGTACGACACTCCCCTTGTCTTTCATAGGCCAGGGGCGCTTCATAGCACATTGTAGCTTGACTGCACCAGCACGTGTGTGTGTGTGTGTGTGTGTGTGTGTGTGTGTGTGTGTGTGTGTGTGTGTGTGTGTGTGTGTGTGTGTGTTTTTTTTTTTTTTTTTTTCTTTTTGGCTTGAGTGACTCAGGGAATCCAAGAACCTCTGCTGGAAATGTCAGTCTAAGCCGGATTCACAGGGAAGCCCGGCACAGCAGGATGATGCAGCTGAGCTCGCACCTAAATTCCCTCTCTCTGTTAGCGTGTCTTTCATGTGTACATCAGAAGGGTGCAGTGTGGAGAATAGCAGTTTAGGGGAAGGTTGGGGGGGGGGGGGGGGGTGTGGGGGGGGGTTCTTTGTCCCTGGAGGAAAAGGGGGTACATTTTTTTGTCTTCCGTGATGAGATAAACAATGGGAAAAAATCTTAATCAAAAGTAGGTTGCAAAATTCATGTACAGCACTGCTCTCACATCACCAACTCAGAACCTCACATCACATAACACATATCCATGGAGAGGGAAGTCTTGAGAAAGGATGTGGAGGTACAGTGCTTTTCTGTTCTCAGGAGAACAGACAAGCCAATCATTCATTCTCATATACGCTGAGTATTCCTCACCGAATTGTTCTGTTCCCGTTCCTCACAGAACCTCTGAGTACCGGATAATGGATGTGCTTTGCAGAGTTTCCAGCCCGGCGGTAAGTGTTTGTACTGCTCTAAGTACAGTACGTCGCCTTTCTTCTGAGAGCGCAGATGCTCCTCTGTGGGAGAAACCCTGCAAGCAGCTGCGTGTGTGCTTATGCCCGAATGGGCGATGTGGGGAGCCTGGCTCGATGAGGAATTACCCTTCTTTCACAGCAGAGCATGTGAGCAAAACTGCTCTCGTCTTCTCTTCTTTCCATGGTGCCATTGTGTAGGATCACTAATATTGTCTGTACCCTGTGATGCAGCGAACGTGTGTGTGTACGTGTGTGTATGTGCACACGTGCATGTGTTAGTGTGTTTTGCATTAAATTTCATTTTCCAGAAAATAACATCACCCGCCTTTATATCATATGCATTTTGTATCTTGCTTTTGTGTGTGTCACTCAATGTTATGTGTGTGTATGCGTAGGTGTGTGCATTTGTTTGTATTCCACTACAGAATGTGAATTCCAACAAAAACTTTTCTTTCACTGCCTCCATTTCATACTTACCCAATCTTGGTTCTCAAAAAAAAAATCCCCCTCAGTGCTCAGAACGAGCCTGCATCAGTAATGTGCTTCATGTGCAATCTCGGCTGTTGCTATTGGAGACAGGAAGTCTTTGCACCACTTCCGGCAGCGAACAAGATGTGCCCTCTTCTGCACACACTTGCATATGTGTCAACCATAGTTGTCAGTCCCACGGAGGGCTGTGTGCTCACTGGTTTCTATTCATCTCAATTAAAGCTACTTTGGTTCACTTAATTATGTAGCCATAAACATGTAACTCTGTGCTGTGCACAAAGTATGAGAATGTTAGAACGTATAGTGACAAGAAAAACCCACTCAGCTCGGCAAGGATATTGATTTACATGCAATATGAGGGGCATCCAGGACTGCATCAAGTCTGGACTTGAACACATCAAGGGTCATTGCCTCCTCTACTAGACCCAGAAACCTGTTCCAAGTATTAACTCATTGTATGAAACTCTTCCTGATGTCTCTTGGGAATTTCATCTTGACTTGTTTCCATCTATGCCCCCTGGCTCTAGAGACTGAGCATAGTTATCAGTTTTAGTTTAAACCAGCACAAATAACTTGTTTCTCTTTATGTAGATTGTAAACAGCATGCACACGGCCTTCCATCCATGGCCCTGAGTTTGACTTCACCGCTGTGGGGAAGGTAGCTCTCTGGCTTTTCCACCACACAACAGTTTTAAAATCCAGGAATTTGTTTAAAGTGGAAGCTTCCATTAAGGAAAGAAGCTCTTCGCGAAGGCCAAGTATCCGCATCATCTCAGCTCATTGACAAACATTTCTCATTTTTGCAGACATCTGCCAGATACAATGTTAAGATTACTTTTTGCAAACTTTCCTTTCATTTTAATGTGGAAGGACAGGCAAAGCTCTCCGCTCAGCAGAGCAACAACAGAGGTCTACCAGGGAATTGAATCCACAGTCCCTGTTTGTAAACCCATCTTGCTGTGCACAACACTTCACTGCAAAACACCCCCTCAAAATATTTCATAGCACAGTTTTTAAGCATCAAGTTTTACTATTTTCAAGTTGCACAGCAATGCACTCAGACTCTATTTTATTTATTTATTTATTTTTAAATAACAGCAATCTATGTATATGTGCATAGTCCATACAAATGTACAAACACAAAAACCTGTAATTTTTCTGTATTTGTTGTATCTTTCATTTTTCATGAGTCCTGGTCTCTGTCTATTTTTAAAACTAAATTCCATGACATTTAAAATACTTTTTTAAAACTTTGTAATTGCACAACAAGACCATGTTTGCCACTGAGACAGCCTGTTTGCCATGTTATCAGTAACAGGTATAGGAATATTCTCTGTCACTTCTAACGGATGTTTACTAGCTGTCACATAGTTTATGACCACGACAAGCTAGGCACTTGTGAAAATGACCAGTTGTGACCCTGCAACCAGTGATCTGCACTTTTTTTTTAAATAATGTGTTCATTTACATTTTTTCACTATTTATGCAAGACCGGACTGCCGTAAGATACCAAAGACAGCAGAAGTAAAAGACAATATCCACTGTCTGGGGTTAGGCCGAAATGATATTGTACCGATTAACTAATCCCAGAAATTTGAGACTTAACATGGCACAGATACCCCGGCACGTAGCTGTCAGATTTTAATTATTGTATCAAAATAAATATTTTGATAAAGATCGTCACTGTTGAGGGCGGGCTGTGCTGTTAAATTACTATATCAAGGCAAGAGATGAATAAGGAAATGCTTAAGATTGGCTGCAATGAATGTCTCTCACCTTTGTGGTGGGCGGGGGAGAAAACACCAAAGCGCTTTATCCGTGTTTGGCTTCTCCACACAGGCCAATGCAACAGCTAACGAGGCATTGTCTTTGTGAGCTGATTCGCCCTGACAAAGAGCCGGAGCCGATATTAAAACTTTGCCGTTGATTTTTAGTGAAGAGAAGAGCAGCTATACGGAGGGAGCAAAGACTAACCAGCGACGCTGCTTGTTTCAGACGTGTGCATAATGACGTAAATTATTCGATTAAGTCGCTGGGCGAACAGCTTTACCTTACGGATAGGACACCGCTAAAGGAACGTGTTTGTTGTCATAATTTAGCACCGTGATTTCTCAACAGCTTCGCAAGAACTGTTGGTGAAGACTTAGCCAAGCGCACGGAGCCTTATCAAAAAAAAAAAAAACTGCAGACAGAAGACTCCATGGACCGTGAGAAATGGGTTTATGTGTATAAACACACATCTGCTGCGACCACAACACACTCCTTGGATATTGATGCGCCCGTTCCAGCTGTGTAACGGTGAGCCTACATACCCAACATCTGTATGGTTGGATTTGTGTTGCAGATCGTGCATGCTGCTACTTGACGAAGTGATCAAGATTGCCGATATAAACGGGCAAAGAAGTTTGTATATAGCTGTTGTTTTCTGGGAGATTTTTAGAAGTTCAAGTTCGGTTGAATAGAAACTGTTTATTAAAACTGTTTCATTGCTTCACATCCTGAATTGTCTTATAACCGACTGTTGAATTCATACTCTATTCCATGTTATTGTAAAGGCTGAAGTAGTGACCACTGCGTGAAAAATGATTGCTGTACACATTTCGCTCCTTTTGGTCTTACTTAGTAGATTAATTTCATGAGATATATTTGGCTGTGTCCAAATATATCGGTCTTATTGTACTGATACGGCTTGGACTGTGAGTACCCTGCAAGAAGTCTGTACAAAATGTACATTCACCAGCCCCGTTTGTAAACATAAAATGTCATCGTTCAATTTTTTTAAATGAATTTACAGCTCTCAGCTAAAGTCGGTGTGCATTGTTGTATTTGTCAATTAATAACAGTGAAACTCTGCCTTCTGAAAGTCTTAGTCTGTTTGACTAAGATTAGTTTTCAGTTAGTTCATGGCGTCACATGTATTTTGGTGAGACTAACGTTTAAGCAGCCTGGCTTCAGAACGAGACTAGTAAACATATTGTAGTGTTCTCCTGCTTAACCGACACATCTAAGCTAATCAAAGCTTGCAGCCATCTATAATGTGGCGTGACGACTGATACAGCTGACCAGACTAGAAACTTTAAGGCGTGGGCGTTGTTTTTTCTTTCACTCCTCTTAGAACCTAGTTTTGAGCAAAATTTAGATTACTGTTCTCGCCGAAAACAAAAGACGTTGTCTGTTGATGTTAAGCTTGACTGTACCCTAAATAATTCATATTTAACAAGATTCTATATCCAGCGTGTAACAATGTGGGCTCTACTTGTGCGAAAAGACCCAAATAGTTATACACTGAAAATGTGTGATTGGACTGTGGTGTTTACTCATTTTATCTCAATAAATGGCAGTACGTTCATTTCGTATATGTACAACTGTTTTGCCTATTTAAATCTGGAATGCGTTAGCATTTGCTCTCCCTACGACCGACAATTACATCCAGTTAAGGTTTTCCTGCCACAAGATAAGTGATAAGGAAATATCACAGGACATGGACATGAAATGGCTTTGCCCATGGCAACGGATTTTCCCCTGAAAAAAAATCAGTATACAAATTGGACAGTCATCAGTTATCTCAAGTGAGGAAGCAGCGCGCAAGACACAGTGATAGTCTAAACGGAGAACAGCAGTGTTCTGACGGCGGCTCACAATGTAATGTTGCTCATAATGCACTCAAACGTTTGAATTGACACTTTTCTGTATGTTGTGAGTAAAATAAATGTGGGTGGAGGGGGTGCTACAAAAAAAGGGTCAGACACTCAACAACCTGCTTTCATATCTGTACATTACATTTTTTTACAGGCCAGACACTACATATGGCATTGAAGCATGGTTTCACAAAAAGAACTCCAATGTGGTTGCGGTCAGTAACCAGCCCCCAGTATGAAAACAAAACTATAACAGTAACCTGGTTTTGGGTTGGGTTGGGTTGGGTTGGGGCGGGAGCTGGTCATTGGTTTGACTCCCATCTGCAGTTAAAGTCTTGATATCTGTTGTTGGGCCTTAACCCCTGTGTATGTTTTTTGATTGCTGGGATACACGCTGGCTGGTTCACAGTGTGGCAATTAAGGAAAGGAGAGCCGGTTTTCATGGCAGAATGACATTTCATCCAAAACAGGTCCCTCTTTGTGTATGGTTGGACTTTTGTTCCTCAAGCCCATCCAGATGATGTAGGAAATGATTGACAGCTGCGAGAATCCTGAGTTTTAATATTCCAGAATGTCAAAGACAACGCAAGTCTGGATGTTCTCAGTAGAGCAACCAGTTCCTCCTGCCTGTTCTTTCAAGATGTTTAGCAGGTTTGGATGAGGTGGAGGACCGTGTCAACACAAGCAGCCCACAATGTCAGAACGCAGTGCAATTCGGCGTGAAAGTATTCCGTCGGAGGCCATATTGAGTCATCGTCCACATTATCTGAGCCGTTCAGGCATGCTGTCAGGGGTATCAGTGCTCTGCACTAAATCTAGCCCACTTTTCATCTCCGTTTCGCCCATAAATCTCTGGCTCATTTTTTGACGGCGGAGGTAATTTCCAGTGGGAGACTGACGCCAGTGTCTGGCTCAGAGCAGGGGGCTGGAGCCTTTGTTTGATACCGTGGCTGTGAAATGACCACACTGCTCTTATGTAATGAATTGGACTGCTAGCTGTTTACCATCTGTGAGCTGCACGGGATGAGAATGTCTGCACAATACTGTCATCTGATTGCATTTACAATGTAATAAGGACGAAACTTCGCCGTTCGAGATCACTGAAGAGACCCCTGATTGTTGCATGGCCCTCCTGGGGTAACTGCAAAGTGCATGAGTGCCTCTAATGCAAAGTGGAAAAAATCTACACCATTCATTCAATCTTATTGTTGCTTCTCAAACACACTCCCTGAACTTGACAAATATTGAATCCATCTTAAACTTTCAGGCTTATCATATCGTCTAGATATCATTCTTGGTTATTTCCATGTGGCCAGATGGATCGGTCTATGCGATGGATAGGGTATCGCAGACACTTCCAGAGGTCGGATGTGATGCTGGGAGTAGAGCTCCCATTCCAGATTTAAGATGCTTTGTGTATGAAATCAATCGCAGGCATGTGCAGAGCATGTGCACTTCGGATATCCCTCAAATGTTAAAACATCCCACAATCCTGAATAGTGTAGTATAATGGTTTGGGATCTGGTGTTGTATATATATTCTGATGGCTGCAGGTTCAATACCCAGGTAGAGCAATGCTGTTGCAGTCTTAAGGAATGTGCGTAACACATGTTGTATCCAGCTGTGTAAATGTATAGTGTGAATAATTGCAA
This sequence comes from Albula glossodonta, assembly GCA_019788955.1. Taxonomy (NCBI): domain Eukaryota; kingdom Metazoa; phylum Chordata; class Actinopteri; order Albuliformes; family Albulidae; genus Albula; species Albula glossodonta. The sequence continues at coordinate 233,339 of JAFBMS010000264.1, forward strand.
GGGTAAGGGCATCTGCTCAGTATATAAACGTGAAGGCCATATTTCTGTGTATTGTGCCGTTTGGGCCATTGAATCACTCCTTTTCTTCTTGCTCTTGTAAAGACACAAGTAGTAACAATATCCAGTCCCTCCCTCCCGGAACAAATTAACCGCCCAGAGGTAGAGAATGAGGGATAATGGTGATGAAAAACTTTATCCCTTTATCCTTGGTGGAAGTGTGGGGCAAGGGGGGGGGGGGGGGGGGGGGGGGAGGTGGGTATTCGCTAGTTGACTTTAAACCAAGAACGCAGGGCGGCCCAGGAAAGCATTTCATATTCACGTTTATTAGCCTGTGTCCTACATCTCTTCCCTCAAAAAAAAAAAGAGAAAAAAAACTTGTTTTGAGTTGAAAGAAAAGCCATGAATCCCAGGGGTTTTGTGAATATTTGATGGAGGGTACTGGCTGCCAGTGGTAGCGCTCAGTTTGTTCTGTGCTCAGAAGAGAACGTAACTTGGCCTGTGCAGTCTGATCTCTCTCCTGCTTTAGAGGGACGTTTCCATTTTTTTTTTTTTTTTTTTTTAAAATATGAAACACTAAAATTCTTATCAGCATAGTCGCATGGCTGAAGAGGCAAGACAAGCCTTTGGAAAGGCCTATTTTGTGGTTTGAAGAGACGCACGAGTCTGTCTATTTGTGATGATAAAAGCCCTGTGTACAGTGTATTTTCCCCTACCCCATCTGCGTACCTGATGCCAGTTTAGAGGCAGCATTTCGCACCCGCTTCCAAGCTTTTTTTTTTTATTCCTTTGATATATTTCAGCTGGGATAATTGTCACTTGTTTCGGAAAAAAAGGAGAGAGTTTTAAGGCGACAGCAGCTGTGTTGCTGCCTCGCAGTCACCCCCCCCCCCCCCGCAGAAGTGGGGCAGGATTCCCACCCTCTCATCCTCTGCATTTCAGAAAACAAACAGAGAGATGAACCGTGTACGTCATTGCATATTTCATCACATATGCATACACACAAACACGCGCACATTCAAACACAGTCCACTGCGTGTTTGTACTGGCGCATATGCTGTACGTTAGGTCCGTCAGTTACTTTGAAAAATTAGCTGATTAATTTTTTTTTGCCCGTCTGTGTGATTCATCGGTACATTAATCAGATGAAACTAGTTTAAAAGTATTTTACTCTGACATCTCTTTCATATGAAGTCATCCATTTTTAAACACCCCTGCTGCAGTAATGCTCATTGGAGCAGATGTCCTCTGGGATCTGGGTGAGGTAAGGAATGGCCCTGTTCTTTCTGTAGAGGCTGATTATGGCCAGCTGAGATTTCCTCCCTTTCCCCATCCTTTGCGTCGCCTTATTCCAGTGGTCCCGGTTTGTAGCTGGAGGTCCCGGTTTGTAGCTGGAGGTCCCGGTTTGTAGCTGGAGGTCCCAGTTTGTAGCTGGAGGTCCCAGTTTGTAGCTAGAGGTCCCGGTTTGTAGCTAGAGGTCCCGGTTTGTAGCTGGAGGTCCCGGTTTGTAGCTGGAGGTCCCGGTTTGTAGCTAGAGGTCCCGGTTTGTAGCCGGAGGTTCCGGTATGTCTCCTCTGTGCAGTAGTGTCGTGTAATGATTAGGGAGCTGGGCTTGCACCCCGAGATTGCAGGTTGAGTTCCCATGTAGGGCCCCTCTGTTGTACCCTTGTAAGTTACTTAACCCTGACTGCTGAAGTAAATAACCAGCTATATAAAAAGGGATAGTTTGTAGAAATGGTATCCGTGTAAATCACTTAGATCCTAACAAGTGGATGGAGGAGATACGACCCTCCAGAAGTTAAAGGCCTTTCGGCACCCCCCTGCAGTACTGTATTAGCCATGGATGTTTTTTCTTGAACAGCCACACATAACCAGCAAAGCATATTGCTCAGCGCTCCATCAATGGCAGAGACAGAAGTTGAGAATGTCGAGGGCGTAGGAGCTGGCCATCTGGTTAGCGCATTGACAGACGGTGGGTTTTTTTTTTTTTTTAGCCTTTAGGTAAGGAGGGCTACTTAACACCGGTTGCTTCAGTAAACACCCGAGCAGTGTAAACGGAAGGGCGGGAATGTTTGAGGCGACTGCTCTGGCTGTCCGCTAAGCAAATAGATGATTCAGAGTAAGAATGAGAGACGCACATGCCTGCACCTCAACAGGTGTCCATGAACGTACCCCATCTCGATCGTGTTTCGCTGGGGCTCCCACTTAACAAAATTAGGGGTACAAAGACAAAGGGGTAAACATGCACAGATTTTATTCCTTGACTGGGAACATTTTAGGAGATCACCTTACGTGTACACGTTCCATTCTGCCGTTCATTTTGTATGGACTGCCTTAAGCCTGGAGTCAGAACATTCCTCCAATTAACACAGCCTGACCGCTGTAAACCACCGAGCTGTCGTATGTGTCCGAGAGACATAAGGCAGCAAAATGGGTATCACAGTATCACTATATAAAAATCCGATTATATGTGATGAAAATGAAATTCAATAAGTCCTATGTTATGGTAGTAAGTAAGTTTAGTGCTGTTTGCCCTGTGACTGACTTCATATTGTGATCCGATTAACCGACTGATCAATCAGTGAACACTGAAATTGGCATGCGGCGTATGTAGCTGTAAGCTCCTTTGAAAGAACATCACAAGGGAGATATCATATTTTTCAAGCTGAGCAGTAAATATTTTTACATTTCTCCATAAAGCAGAGGTATTTTTTTATCTTTGTCAACCACATTGTGGAAAACCAAAGCAGCTCTGCTTCGGACTTTGACACGTGAATAAAAGTCTCTCGTCATCCGCTGTGTACTGTCCGTGCTTCATGGTTCTGTGAGTAATAAAACTTTATTGAAAACACCATGTGACTAAACCGAGTCATCGTGTAATAACAAAACTGTTTTTCCAATTTCTAGAAAAGTTATTGGATATATGAGGACAGTTTTTTTTTTTAATTTATTCTTTCATTTTTTTTTTTTTTTTTATGAAACCGATGTTACATTTTACGAGCTGTGTGGAAGACCAATCACGCAGGATCGCGTGCTGCAAACAGCGCTCTGCGAGCCCAGAGGCCGGGTTACTGATGCCTGCAGCCAGCGTCGCCAGCTGGCTTTGCTCACCAGTCATTCCCTTTCAATTACAGAAAAACAGGGAAATGCCAAAATGTGTAAGAAGTAGGAAGAGGTGCCCCTTCCACAGACAGCTGTCTGATCACCCAAAGACCCCACGAGGCATGCTGGGAAATTGTGATGTCACAAATGTATTGTGACAGGGCCAGTGGGTGGGTTGTCAATTGTGACCCTGTTGTTATTTGGAAAGTGGAATTTAGAAATGGACTCAGAGAAGAAAGAATTGTTGACATTCCCAACTTCTATTTGCTACTGATTAAGTCACTGCTGTGTCACCAAAACTCACGCAAGGAGCAGTGAAGCTGAAGTGTATCTGTGTGTGTGTGTGTGTGTGTACATGTGTGTATACATTTGCCTGTGTCTGGCTTTATGCTTGTTTGTGTACTCCTCCTACATACTCACCTGTTAGTCTGACACCTCTTTCCATGCCACTGGTTGCACAAAATATTGCATTATATTACAGCTAGTTAGTGGATGCTCTCATTCAATATGTCATTCAATGCAAAGACAAGGGCAAACCGTCATCCTCCCTGTGTTGTCCTGTTGAGTCATGTGATACTGGTAGCCCATAGACTCAGAGCAATAAGTAAGTTCATTGCAGGTTGCTTTGTATTATTAAACAAGTTATTTATTGATAAGATGCCCTTATCCGGAGTGATGTAAGACTCAGTCAGGTACCAGATTTTGACCAGGTGAAGCATCTTGCTGAAGGGGTCAAATGGCAGAGCAACATGGTAATCTGTCCTGCAACCGAAGAGTTACGAGCCAAATTTTCCACTCTGTGATACTGCAGACAAATACCAGTCACTCATGACAGCTCTAAATGTACACAGCTGGATTTTTTACTAACAACTTCAAATTAAGTACCTTCATGAAATCTAATACATTTAATCAACATGGGCTTTGCAGTAGACCTTGGCCTTACCCAGCTCAAAAGCAAACTTGTGGAAACAGTGGCAAAGTTACACTCCCTATGTGAATCACAACGGAAGAAACCTGTGGAGCAACCAGGCTTGAGAGGGCGAGACCATCGTCCTCTTGCCAGCCCAGCGCATGAATTTCTAAGAACCAACTTGGCTGACCAGTGGTCAGTCACTACCCCTTGCACAAGGGTACAAGAACCCTTTGAACCTGCATTGTCTGAGTTACACGCCTGTACCATTATGCTCTGGAGAAATGGCATTTTTGAGCAGGCCAGGAATGGGCAGTGGTGAAAGGAGGGCTGGGGCAACGCTCTCTGGCTCCAGCCCAACCCTGGGTCTCCACTGCCATAGCAACGCCAGGCCCTCCAGCGACTGTCGATGTAGGTCAGTGGTCAGACAGTCGCACGTTGCCGTTGGAAACGCGCCAGCGACCGCGGTGCACTCTAGTATCTCTCACAGGGCCCGGGCCTTCTGCCTGGGCACACACGGGCACTCTCGATACCACAGAGAGTGTTAATTCACTGTGTCACCACAAAAAAAAAAAGAAAAATGTGGCCAATCAGAGATATCCATTTTCTGGTGCCGTGGTGATGCTTGAAAAGTGAGTGTCAACATGAGTGTCTGGATATGATTAGATATTTAAAATAAAAATATAGATCACAATATTATATAATCCCAAATAAACCCCAGTAAAGGAGGGGCAGTCATAAACTGCCACATATCACAAGAGCAAACTGCTGCTCATTTGGGGAATATTTTTTTCACATGGAGCTGGGCTATATCCATTTTTTGGGTGGATGGGGTATGTTCAGTCATAAGACATTGGGAACCGATTTTAAAGTTTGTTTTATAAGCTTCACAAACAGGCTCCAACAAGTTCAAACCCTCAGAACCCAAGTAACTGTTTCTAACTGTTGTCAACAATAAACGCTCCAGCATGATAATAAAATGTACCAAGTAGTACAATATAACAGTATAGAGGGCTTAACTCATTCACCCAAAATGCCATGGAATAATATAATATAATATAATATACAGCAACTGTATTGTGTTCATACTATTCTATAACATTGTTTTTGGGGACGCTCCACTGATGGTCTGCACTCTGTTTTTTGGGGACAAAGCTGCAGTGACTCGTATTGATGTTTCCGTCTGTCAGACTGCAGACAGCCTCTTTGTCTCCATGCCCTGACCCTGTTTGCTCAGTTCGGAGAGACAGCATCCAAAGGCAATGGGGCACAGTGCAGAGGGAAGGCAGTGGGGCACTCTGTCCTCACGGAGGTTTGAGGAACCAGTGTTCCCACAACCCCCCGCCCCCCCAAACAGAGTCCTCAGCCCTGGTCCTGAGGGCCACAGAGTCTGCTGGTTTTCATTGGACTTCAGCATTCCGCAGCAGTGCAAACCAGCGGTTCCCAAATTCATTCCTGAAGACCCATTCTTGCTCAATTACTGCTCCTGGAAACATGTGTTTAAGTTCTGCCACAATTGTTTTTCCGTGAAACTTTTTAACACACTGCAGGTTTAGATTGTTGTCATTGGCTATGACATCGAATTCTACATTTTCCACAAATGGTTTTGTTTTAGTGACCAAGATGTCCACATTTTTTTGTAATTATGATTGTAATGATTTCACCTTCCATTTTATAATTTGATTAATTAAAAAAATTTAAGGGAAACAGATGCTATACAGTATATTAAGGTAATTGAAAGCATGCATTGATGTGATGGCATGCAGACATATTGTCTAATTAAGTGTAATTGGTAAGTTTCTAATCAAGAGCAATGAACACCTTGTTATTATTGTGAGGGTGATTTTTGGTTTGAGGGAAAACCTGCACACACAGTTGGCTCCCTGGACTGATTTTTTGGAATCACTGGTACAAATGAAGAGGAGGGGAAAAGGCAAAGCCAGAAGCTGGAAAGCCACAGATAGATTACGTACCCTTCAGGGACAACAAAAAACAATCTGTATTCTGCTCCATCATGTCTCATCGCTGGCTGTCTGGATGTGTGAAGACAATAAAACGAGGTGATTTTACCTTTGGGGGAAGAAGGAACCAAATACAGAATGTTCAGCTATTCTGGAGGGACCCATTTAGGGGCGGAATGGCCCACCGGTGGTCCGTGGCTGTTGAGAATCAAGCTGTAGTGAATTATATTGCATTATGTTGCTTTTAGGAATTCAATAGCCCCTCCTATCTTGAATGACTTACACAGCTTAACATTTTTACAAACTATCCACTATTATTATCCACTATTGTGTGCTGACAATACATGAACATGGCAACTACTTGTATGTGACAGAGAGAAAGAGAGAGAGAGCATTGTTAATGCATAGATACATACATAAATAAAGGAAGGCAGCAAGCAACCAAGCAAGCAAGAAGAAGAAGTGAACTGAAATTCCTTTTAGCTGGCGGTTAATTTTCGGCGATTTCTCTCGGCTTTCTGCGCCATCGGGCACTCTTTCTGCGGCTGGCTCTGAGTGTAATGGCAGTGGGGTGAAGGGAGGATAGATGCGGCTGGGGGCTGGCAGGGTGGGTGGGAGTAGTTTGGATTAGGAGGGGTATGTCAGTGAGTCCGTACCTGTTGCTGCCTCCAAAGTCCATATGTATTAATGGTAATGAGGCTAACAGGTGAGCACGCTGTACATTCCCAGAACTTAAGGTGGATGTACTCCACACACTTGCACTCACCCCCAGCTGCACCACTGGTGTTCCCCACATCCGACAGGCAGACATTATGTGTGTGAGTGCTGCGTCTTATTTAGATATGGCACAGTGATATTAATGCCTGCTTTATTGGAGTTCTCGTATTAGGCAGATACTGGTGCAGATCCCCAGGTATCTGATGGTAATAAGCCAGTCTCCTGCTGTCACACAGATTAGCGATGAGACTCTAAATTTTTGTGCACTGTACTCTCTGCCTTTGATGTTTTTATATCCCCTGTAATTCTGTTCTTCTGTTGCCATGTAAGATTGTAGCTATGAATGTTTTTTTTTATGTTGCTCAGCTTTTGTCCTGTGTTTTTGCTTTTATTTTGTCGACACAAGCACTTTATGAATCTCTCTCTCTCTCTCTCTCTCTCCCCCCTCCCCTCATTTTTTCTCCCTCTCTTTGCATCTCTCACCCTGTCTCTCACTAAATTTGCCATTTCCCTCCTCCTCTCCCTCCCTTTGACTATTTTGTGTCCTTCTCTCACTTTCTCTCCTTTTCTCTCTCCTCCCATTCATTTTTTCAGCATCCCTTTGTGTTCCTATTTTTGCTTTTTTCCCCACTCTTTCTCCCTCTCTTGCACTTTATTATACTTTTCTGTCTCTTGTCCCTTTGCCATCTCTCTATCTCTCTCTCTCTCTCTCTCTCTCTCTCTCTCCCTCCCTCCGGTTCCCTAAGACTCGTCCCCATTGACTGTGTATTCTGAGGATTTGTTTTTCACGTTTGAAACAAATTAAGCGTGCGTGCGGGGGGCCTGCTCTCTGCGTGGGCGGCCAGGGAGTCACAGCGCTCCACGTCCTCCATCGCGGTGCGCCACGCAGCACACGGGTCGTCGCCTGACGCTCTGTCATTTCAGCTGGAGAGGGGAGGTGGGGGTTGGGGTCGGGGTTGGATGGGGCAGATATGCCCTTGAGGCGTTGCCTCAAAAGCGGGGGGAGTTAGCTGGGTGGCCCCCTATGAGGTGTCTATGACTCTGTGCCCTCTGACTCCCAGTGGAGTGGCGGCGCTAGCACTAGACTGAGGCGCCAGGTTGGGCTGGGTGTCAGCAGGGGGGGTGGGGGTGGGGGGGGGGTTGTTGGGGCTGGGGGAGGGGGGGGTGGCTGGGTTGGGGGGATACTGGGGTATGGTGGGAATACCTATTTGGGAAATATGGGGGGTCCTCGACTTACAAACGAGTTCCATTCCTACGACTTGTCGTAAGCTGATTTTCGACGCAAGTCGGAGTTTATACCTAAATTAACACCTTAAGCCACTCACACTGTACACACGACACATGAAGGACATATAAAATACAGTAATTAAATGAAACATCAATAAAAAAAAGAAAGAAAAATTTCTTATTTTTATTTCTGTGGTCGTATTTACGAACGAAGGCCGAAACTAGGTTTTTTAAGTAATTTATGGGAGTGCGTCGTAACCACGAAACAACGTAACCCGAGACCGTCATAACCCGAGCACCTCCTGTATAACAAAACTGCTGTGCTAAAACTGGTATTTGGGGAAAAAAAAAGTAAAATGATCATTAAAATAGGCAGGTATACATTTTTAAATTATTGATTGAACCAGTGAAAAGTTTGCTATCCACAAATGACCACAATGATTGGTTTGGATAGGTTGCTGATGGTATATTGTAGCTTCGCCCATTTTGGGTTTCTTGCAACCTCAGTGTTGTGGCAGGAATTCACAGGAACCAGGCCAAAATGCCACAAAACAACATCACCAACACCCCCACAGTCAAAGTAATTGTTTGTAAATTGAGACTCCACAGTCAGGTAAAGACCCACGTTTTTCCATTACAGTCATTCCTTCTGCAGTCTCCCTCCTCCTCACCCACTGCCTATTATGTGTCTCTATCAGCGATGGAAGAGTCACAGGGATTCATGAACCCCACAATGGGTGGAGCTATCATCAGCTGCCAATCATCGACCTGTTTGATCAAATCCAGACTGCGCTCTTTACTGAAAAACTCAATCATTAGCTCTGGCCATTTTTGTCTCATGACACCTCAATCTTTGATATGTTTTTTTTTTTTTTTTTTTTTGAATTTAGGGACGGAAGTGTTCATCAAACATATCATATTAAAAAACAACATGGAAAATGTGTCCACACTGTTCCAACCCCAGAGCGGACAAGAAAATGCGAATATCATAACGGTGTCCCCTGGGGGTGAGGGGTTGGGGGGGAGAGGAAGGACACCTCAGCTGCAAGAGAGCTGGGAAATGCGACTTGTGAAACGTTCCTCCATAAATTATTCATGAGAGACCAGCTGTTACCTCCTGCTGAGTTCTATCGCAGGCGGTTCATCCCAGCGGAAAAAAAAACAATTGTAGATGTCACCCACATGTATTTTAAACTTTTATCACTGTATTATTAATATTTTTTCACAGTGAAATCGAAGGAGGATGCCTTTTGTCACTGGTGGGCAGAGCTTAACGAGCTTGCTTTTAAGATTGCATCTTCATTCTCAAGCAAATAACTCTCCGTCAATTTTTATTTAAAAAAGAAAGAGAAATGTTTTTTTTTTCCACTTTATTTTCAAAGCCTCATCATTTTCGCCACCATGAATAGCCTCTGAAAATAAAATTGGAGCAGTGTTAATTGCATGCCAAATGGAGCATAATCTTGTTTGGTTTTGTAGAGGAGGGGGGTGTTGGGTGGGGGGGGGGCATGTATGGGGGTGTAGATGTAATGGCCACTTGTGATTACAGCCTCAGGTTGATAATTCATATAATTAATTTATGTATTCAAGGGCTCACATCAAAATATGATATAGGTAAATGGCTTCCATCTCTGAGGGATTCTGTTTGGAAATTCAACAAATGTTTCATAAGGGCTCTTAACCCAGCCTGCAGGTTCCATTCACCCATTAGCCCACCAGACACATTAGCACAGCAGTGGACACACCGTCTATTATGCTCTTAACTCACCTCACCTGGGTCCTTGGGTCTGATTTGTTTGCTAACTATTAGGTGAAAACAAAAACCAGCACACCCCTGTAGCTCTTCAGGGCCAGGTTTGACTACCCATGCATTGGCAAAAATGCATTCACAATGCATACATTGCATTCCAGTGTATGATTGCTTCAGTATATCCAATGGAAGGCTTGTATGTACGTAGGCTGTAGGCCTGCCTGAAGCAGGGAAGTTCTGAGAGCTAAGCCCCTCCCACTTTTCCAGTAACAATTAACGTGCTTTAACCAATCACATCAACTCAATGGCGGTGTAGGTTCTCACTGGCTATTCAAGCATCCCCACATCCTGAGAAACAGAATGTTCTACGGGGTTTCTTTGCTCATACTCATTAAGGGAACCCTTTTTTGGTTGTCAGCCACAGAATTATCAAAGTTCCATATATACAAACAAAAAAAAAGGTTCCCCATATGAGTATAAGCAAATAACCTTATTTTGGTGCTGTTCAGAACTTTTTTCAGGTGTTTTTTTTGTGTCTGATTCATCACTCTGCCTGCTGAGAATCTGATCAACGAGCCTGTTCATAGCACTGCCCAGTTCCCCCATCCTTGGAGCACAGCTGATTATTTCCCATTTGACACCTTCTCTTGCTCTCAATTATGACATCACAGTGCTCAAAACGCAAAAATAAAGCAATGTCAAACTGGATAAAGCCTTTTAAATGTGGGTATTTGCACAACCTTTCTACTCGCTAAAAATAAATAAATGATGGAAACACATATCAAACTTACATTTTCATTTGCTTTATGCATGAGTTGTACTGTGAAATCAAAGAAATCAAAGAAAAAGTGACGTGTAAAATGAAGTTTAATTTTCCAATTTGTCACGCACAATGCATACCCAGACAAGGAATTGAAAACGCAGACTGGTGGTTGCATTGTCTGTGTTATTTTACGACAAAATATGTGTATGGAATAAATAAATATAACCCTCTATTACGTTTCCATTACCAGATGAACATGGTTTTTTCCCATTACTACAGATTTTTGCCTCCATAATCAATTACTGTTGGTTAGATATTAACGGTAGACAGATGACATATACACATATGCAAACACACACACAAACGCACAAACACCTTTTCAGTGACCTTTTTGAACTGGTCAATTTTTTTTTTTGATTTCCGCATTATCTTAATAAATAGTGTGAAGATTTACCTCTTTATCTAAATCTGTTCATATTTCAGCTTGTCTTATCAGTGTAAAATGTGACTCATTTCCATTTGAAGATCCTTCTTCTTGCATCAGGCATAAAGAAAAGACTGTGACAAGTTTCAAAGTTGCATATGTGACTTCCAGTCTCAAACTCCTGTGTGGTTTTCTGATCAGTTTGCATCATTTTGGATATTCTACTTAAGCAACTTTGGTAAAGTACCGTTGCTCAAGGGGCCTACTGCAGCCCCCTAACTGGGAAACATAATTAAAGACCCCTCCCATCCTGGACAGCACCTGTTCAACCTCCTGCCCTCTGGGAGGCGCTACAGGTGCATCAAAAGCCAGACAAACAGACTCAGAAACGGATTCTTTCCCTGGGCCATCAGAACTCTAAACTCCCTAACATGACAAATTCTGTTACCCAGTGTGCCACCTCATTATCACTTTGAAGTTAAAGGTATCTAAAGAATTTGTTACATTTTAAGTGCATTATTCTGTTCTTTTATTATGTATTGAATGGGTATTTAAACATGTATTGATTTTTTTATTTTTAACTTGTTTTTCACACTGATCGGGAGTAGCTCTCCTAATTTCATTGTATATTCTATGTACAATGACAATGAAAGGCATTCTATTCTATTCTATTCTATTCTATTCTATTCTATTCTATTCTATTCTATTCTATTCTAATAAAACCAACCACCTCTGAGCTGGAAGCCCACTGCCCTAAGCATTGCATTACGCTGCTGTTAGTTAGTTGAACTAATGGTGAATTCAGAGTCTCTAGCTACTAACATCTCTGCATTGTGACTACAAACAAAATTGATTATTTAATGGATGGCATCTTGGTAAAATGTTAGTCATTTTGCAGTGACGCTCATACAGGGAGACTTGCAAAGCTTACTGTTTGCAATAGTCTGTCGGACGTTTACGGGAACAATGCAGGTGCAGCGCTTTGCTCAAAAGGTTCGAAGGTAGTGCACTCCTAGGGAATCAAACCTACTAAATCTCAGTTAGCAGCTCAGAAATGCCAGCGTCAGACTGGGATTCTTCATGTCCTCCACCACAGAGATCTGAAGATAAGCCGCACATCAGCTTGGTTCCCACAGGCTGTGTGACCGTCAAATCTCCCCCTCCTACCTCCCTGTTATTTCTGTCACAGAGGTGCTTCACCTTTCGGTTTCACTCCAGTCGGAGGTGGCATGGTGCTTTTTTCTTTTTGTTGTGGTGTGTGAGTATGTATAAGTGTACGGTGTGGGTGCAGGTGTGTAGGTGCATGCTTGCGTTTGTTTGCATATTTGTGTGTGTTTGTGCATGCTTGTGTGTGCATTCAGACCTGTGTGTGTGTCATATTTGCATGTGTGAGTATGCATGTGTGTGAGCGTGTATGTTTGTGTGTGTGGGAATGCATGTATGTGTGAGAGAGAGGGTGTATATTTGTGTGTATATGCATGTATATGTGTGAGAACGTGTATGTTTGTGTGTGTGAGTATATGCGTGTAAGAGAGTGTGTGTGTGTGTGTGTGTGTGTGTGAGAGAGAGAGCGCAAAGCATACTGCTCTCTGCATCCTGTATGTGGTACATTGACGCAGTTAGTAGTCAGATGGTTGGTGGTGGTTTAGATAACGCTGGCTAATTACTCTCAGCTTTACGTAAACACGGGTGAAACAGAAACCAAGAGGGATTTTTGATTGACAATGTCTCACTCACAGGGGTGATAGACTGCAGGGGAGAAGCTGGTCAGAAGGGAGACATTTACTAGCATTCATCCATGCTTTTTGTGGCAGGGGATTAGAAGTGCAGGTCAGGAGATGTGAGATAGAGGAGTTCTGGATTGACTAGCTTATAACTAGACTGACCCCTAGTGGGTGGGAGTTAGAATTGCAGACTTGAAGAGGTGGAGTAAAGTTCAGTGGGACTTAAGGTTTCAGTGCAATAGAGGGGCTACTGGCTAAAGCCCTGTTTACTAAAGTGAGTGTATCATGGTCTTAAATCTTAATAGAGCCAATGCTTATATCACCTCAGTGTACAATAGCGTCTCCTCTGGTCAAATGAATAATTACAACCTCCTGCACTGGAACTGAAAAAAAATACAAAAATAAAAAATCAAAAAGTGGATGGAAATGGGTGAGGCACATCATCAAAGAGTGACCATATATTCCCAATTGAGACAAGGACAGAGGCAAGGGAAAGAGAGAAGGCCTGCCAACCGCCTAGATGGACAGGGCACAGTCCAGCCCTCCACATATGTAAAGACTGGGGGCTGCGTAGCTGCAGTACCGGCTAAGGGCTGGCAGGCACCACAGTGCACCATCAAATCATTGTTCAAAGAGGAAGGGTAATCTGAGAAAAGAACTGCAAGAAAGAATGACCTCATAAAGGAAATCAAAGAGAAGGGCCAATGAGGATGGAATGTCAATGCCATCACAATGGAACTCACACTGTGCCCCGCCCCTGCTCTCAAACTCCTGCCAGGAATTCTATTGACCGTGAATGGTATGAATTAATCTTGTTGCATCGATCTAGAAACAGGGGGTTGGGGGGAAGCAGGGGCTTGAATCGGAGGCGAGTGGGGGGGGGGGATGATATGTAACAATCTTTTGCTGAATCAAATTTGTCAAGAAGGGAGATGGTCCTGGAGGGTCAGAACGCCATTTACAAGATCCAGGGTCAACACAATCTGCTTCTTTTGCAGCGATCAATAGGTGACAAATGTGAAATCATATCAGATACTTTACAGCTCCATGCACTCTCCAGGCTGTGGTTTCCTGTGCGCTCTGATACCGGTCTCCTCGGACTCGTTTCCAGGCTGCCGGGGGGCTCAATGTTGATTGTTGATGTCAGAATAGGGAGCATTTTATCCACTGGTCCCTCAGGACAGCTGTATAGGGCTGCCGACTCACATGCTGTAGGATCCTAGACCTCCTACAGTCCACCCATTTCATATGCTCTTATGCCACACTTCTGTACGAGTACAGGTAGTACCAGTAGTACGAAGCACTGGTTTATTCTAGTTATCCCACATTGAGAGACAGAATAGTCAGGCTCATAGTTCTGAAGTCATAGTTAGACCCACATGGAGTGAGAACAGTCAGGCTCATAGTTATGATGTCATAGTTAGACCCACATCGAGAGAGAACAGTCAGGCTCGTAGTTATGATGTCACAGTCATGAGACTGGTAAGCGGAGGTGACACTGATTAAATGGAGGCTGTAGTCTCACCTGTAATTTGTGTAATGTGCTTTGTCTCCTTGGTGTCCAGGATCCCTCTGCAGTGTGGAGTTTTTGTACATGAACGAGTCAGGCGAAATGCCTCCCATCACCTTCCAGGACCTTCCACTCAACATCTACATGGTCATCTTCGGGACAGGAATCTTCGTCTTCGTCCTCAGCCTCATCTTCTGCTGCTATTTCATAAGGTGAGAGCAAAGTCCCAGTGCTGGTTTTATGTCATGTGTTCAGTTTCCTGTTGAGCAAACCTGGACCTGTGTTGGTCTCTCCATCCAGATTTTGCTGGGGGTTTAGCGTTATGTCTTGGCTCCCCAACAGTTAGACATCTTGTGTATGTATTAGAGCTGTCAAAATTAATACATTTACTTTTGTGGTTAATTGTGAATGTTTAATACATTAATAAACTGATAAAGCAATTAATTATGACAGCATGCACGTATACACATCAAAGCCCATCAGCAGCTGAGATGGAGAGGGATAAAGATGGAATTGTTAGTGGAAAATTGAATTTCAAAAGGTTGTCTGACACAAACACACATACACACACACACACACTCCTCTCATAGAGTACATAAATAAAATTCCTGCTTCATTGACATTAGACATTGGAAAAAAAATAATGATAAAAATAAAAAAAAGATGAATCAATTCAATCAAAAATTAATCAATCTGTTTGACACGACCAAACTGTAAAAGTTATAGGTGCACCCTGAATGACGTATGGATATTTTTGATAGTTCCTTTTTTCCGTATCATATGATCTGTAACAACTAACACACACACACATACACGGACACTCACACTCACACACATTCCTCTCATCCTTAACACTGCCTGGATTAAAATTCTTGGAAATGCCGCCGTTCAGTTCAGCCGCTGTGACCAGTGCCAGCTGGTGCCCGCCTGACTACCACTCAGCCGAAACGACCGTTATTACCGGCTCATGGCAGACAGCATGTCCACCCCAGCGCCCCAGAAAAGAGTGGCCAGGCCAGGCAGGGTGAGGGTGAGGCCCAGGGTGCGGGCAAGGGCATGCCCTGCAGCCCTGAAAACGTTCGATTTCTCCGTCTGTGTTTAGCGCTGGCTGTGCCGCAGAGGTCTCTGTGTCACATGCCAGCGACAGAGACACTGTTCTCTCTGGCCCCTTTCACGCCTAATGACATCAAACACGACGGTAATTTGCCTGGCCTGCTGAAACGATGGTTCCCTCCCAACCCCCCCACACCACAGATTCTTACTAAAGAAAAAAGTGTAGTTTAGCAATATGGTTAGGGAATTGGACTTGTACTTCAGAGATTGTAGGTTTGATTCCCAGTTAGTAAGTGTCTCTGTCTGTATAAGTGGATTGTGTATAGCAGTGTAAGTTGTCCTGGGTGGTTTTTAAATGCCTTCATGGAACGGGTAGCCGTTATTGGATCAAAGCTGTAGTACTGTTACTTGAGGGTTCTCCTCTTTGCTCCTTTAATACCGCTCTTTGTGCTGATTTTCATTTCATCAAACCTCTCGCTTAACCAAGGCTGTCGAAAAATTGTGTTTACATTTCCACGCATTATGCTGAAACAGACTTTAACACAGTGCCATTTTGGCTCACTGGGATTTCAGTTCTTAACCCACATTCATATTTCACATTCAGATTTCCACAAATGATTTAGTTTCAGTGACCAGGTGCCGGCATTCGGGACAGCATTGATCTCAGGTAGGTTTGTGAAGAAATCCATTAGAAATGTAACATCTGCTCAAAAGGGATAATTTTCCACAGCACGTTACAGGAAATGAAAGTCATCCTGGGCCACTGAAAATGCGACTTTTCCTTTATAAATTTCCTTTTTAAAAAAAAATGATCAGCTGCTGTATCCATTGTGGCATAAGAAGGCCCAGTTTCTGGCGGGGGTTTAATAAACCAATGGTCTTTTCTGAATAATCACAAACCTTTGTTGGCAGTGCTCTTTGTGACGTGTCTGTAATAAATGTAGACAAACACAGGGCTGAGGAAATTCACCCTCAGGAATCTGAAGGCACCAATAAGCTTGAGGCTAGCCCATGCCAAAAATATCAATGCATGTTTTCTAAACAATCTAACAAAGCTAGAACATCTGGAATAGAGACCAGCATCTACTACCTGCTGATTTCTTTTACAATACAAGTTTTAAAGCATGCCTTGACTGCTCTCTTGACCTGCACAAATAGCTTAGGGTGCATTTGAGGTAACAGCTTGTTTATTTATTTATTTATTTTATTTATTTTGTGTAGAAGTTTGTAGATTTGTTCCTGTACCAGTTATTTTGGAGGGTTATGGAGTTGTTTGGGTGTTTGTGTTTATCTCAGAAGGATTACTAGATTCTCCTAGTAGTAGTAACAGCTCAGGACAGCTGCTTTTTTGGGCTCTGTGAAGGTTTTTGCAGCCGAGTCTGAGGACAGGTCAGTAACCCCCCCCCCACACACACCCATGACTCCTTTATTTTCCAACAATAACCTCCTTGATGAGGTGCGGCCATTGTCGTGACAGAAATAGAAGCTCCACACAGGAAATCACACAACAGGAAGTTGGAGGCGGACGTCATGAGGCAGGTGGCTGGCCCGGTGACCAGCATTGTGATGTAACCCATCAGGAAAGGGGGGTGGAGCTTCTTAGAATCATCCAAGTCGAATGGCCAGGGGCGGTTGCTCGGAAACAGGGAAGCGAGAACCCCAACCGAGAAACGCTGCAGTGTCCTCAAGATTTTCTGATGATCTGAAGTGTCTTAAGTGCTAACTGGAAGTCCTGACTGGATAGAAAGCACATGGTCTTGCCTAATGTAGATGCTGATGAAACAGAAACCATAAAAGCCTGTAGAGCACACTGCAGAACTCCTGGACTAGAGTTTTACACTCCTGCTCTAAGATGTGAAACAAAAGCATATTACCTGCAGTAAGATCTCAGATCAGGAAGGCTACATGGAGTGGAGTGTTTCCTTGTTGTGTGTGTGTGTGTGTGGGGTGTGGGGGGGTATCTCTTTTTAAATTGTGTGTGTAAGACCCATGTACTCTCCTCTTCCTTGGGTCTTGGAACCTCCTCTGGATTTTCCTTGAATTTTTCCAGGGATGTGAATCTGGGCTTTTCCCAGCTCTTTCCACATTCTTGAGCTGCGTGAAATACCATGTGCGGTCGTCTCTCCCTTTCTTCCCTCGCCTCGTTTGCGTAAATGACATATTCGTCCTCTCCAGGAACGTGCCCCGAGGACCTCATGTCTCACATTTTTCAGACACGTTTTTTGTGTGTGTGTGTGTGTATGTGTGTGTGTATATGTGTGTGTGTGTGCGTGTGCGTGTGTGTGTGTGTGTATATGTGTACGTGTGTGTGCGTGTGCGTGTGTGTGTGTGTGTGTATATGTGTGTGTGTGTGTGTGTGTGTGTGTTTATTTAAATCACTGGCAGCACCGATGATTCACCGGCACCTCAGAGGAGTAGATGAGCATACTATTCTTTACTCACACCTGCAGGAAAAGAGATTTTGTGGAGGGAAAGAATCCTATTCTCAGGGATTACAGTGTTAAGCTTTGTGCTTTCCCTTTCAGAGTCCACACGCTCCCCTGGAACTCACAGGTCTCCATGTAACCACGGAAATGTCACTTGACATTTAAACCCCAAAAAACAACTGAAGGTGAAAGCAGATGCTTTGATCCAAAAAGGTGGTGTTCTAACCTCTGCACCACTCCATTCTGTAATGGTGATCAGAACAGAGGCATGTGGCGTTATATATATAATACAGAAAATAGTGGATTATGAAATAATACAGTAAATTGTGGATGGTTAAATACATGAAGTATAATTATCGATAAGAATCAATGTAATTTAAAATGATGCACAAATGATCCAAACATTATACTCACATACAAACACAGACACACTGATATGTGGCTGACAGTAATATTGTGCATCAGAGTTGTTAGTTGTCAGGGTTGCATCAAGTGTTGTTAATCTTGCATAAGACTAAAAACAAGTTTAAAGTTTAATAATGCCGTCATTAGACTATTGTTCTTCTCACGTGAAGCCCAAAGAGGGCCACAGATTTGAAGGATGTCTAAAGGAAACCAAGGCAACAGCTGTCTTGAGTGTGACCCTGCTTTTTCAGTTCTGATTGCTCTCATTGAAGGTGAAATGCCTTGATTGATCATGTTTTGAAGTGTTATTCGACTGTAACCCTCTACGAATACTGTCCAGCCTTAATTTTCGATCCTTTGTTGACACATTAGGCCAAGTCCCTGACTCATTTTGGTCATTGGCAATCCCTAACTTTTAAAAAAGACATGGTTGCATTAAACCCCTGGATATCTTGGCCAAAATCCCATCAGTACTGTTTATCTACATCAGGTCAACTAATCTATACTCCTAGGCAGACCAGAAATGCGAGGAAGCATCCTAGGAGCGGGTCAGGCGGTTTATGGGCGTGGAGTTTTGGCGAGAGCATCCTGTGACCCACAGTGCGTTTAAATGAAAGCCAGCAACGTCACTGCCTGGCCTCTGCGTTTCAGTTCTTGGCGTTGGCGTTGCAATTTTCTGTTTGAGTGCAGCCTAATTAAGACAGACGCCGGTTTTTGATTATTTTTGGTGGGTTTCTTTTTTTTTTGAGGGGGTGGGGGGGGAGTGTTGACGTGAATCACCTACCCGGGTGGGGGGGGGGGGGGGGGGGGGGTAGTCTGGCGAGATCTTTCAGGTATGACTCATAATATATCATTGCAAGGGTCGACCAGTCCATTGTGTCGTTTTTCTCATTTTTTCTTGTCTTTTTTGTTTTTTGTTTTTTTTTTATCAAACCCCACTCAGGTGGGCTGAGCGATGCGTTCGTCTGCAGCCTTTTGCTTGTTAGATCCTGCGCTTCCCACTCGAGCAGACAGGGTTTGAATGACCTCTGACCCCCCCCCCCCACCCCCCATGATCCCCCCCCCCCCCCCCCCCCCCCCCCCCCAGCTGCGGCAGTTCCTGTGGGTGGCACAGTCTCTCAGTGTTTAAAGCTTTATCGCCATGGCCACCATCTTTCTGTGTTTCTTCTGCTGCTTCTCTCTCTCTCTCTCTCTCTCTCTTACTCCCTCTCTCTCTCTTTCCTTCTACTCTGTAATTTACATTGACAATGCTTTTTATTTGGATGTCTCTCACCTCATTTTCCCTCTCTCGCACTCACAGTCTCCCTCCCTCTCTTTCCTTCTCTCTTTGTCTGATATCATTTTTGTTATTTTCTTTGCGCAGTTTCTCCGTTTCTTTATTCTCCTTACTTTACCCCAATTTCATCAGACCTGTCTGTATTGTAACTGCAGTTGTTATAGCTGTTGTTGTTGTTGATGTTATTGCTGCCATTTTTTTTTTGGCTTTGTGTCTCCATCCGACCTTTAGAATCCCTCCCATATGGGGTTGACTGAGTTGAAGTATCTGTATTTTCACAGCTTAATTTACTTGAGCATTCACCTGTCTGGAGTGGTTTTACCAGGCATGAATGGAACAGATTGAATGTGAAAGAGCTATGCTCTTACACTCAACTGGATTACACAAAATTAATAAAATGTACTTTTTTGTTGTTAACATGTAGACAGAACAATGGTGCAGAGACAGGCTGTAAGGCCTGTTATAACCTCTCAAATGTCTTATCGTTCTCTTCAAGTAATTCGGATTACCTTGTACCAAAGCAAACACAATTGACAATTACTTTTAAAAAAGAAATCTAGGAATGATGTAGGTTTCAAAAACTCTTATAGATACTTAGATATACTTTCATGAAATGGGAAATGGGTTTGATCATTATAACCACTTTGCAGGCAACAAATTGCTTTAGTGACATGGTGCGCTGAAGGATTTCAATTATTCACAGACCAACGAAACATTACCATTGACAAATAGATGCTGTTTTCTACTCATGTATCAAACTCCAAAAAGTTTGGCAAAAAGTTACATACAAGGGTTTTTTTTTAATAACAGTGCTGAGATTTTATGTTTAGCATAAATGAGTATTAGATGAGTAACGTGAAGGAGAGCTTAGTTTGGTCTGTCGGGGGTCCTCGAGTCATCCAAGGTCGACGTTGAGGAACTGTTCACACACGGCCCCAGAGTGAGCAGAGTTTCCTCCATCCTTAACTACTTCCCAACTCAAACAATCAGCACCAGATCTTTATCTGCTCTGTTTTTGTTCCCGATGTTATATTTGGCCTGTTTCGGACGTGGCCGATCGCTGCAGTTTTAAACAAGAGGGCCTCGCTCTTTGCTCCCTTCAATTTTTTTTTTGTTTTGTCTTTTTTTTTTTCTTTTTTGTTTTCGGGAACACCAAGAACAACAGGCCGGTTCCTAATGCCGTCTTGGCAGCGACAGTGGATCAACTTGAAAAATAACAGGCATCTTTGTAGTCACCCTCTATGCCACTGTCCGATGGCATGTGTCCAGCAACACAAATACGTGTTTTTCCTCTTGGTGGGAGACGGAGTGGCATACTGGTTTGGGAACTTGGCAAGAAAGCCCGTAACTCGAGAGAGGTTTCGTAGGTTGGATCCCCAGGTGGGGTACCGCCATTGTGCCCTCTGGCCAGGTGTTTTTAAATACATATTGTAAAGCACTTAGAGATGAATGCCATGTGTGGAAACTGCCCTATAAATAAAGTGCATTATTATATGTTTACTTCAACTCAACTGACATTATTCAGCAAACACCCAGCGGTTTCAAAACAGAATATGTATATAAACGGACTAGGCATATCACTCTCGATAAGCCTCTGCTACATACATAAGTGTCAATGTTAAAAATGATTATAAAATATGATTTATTCAATGTCTGTTGGTGGGGCTTTTGCTTGGCGTAGTTGCTATTCATCGTGTCTAGATGTGTGTGAATTAATTTTAGCTTCCCAAGGTCACGGGTTTCTCCTACGAGCTAGCGGGACTCCTTCTACTCGATCTTCACTTTGGATCACGACTCAGAAATGTGTTGATCCAGCCTCGTGTCTCCCCAGCCACAGAGAAGAATCTGTCATCGGTCTCTACTCATAAACAACCCCGCCCCCCCACACAACGCCACCATACCCCACAGACCTTCAGCAGGTCTTCAATACATATATACCAGTCACTCATCCAGAAATGATATACACTTTGGGGGAGTATGAAAGCCTCTACCTGATTAATGTGAGCAATAGTGCCAGACTTAGCTAACCAAATTTCCTGGGAGTATATATGCAACACCACTGGATTAGCATTGCTACTTAACTATGCTAATCCAGGATATGAGACAATGCATGGATACAGACAATACATTCATAAAGAGAAAATATCAGAAACAATACAGTACAATAATAACCATAGCAATCCATAGCCTCAATTAGGACCGAGATGCAGACTGAAGAGGTGAATCTCTTCATTTTTGACTTCATGCTTTCAGCTGCCCTGACAGAATATCCAGCACATACACAATCATTAATATGGTCCTGCTGTTGCAACATTTCTCCCGTGAAATGCGTCTCTGAACGGTTATATAACACTTTCCAATATCTCTCTCGCTGGGCCAATAAGGCACCACAGTTATTTCTTGTTTTGCTGCTGATTTGTCTGTTTTTATTTCTCTCGTGTCATTATCCCTCACAAGTTTGCCATTGTAAAAATGTAGTTGAAATTGCGGGTATGATTTGGTGTGACAGAGGTCAGAACAAAATGGTGGAAAAGTTGCTTTGGTGACTGTCCCCAGAAGGTATCTCTCCTCCCATTTTACCTCCAAATGTCACGAACATATCAGCAAGACTCATTCTGGCAACACTCAAACTTCTGGCAAAACTCTCACAAGCTGACTCATCCCCCAAAAACAGGGATACATTACAGACGGTTCTGCAAAGGATTCTGGGTAGGTGGTAACATTCTCCTGGACCCCACTGACATTTCTAATGCATATTCACAATCATCAGATTCAGCTCACCTGCATTTCACCCCTGCGCTTTGTGATTACACACATGTTTTGCCCCTTGCATGAGTAAGTCTGTACTGCCCTGCGCAGACATAATGATGTAGATCGTTCCGGAAAAAAAAGCACAGAAAGTGCCTGGAATGAACTACAGAATGACTCCAACAGAGATGCCAGCCAACTTTTGAAGCAGCCTGAAGTCTCACCTCTTCACACCGCACCTCAGCTTCACACTCCACCTCTTCACACTGCTCCTGAGCTTCACACTGCATGTCTTCACACTGCTCCTCAGCTTCACACTCCACCTCTTCACACTGCTCCTGAGCTCCACACTGCATGTCTTCACACTGTTCCTCAGCTTCACACTGCACCTCTTCACACTGCTCCTCAGCTTCACACTGAACCTCTTCACACTGCTCCTGAGCTTCACATTGCACATCTTCACACTGCTCCTCAGCTTCACACTGCACCTCTTCACACTGCTCCTGAGCTTCACACTGCACCTCTTCACACTGCTCCTCAGCTTCACACTGCACCTCTTCACACTGCTCCTCAGCTTCACACTGCGCCTCTTCACACTGCTCCTCAGCTTAACACTCCATCTTTTCACTGCACGTCTCTTATCTGGCAGTTACTGAATTATCTGGCAGTTACTAGACTTCATTTTTTTGTTTTTGCCCTAAAATCAAGAACTGGTTAGAAATAAGAAAACAAAAATGGTGTGACCATCAGCTTGAATTAATCAATCGCAAATGACAGGTGAATAGACTTTTGGTTGATAAGAGAGGATCTCAAACTTGCAGATGGAGTGCATATCTTTGATGAGACTCTCATTGTCTCTGTATTTTAGTCGGCAGTGTTTCTCGGGCTACTCCAGCGTGCTGTTTTTTTCCTTCATGGTGTTTCTGTAAAGCGCAAACGGCTTGCGGGGGTCAGGCAAGGCGCACTCTGTACAGCCCGGTAATTGGCGAAACAGCCCGCGAGTGCTTCAGTATCAATCTCAAGTACTTCACCCTGAGGCCCCTCAGTTTGTTCTCTTCGGCCTTTTGATCGTGTTTATCCCCAAGAGGCAGAAGCTCGTCCTCCCTACACAGATCCTTCAGATGGATAGCTCAGCCTTCAACTCACGTATTTATTAACTCTCATATTCACTCACATTTCCATTCTAAATTAAAGTGCAGAAAAGTATTTTGTGTGTGTTGGATTGTCAGAAGTTCTTAATGGCCTGTGCTGGTGTGCATAGCAGTGCTTCCTAACTCAAAACAAAAATGAGAATATTATTTTCTGCTTTCAATTTTTTGTGAAGTAGGAAATCATGATTTGATGCCTGTGATATTGAATCCAACAGCAAATGTAATAGCCTACTGTTGAGCAAATGAAGGTTATAATTTGACATTTTTTCACACACTCATGACCGTCACAGAAAAAAAAGCATAGTTAAGCCATGATTTTTCTGCTTCATGACCATATTTGTCTGTGTATGAATGCCTGAATTTGAAACTTCTCGGGTTTGGAGCTGTGAGAGGCATGAGCAGGTGTGAGACTGTTTGTGTCATTTTAATGTGGGGGTACTTTTAGGCCGCGTCGTGACAGTGAGTCAGGCAGGTGGATTGGCTTCGTATACGTTCTTAGTGACGCTGGTGTTTCAGGAAAATCATTCAGTCTTCTCTTGTGCTCTCTGTTTATTTTTTTTTAACTTGAATTCTTTGTTTAATTAGCTGCTGGTGAGGAATCATCTATTTTATCATTCCTCTTACCTGCTGGGCTATCGATCAGTGGATTCTTCTTTCGAATCTGTTCTTACTGGTCATTCTGTGGAGTGCCTTCACCAGTTAGCACGTTACTTATTAGCCACAATGCTAAACACAATGGGTGTGAAAGTAATGTTGTCTATAAAGCAACCAAATAGACTTCACGGGACACTCAAAGCACATGAGACTGCCACAGCATCAAAGCTTTTTTACCATGATTTTTTTAGTCAATGTTTTTTAAAATCAATGTTTAATCCTTTCTCACTACAAGACATTGGACAGATACTCAGAGAGTGGTTTGAGAATATTAATTCTTCAAAATGTGTTTGTTGCTTTGTTGCTGGGCCAGTTGGAGAGATGCATACATTGAGGTTTAGGCCGTGCATATGAGGCTAGCTGCCTTCTGAAATGGCCGAAGCAGTAGTACTTCACACTGTGTGGCTTTCATTGGGCCAAAGTAACAAAAACCCTACAACCATAGACACTTTTTACACATGGTTTGGTTCTAAAGATGTAAAGGGATACAGTGGTAATCTAGTCTCACTTGATAGCATAACTCTATGGTACTTTGAGCCTAACCTATGGCAGATGGACCTGCTCGGTTTCCAGGGATGCGCTTTGCTAATGATCCAATCATCAGCTACTTCTTCTAGTGAATTTGAGATGTCATAATGCTGTGGGTGGGAGCTGATGATTCAGGCCAAATGAACTCACTGACCCACAACAGAATGCTGCTAAAATGAATCAGCTTGCAGAAGACCTGAGACAGAAAACTAATTCTGCTTCTAGACTCTGTAGAGGTCTTCACCTCTGGGCGTGGGGTGTTTCTGTCTAGGTCACCACAAGTGATTAAGACTGAAATGCAGTGAGTGAATATGCCCTTAAAGACGTTTAAGTGTGTTGACTATTACATTTTTCTGTGTTTTCTTCCTTCACAGTAAGCTGAGACACCAAGCCCAGAGTGAACGCTTTGGATACAAGGAGGTAAGAGATGTATTTTTTTTAAACAAATGATTACAACAATGAATTCACCCACTTCCTGGAGAGAATCTCAATGACTGTCTGAAGTAGAACAGCACAGAAAGCAGCGCGGTGTGACGCTGTGAGCTGGCTCTATGACTTTTTATAATGGCCACTATTCTCGTTCCCTCTTCCTGTGATTAGAAAACTGTCCTCAGACACACTGAGCCCTCCAGGTTCACCGATCGTTACTCCATCTCATTGATCTCATTGTCAATGGGGGGGGGGGGGGTTGGGGGGGGGTTCGCCCTTTAACTAAGGAAGGTCGTGGAGTTCAAGATCAGTCCAATTGGGTACAACATCCTACAGGTAGCAGAAAATATGACATTTCACATACCAGATTCGGTATGTTCTTTATCAGTGAATGTGTCACAGTCAGATTAGATGCATCATACACAACATATACATTCCATCAATGACATAATTACATTAATGTCAAAATGGATATGTCATGGTTTTATAAGGGGTATATCAATAGAATGTCATGAATAATATCAGAAAAATGTTAGTGTAAAGCTAGATATGTATGTAGATCAGGAGAAAAAATTTAAATAATCGAAAAGTCATACTAACTTAGACATATGGCACACATGGCCTGGTGCACAAATTAACAAATGGCATCAAGTTTTTTTTTTTGTTTTTTTTTACCCTGAAATACCTGAATTGAACCACTGTATGGCGCACAAGGGACTACTCTACTTTCTGTGATGATAGGCCTTCTCTTCTTAGATGCAACACAAGATCTACACATGATATACTCCCGCATCTTGCAGGCTGGCCAGCAGATGTCACTAGAGAGCAACGAGACTGATGTGTTTAACTGGCTTACCCACACTAGTGCTGGTTTAAATGGGTTTTCATGAGGGGGGGGGCTACACTGATCCCTCAATCATCGAATCAAAAAAGTGTTTCTTTGTAAAGCCAATGCGACCATTGGTCGAAATCACTGAGTCACGGACACTATAACTGTATAACTGCTCCTCCCATTTTTATTGCAATGAAACCTCACTCCACCATCAACAACCCCCACATGATATTAATAATGCGGACCTCCAGCCGTAGCTGATAATAGCCCATCCAGGAATCAAACACACATATTTGGGTCCTACAGCTACACCCTGACCTTGTGCTTTTACCCCCTTCTGCCACCCAAAAGCTCAGCATCAAGCCTCTCTCAAGGCTAACGCGCCAGAGGAAGCGAACGGACCGGCTATTATTAGTAGAATTTATTTCAGGAGACTGGCATTCTGCGACCTGTCGTGAGTCACAGGTTAAGTGGTGCTCTGAATCCATCTGCAGATACGGTCTGCGTCTCCACACAGTTCACGCCACCTCCTGCGGCTGCCAGGGCCGCTTCTCCAACGGAGTTGAGTCAGCGAGCTCAGCTAATGGCCAGCTATCCCTTCACCTTCAGACAGGAACATCTGCCAACACATCCCGACCGAACACAGGCTCAGTGGCTGTCGCACGGCCGTTGAGAAAGGCCTGTGTACAGATACAAAGACAGTCATGGCTGCCAGAGCACTGCTCTGTTTTATGTTTTGGCAATACTGTACTTTATACCTGTCAAGCCATTAATTGAATTTGTTTAATCTGTAGCTTGGAAAAAGAGGCACATTGCAGAGCAAAGGTGGAGAACCCTGGTCCTTGAGTGCTAGAGACGTTTCTGGTTTTCACTCCAGCCAAACCCCTGACAGTGTAATCAGATGGGTTAATTAACAGACAGAGTTAATTATTAGGCTTTAATGACTGCAGTTGACCATGTGCAGGAGCTGGAGGAGGAGCTCCACCGTTCAGGATTAGGCACTTCATAATTACTCAAACTGTACTTGAGAACTCGGGCAGAATGAAATCCTGAAACGGCTCTGGTACTCCAGGATCAGGGACGCCCACCCCCGCGTAGGAGCATTTCGCTGTCGCTGAGATGTGATCGCTGGTTTTTTTTGGTTTTTTTTTGGTGGGCTGCGTTCAGCAGGAAGAATCGACAGATTTAAGATTCGATGTCACGGCGCGTGCGGTTGCCCAATCAGCTACCATAGCAACCGCTCTCTGCAATCAGATGTTGATTACGTCGTCCTTTCAGTTTATAAAACCAAATTAAGCAAGGTTTTTCATCTTTATCTCACCTCGGCAGCAGTGGGGTCTGTCACATTTCAAAACCTAGCATCTGCTTAAAATCAAATTCACCCTGAACAGCCATGTTTTTCCATGCCACTCAAAATTGTTTTAGGGCATACCATTGGGACAGGAAAGTTGGCTCTACATTTTTGATGGTGGGGTGCTGTATTACAGCCTTTTTGAAAGGATGCAATTGGCTGCAGTGTGACTGCAGTACAAAGTCTTTCATGTAATACAGTTTTTATATGATGTATTATATTACAGTCATTTAGCTGACACTTTCATCCTAAGCAACTTACAGTTTAATAGGACTAACAAGAGGCCAGTCCCCCTTGGGAGCACCAGGGTTCAAGCCATGGCTAGACTGGGTCTAGAACCACTAATCTTAAGGGTCTTAGTCATGCCCCTTAACCACTTGACTACCGGTTAATGGCATTAGTCCGATGAAAAATTCATTACTAAAAATAACACAGTGTAATAATATATCAACAAAAAGAGGAAAGGATTAAATACATGGCTCAATAGAAGGCCTGCCTCAACAGAACATGCGGTAATCTGTGATCTAAAGGCTAAAAGAACATCGTCCCCTTCCCCCCCCCCGTCCCCGTCCCCAGTCCCAAAACCAAACTCCCAATTCAGATCCTGATTTGGGATGACCTTAGGTCCCCCGGTGGGAAATATGCCTCCCATTCAGGATCAGAGTGTTCTTTCTCCCAAAAGGAGAACAGCTTATCGGGCGGTATCTGCTCAAGAGCCGACGAGCATGAAACCACAAGATGCCCCTGTTTCAGATCTCCCCTATTCCCCGGGTCCCCGAGGGCTGGGCTGGACCGGAACGCCCGCCTTGTGTACATAACATTGAAATGAAGAGGGTTGAGAAGCCAAAATCTCCTGCAGTCATTCCATTTGTTCTTTAACTTTACATTATGTCTCTGGTTTTATCTGTTTGGAGGGCCACCTCCCTTTACTGATGTGTATTTAGCAATGTATTTTTATATACATGAAGACTGAATAAAAAATTTACAATACATTAAAAATGAATATAAATGTGGTTCCCATTGTCTTGGTAGCTGTTGTTTCCTATGTGTTACACAAATGTAAATATTTTATTATGCTAATACCAATATTCATCATCTACAGGTTATATTCAAGGGAGACACCAAGAAATTAAACCTTCATGGGGTAAGGATTACATCTTTTTATTCTCTCACTTTATAGAAAAATCTGTTTCAAAATTAGTCAAAACAGGTTTTTGAAAACATGTTCCTTTCATTCAGTAGCTTTGAGTGAGTGAAATGAAACGTTGCTTTCATTTATTTATGTTTGGCTGTTGGCCCAGTGATCACCTGGGCTACTGCAGAATAAATATAGGAATTAAGTGCAGAATATTGTCTTTTTTTAGCTCCAGGGTCACACACGTGTATGATCCCCTGTGTTCACAGAGTGTTTTTGGTGAGTGAGTTTATCCTTGGACTTACGGTCTGTTATTCTCAATAACCCCTCCTGTGTTGCCCCTTTTGCCCCGACCCTGTCTTACCACCCCCCCCCCCCCCCCCCCCCCCCCCCCCCCACGTCTCCTATCGCAGCAAACGTGTGCAGTTTGCCTGGAGGATTTCAGAGTGAAGGACGAGCTGGGAGTGTTGCCATGCCAACATGCCTTTCACAGGAAGTGAGTAGCGAATGAGAGAGCCGAGAGGTTGGTGCGTAGGCCCGGCTTTGGGATGTCAGTGACGGGGAGAGGGGAGAGGCCAGGGAGTTTCTCACAGCGCTCATTTCCCCAGAGACCACAGCAGCTCCTGCCTCCCGCCACGGCGTTACGACCATGCTGCAGCGGCCAGACAACAATGTGCATGTACATGCACACACACACACACACACACACACATAAACACAGAAACAGACACACGCACAAACATGTACACACACACATACACATAAAAACACACACAGAAACAGACACACACACACGTAAAGACACACACAGAAACAGTCACACACACACAGAAACAGACACACACATATAAGCACACACACGTACATGCACACATCCACATAAACACACACACGCATATAAACACATGCATGCATATAAACACACACACATAAACACAGAAACATACACGCACATAAATCAAGTTACACACATGCACATAAACACACACATACACACACATGCACATAAACACACACACATGCACAAACATACCGGCACACACACACATAAAAACGTAAAATCATACACATGCACATAAGACAGTCACACATACATAAATACACACACACACACACATGCACATAAACACACACATACAGCACAGTGGCACAGAACAAACCCCCATGATGTACATAGCAGGAAAATCCACACCAGTGTCGACACTTTAGAATCTCTGAAAACACTTGAAATAAAGAAGTATTCACAATCTACAGACAATAGAACTGGCAGTAATAAAGTGGTAAAGGTGAAATAACAAAATGGCTTTGTTGTTGTCATGGAGATATAATCACATACTACACGTTAGACGGACCTATTTGGAGGAATCCGCTCTATGCCCCCTTTGCTCCTGCTGAAATTTCCGTCTTCGCTTGCTTTTATTTGGACGCATAAAACTCATGAAAACCCAATTCCATCCTCTCTTCTGGAACAGTGAGAATTAGGAGAGGATAGATAAGAAATGGCAGAATTGTGGATTTGCTGAGGAGTTCCATTTTTGCAAGATTTGTTTGTAAATTGACTCAGCGGTGTTTCTGGTGCAAAGGGTGTGTTTGAGAGGAAACCCCATTTTAACATTTCCTGTTTTCATGGCAAAGTCCAAATCAGGCGCTTATAGTAATTCCTGACATTGTGCACTTGTGTGTGTGAATAGATGTATTTCTGTGTGTTTATGTCTGTGTGTATTTGTGTGTGTGTGTGTGTTTGCGTGCGTGCATGTGTGTTGATGTGTGATATGTCTATTTGTGCAGTGCATTTAGTGTGTGTGTTCATGTTCATGTTTGTGTGTCTGTGTTCCACTTGTACACTGGTGTGTTATGCCGGCGTGAGTGACCGTGCAACATGCTGACGCGCATGTGTGTGTGTGTCTGTGAGTGCGGATGTTTATTCTGTGCTTGTTATCATGTGTGCAGGTTCGTTTTTCCAGGCTTGCATGTGTGTGTATGTTAGTGTGTTTGCAGTACATCAATGTTCAATGCAATTAGTGTGTGTGTGTATGTGTGTGTACATACACAATAATTTTCTGTACTGTTAAACTGACTGCCATCTCAGGCAGTTCTGTCTCAGCCTGCTTTTTCCATTGCGTCAATCCTCATCTTTTAAATATGACAAGCTAAAGTAGGTTTGTGTCCAAACATAGAGATAAATGACAATGTCATGGATGGATTTTTCTCTTAATTACATGTCCTTACATGATATTGTGACTTGAAGTAGGACAGGACATAGTGTGAAAAAAGGAAGGGATACAGTAGGCAGGATATTCCCTGACTCTCTGAACAATACTCCCCCCTACTGGTCAACCAGATACCCACAATCCAGCTGTCATTTATGAGTGAGAATGTACAGCGGAAAACACCAGCACTTGTCTCCATGTTACTGTGGCAACAAGGGGCGGTCCTGCAAAGGTGACTGGGCATTCCAGACTGAGAGGGGACTATAACTGACTCATGTAAAAACAGAGCTAATGTGAGCCGCTGCCATAAAAATTTAATCGTGGAGAATTTTGGTTAAAGGCACAGAGCTCATTCTAGAAAGTGAATATTTTATTATATTAAGCTAAATAATTAAAGGGCATCATGTTTTTAGCTTATTAATAAAGTATTTGTTTTCTGATGGGTTGTTTTCTGCTGTACCTTTACTGAAAGTCTCTGAGTTACTCATCAGAAATAAAAAAATAATAATAATTTGACTTTGAAATGACAGGCATAGGACTGAGTTTAACATTCCCTCAATCACTTAATCCCTAAAAAACTAACAGATTTCACTATCTTAGATGTTGCTAACACAAGTGGTGAAATGAGGATTCTTGAATCCTATTTGGGTGGAGCTACACTCAGCTGTCAGTACCTGAGTTGTTTGAACCAATCAAAATGATTTTCTTCTCCACAGCCAAAGAGGTGCTTGATCCAGGTCATTGAATCAATGATACTGTATGGTAGCTCCTCCCATTTTTGGGTCAATGAAACCTCAGTCACTCACAACTGACTGACACTCTTTTTGTAGTACTAGTGGTCTTCAGTTCCAGTCCTCGAAGGCTGCAGTTTTTACTGTATTTTGTTGTTTTCAGGAATCACTGGCCGATTAAAATAGAACAATTCCTGGTTAATTCACATGGTCTTTGGGTCTGAACTGGTTAAATGTGAACACAGAAACTTGATCACAAATGTTGCCACTCAGGACCATAATGGGACACTGCTGGTGAAGCCTGTGTGTTTGATGTTTGATGTTCTCTGTCTCTCCCACCCCCCCCCCCCCCCCCCCCCCCCCCCCCCCCACAGGTGCCTGGTGAAGTGGCTGGAGGTGCGCTGCGTTTGTCCCATGTGCAACAAGCCTATCGCCGGCCCCCCCGGACAGCGGCACAGCCTCGGGACCTTGCTGGATGAGCTGGTTTAGCACGAAAACACACACACAGACACACACACATACGGAAGAGAGAAGGAGGGAGAGACAGACATTGCCTTCATGAGATGCTGATAAAAGACTCTTTTACACAACTTTAGAAACAACAACAACAGCCACAGCTCGAACTCTCCACACGATGATACCTCCATGCTGGGCTCCTCTGGCAGCCAGCCTCAGAAGGACATTGGCCATCAAGGAACTTCATAAAACTATTTTTTGTAAAAAAAAAAAAAAAAAATAGACAAAAAAAAACATTAAAAAAACAAGGAAAGCCAAGGAATTTAAGCTAGTACTACCAATGATGGGATGTTGGAAAATGGAAAAGATGAACTGCATAAGTTCCTGTAATTGTCATTGGTAAACTAGCTGAATATTCAGTAAACTGCACTGAATGTGGACCTCGTGGAGGCTGGACTTTGCTGATTAAAATATTAACATGGTTTACAGGATCCCAGACTCTTCACAAAGGAACCTGGAACAGATATATTGATCCTCTACTAGTATTAGGGAGGAAAATAAATGTGTATGTATAAAACTACATATATGTGTTTATACAGCTACATATGTATGTAACAGGACTGAACTGTAAGCAAATATTAACTGTGATACTTCAAGATAAACTCTTTTTTTTTGTAAAAGAAACAAAATAAGGAAACATTCCAAATGAGACTGTGGTGTCAAAAACAGGAGCTGAAAAAGAAAAATTCACTCAGAACACAACCCAGCACATGTCTCATGGGGAAACACCCGTAGGGGGGGTTCCGTCTTGGCTGGATTTTTGGGGGGTTTGTCAGTGGGCGCCCCCAGATCATGAGCACTAAGCAAAACCGATGTCAGTGTTACCTGCACTATTCCTGACACACCAGGTGTGTAGGCTCCTTACCTGAAGGGCCGCAGTGACCACACACCTTGATTTCCAAGGCTAAATCGGCTGCTTATTCAAAAGAGGAGCCACACACACCTGCAGACACTGTGGCCCTCCAGGACTTTGAGTTTGACACCCCTGCCTTAGACATTCCCTTTTAAGAATTTTGGGGAAAAAAAGTGATACAGTTCTAGAAGAATATGTGTTTAAGTAAAAAAAAAAAAAGAAACCAAATGCCTACGTTAACTTGAATTAAAGGGACCATAGTTGTGGGCTTGTATCAGTGTTGTGTGATAAGTGGGGAACGGGACACATTTGTGCTTGTGTTGGCTTGCTGCAGAAAGATAGGCACATACAACCACCGTCTTTGTCCCTGTACTTCACACGTTTCAGAATCACATTCAAGGTTTCCCCTCAAGTTTTAATGTGTTACTTTTGATTCCAGACACGACACCATAGATATTTCTCACCATTGTGGGCGGAATGTTGGTATGAACCGGCATTTAAGTGGGTTCTTTTTTGTTGAAACGGAACAAAAAGAGAAGGAAAAAAAAATTAAAAGTCACAGAAGCTCTCTTCCAAAGATACAGAAATGAATCTCTGCCACGTAGTTTAGCGGCGCGATTCATTTGTATGATTGTCTGCATGTACCTGTCAGGCAAGCTCAGGCTCCCATGCCTGATATCAGCTGTTTTAATTAATTAGATAACACAGCCAAATTAATGTAACCTAACATGGTGATGACTGGAGGCCAAGTGTGAAACTTATTTATTTTTAACCTCACCCAAGTCTATCTACTACTTAAAGATGACCTGATGCAATGCATCCAATGGACCACAATAGGAGTTACCTATGTACTGTATGTAACTCTGTGATATTCAACCAAAATGTGCTGCAGTATCTTTTTTTTCTATTTGTCCTATTTGCCAACTTTGCTATTTAATTGTATCCTTTTTAGAGGCTCAAATGTTTAAGAGATTTTTAAAAACTGTATAGAAAATCTTCCATAAATTATGTCAGCTTTTGAAGAGACAGCAGTGTGCAGAGTGGGGATACAGCTCTGCTGATGGTGTGGTTGAAGTAGATGTTATAGAGGCAGGGCACACTGCTTACGTAACACAAAGGGGAGCGTAACTGGTTAAAAAAGCCTGTGACTAGTGACCCAAGACTGAAGTAACATGACACCAAAGTGGGTGGAGCTGGTGTACGCTACCAGTGGATTAATGAATTAAACCAATCATTCTGCTTTATTCTAAAGACCAAAACCTTTTTGAGTGAAACAAGTTATTGACTGATAGTTCCACCCGTTTTTGTCACGATACCTCATTCATGTATCACTACTTAAAGTCAACAGGGGGTAGCGACATCACTTCCTGTAACTGATGTTCACGTTCTCGTTCACGTTATCGCAATGCTGCATACGAATCAGCACAGACAAAGGCCCGAGTGTACACAGAGCCGAAGTGTGATGTCCGCTGATGAAAGAGTGCCCAAATTTCGTGACGCACGTGTTTTTGTTCTCATCTCACTATATGCTGCATTAAATGGAGAAAACTCTAAGGACTGTGTTTCCTTTTGTCAGGTTTGTTTGATCTTTGTGTTTCATTTAAATTAGGTTTGTGTTGGGGGAGGGGGTTTCTTTTCATCCAGTTTTTTTTGAACAGTTGTTGAAAATTTTGAAAAAAAAAATAATAATTAACTGTTTTGGAATCTCCCTGATGGTGCATCCAGGTAAAGCTTGAGCTGTTGCTGCAGCAGCATGCCCCACAGTCTGGGCCTGAATCCTGGCTTCCAGGGCCAGCTCCATCTGGAAGTCCTGCAGGGTGATGCTTCTAGGGCCAGCTCCATCTGGAAGTTCTGCAGGGTGGTGCTTCCAGGGCCAGCTTCAGCTGGAAGTCCTGCAGGGTGGTGCTTCCAGGGCCAGCTCCATCTGGAAGTCCTGCAGGGTGGTGCTTAAAGGGTCAGCTTCAGCTGGAAGTCCTGCAGGGTGGTGCTTCCAGGGCCAGCTCCATCTGGAAGTTCTGCAGGGTGGTGCTTCTAGGGCCAGCTTCATCTGGAAGTTCTGCAGGGTGGTGCTTCCAGGGCCAGCTCCATCTGGAAGTCCTGCAGGGTGGTGCTTCCAGGGCCAGCTTCAGCTGGAAGTTCTGCAGGGTGGTGCTTCCAGGGCCAGCTTCAGCTGGAAGTTCTGCAGGGTGGTGTTTCTAGGGCCAGCTTCAGCTGGAAGTTCTGCAGGGTGGTGCTTCCAGGGCCAGCTTCAGCTGGAAGTTCTGCAGGGTGGTGCTTCTAGGGCCAGCTTCAGCTGGAAGTTCTGCAGGGTGGTGCTTCTAGGGCCAGCTTCAGCTGGAAGTTCTGCAGGGTGGTGCTTCTAGGGCCAACTTCAGCTGGAAGTTCTGCAGGGTGGTGCTTCAAGGGCCAGCTTCAGCTGGAAGTTCTGCAGGGTGGTGCTTAAAGGGTTAACTTCAGCTGGAAGTTCTGCAGGGTGGTGCTTCTAGGGCCAGCTCCATCTGGAAGTCCTGCAGGGTGGTGCTTAAAGGGTCAACTTCAGATGGAAGTTCTGCAGGGTGGTGCTTCTAGGGCCAGCTTCAGCTGGAAGTTCTGCAGGGTGGTGCTTCTAGGGCCAGCTTCAGCTGGAAGTCCTGCAGGGTGGTGCTTAAAGGGTCAACTTCAGATGGAAGTTCTGCAGGGCAGTGCAGAATTATCTGTCACTAAGAAGGGGACACAGCCTCTCCGGGCTTCAGCACAACTTTAACAGAACTGTGCAGAAACACGAGATCTAACTTTGTTTCTTTAAAAAAAGTTTTAGTTTGAGCTGCCGCTATTGAATTTGCTACAAGAATTCCAGGAAAGCAATTGAATTTGTTGGAGGTGAATTCCACACCGACATCTGGAAGTAGTTTTTTTTAACTGAGTTGTCAATGTTTGGAATAGCTTGCCATTTATGGTAGTAGTAAAAACTCTTGACAGGCTCAAGTCCAGGTTTGATACAGTCCTGAGTACTCTCTCGACTTCAGGTAACTACTAAGCCTAGATAGCCTGAATGAATATATCAAGTGATTATATGTCATATCCATCTCACCCAGCAGGGGGTCCTGCAGCAGGGGGTTTGAGTCCCAGCAGTGCAATCTCTGGCCTCAGCCTACAGCCTGAATTAGCAAGGCTATAGCTTGGTGCGTCCCAAGTCTGGCAATTGCCATGCTGGTCAAAGTATTATTGTGACCATAAGAGTCCATCTGACTTCCTAAAATAATTTCCCATGGGCCATGATGTACGTAATACAGATGTCATGCAGGTATCCTGTTCATGGAATTACTGACAGAACGAGGGGGGTGTTACTTTACCAATAAGTCCTTTGTCTCCACTCATACAATTATGAGTAAAATCAGGAAGTAGGTTTGGCTGGGATAGGTAACATGTGATTGGTGCTGCCTCTATACTATGACTAATAGCAGTGCTTGGCACCACTTAAATTGGGGTGCCTCTCCCTCCGACCTTACTGGGAGGGGTATTGGGATGATGCTAATACCACATCCCAATTTGAGCGGAAATAACTTTGGCTGTTTTGTTTTTTAAATTGATGAGCAAATTGTCTGATTACAGGGTAAAAAAAAAAAAAGAAAAGCTACCATCATTCGACGGTAAATGTCATTTTATAGCAGTAGGCAAAATTTCAGCATCGGACTTGGAGCGTATTCTTCGTGAAATTGGTTCTGGCGCCCTCTATTGGGCAATTTTTTGTCTGCCGCACTTCGCACAGATATGGACGGGTGTGTGTTTTTTAACTACATTGGATTTTTACAGCTTTTTTCTTCTGTCATATGTATACAGTCAGAGTAAACAGTCTTTTAAATTAAGATCATAAGCTGTCTAAACTCAGTGCAGAGATTACACAGGGTACCATGTTTTTCTTGTGGATGATGTAAGTTTCATCATATACAGTGAAATTGTTTTTCTATGATGTCTATGAAGTCATTATCCTAAAACTTCATATTCTATGTTGAATGTTTTTGACATTGTGCATAGAAACAGAAGAGTGGAAATGGAAACAACACGGGAATTATAGACCAGCAATGTTACTATCAGAGATGTCCTTCGATGAGCAACATTGAAAATACTATCTACAGCGTTAAGTGGCAAAATGTGAAGGTGTTGATTTTCTTATTTATTCTGAATGAAGTCGACTGTTGAATTGATGTCCTCTTCATTTTATGTAAAATCCCCCTTGGGGGTTTTTCAATCTACTTTCTCAGTGTGTGAGAAAATGTGCTGTTGATAAGATGATGTACCCAAGACAGGTTTCTGGTATCAGACTCTTCTGGGAAGTGACATGTTTTGCAGCATTTTTGGACAGTCACGTTTTGCAACGGCAGGAGTGGGTTTGAGAACCCTTAATTTAGCTCATGTCACACTGTGGTGCTCAGTCATTCTCTGCACTGAGCCGAATCTGCATTACACCACTGCTCATGATTTGTAAACTTCACTCAGTGCATATGTAAATCTGCATATGTAAATCTGTGTTTTCATTTACATTTACAGTTTCGGCATTTAGCTGGTACCTTTTTGTAGAGCAATTTATACAGCTCACTTTGTTTCTTGTTTTACACGTCCATTTTTACATCTGGATAGTTGCAGGAAACTCAGGTATGGCACTTTGAACAGTACAAGTACAACAGCAGTGCTTGAGGACTACTTGGGAACTGACCTTGTGACCTTTGTGTAACGAGCCCATTTTCCACCCAGTTATATCACCACTGCCAATTTCATATAAACTCTTAATATACAGAAACATATACAAAATATCACATGTTTATGATACAAAGAGGGGACAGAACTTTAATATATTTCTGGGGAAAAACATTTTAAAAAGAAGCATAAAAATATTGTAGAAAAAAAACAATTTCTTTAGGTGGAAGTACCCACCCCCAGTGTTTTACGGTTTTTTTTTTCAATTGCTAGCAAGCATCGGTCAATACTGGAGCAATACTAAATGCAGCAATTTGCTTCAATATCCTTTATTTTTTCTATATCTTTGCATATAGTAATTGTGAAAAATAAAAAGTTGAAACAAAAATTCCTAAAATTCCAGGGCTGCAATAATAATTACAAAAAAACATCAACATGTATAGTATAATCACTCATACTGTACAGTACTGTGAGGATTGTAGTTCTTCCTCTCTGCTGCATTTGGCAACAAGTTCTCATCAACATCACACCTAATGTCTTCTCTGGCAATGTATCATGGAAAGTGTCTTCTGGAATGTCTAATCCAACCCTGGCAGTCTTCAGGAGAAGTGTCTCCACATTCCGCATTCATGGCATCCAGTAAGTACATCTGATCATGTGAATGGTGGTCATAAACCCTCCACGTCCACGCAGAGAAAAACTCCTCTGTGGGATTTAGGAAGGAGGAGTATGGAGGCAGGAAGAGTACTGACATACTGGGATGTGCAGCAAACCAGGATAAAGATTCTCTATATATTTCTATATGGTTACTGCAGAAATGCATAAAATCTGCCATCATTCTGTTTTGAATGTGTTTTTAACAGTTTTGAAAACAGTACGTTAGCATTTGAAAAATGTGCTGCAAATATAATAGTGTTTTGCAGGTGGTGGAGTATGAATGAGAAAAGAGTTCATGGATTTTGGAGAATGTGGTCATTGAATGCATTTTGTGTGAAAGCAATGAAAAATTATTCACAGTTTGGTCACAATTTTAGACTTCTGTTTCGCTGTGTGAAGTTTTGACAATGTGACTTCAGTTTTGACCAATGCATGTTAGCAATCAAAAAAAAAAAACTGTAACTTCTCAAGGATTGCCAAATCACTGGCTATCGTCTGATGCCGACTGAAGATTCACCCCATCCGACTGCATCCTCACTCACCAGCCATCCCCTCTTGACTTCAAACTTATACCTACTGAAGTTTAGCCCTGCCCTAATGTAATGTAAAGGAAAATGTGGTTGGAAATAATATTTATATAGTGACCGATGCCCTCAGTCAGGGATACAAACTCACTTTATCATTTTAAAATTTTCGTAGTTAAAAATGTCCACAGCTGGAGTTCAAACCACAGGTTTCAACCGCAAGACCACAGAATTCCAATAAAGCTGGAGAAGCTACTGCGCACGTCACAGGTTAGGAGTAGCAGTAGTTCCAGTTCTAACGCGGTTCTGTGTTCTTGTGGTTTTAAACCCGAGGATTTCAAGTCCAGCCACGTGCACTGAAAATGCTTTGCAACCGACAAATGATGTCTTATTCTGGAAACTACGTGACGTAGTGAGGCACCAGGATACTGGCCAGCTTTCGGTTGAAAAAGGAAGGAGTGACGTTACCTTTCACTGGAGGTGGGACTCTATTGTTGAAGGCAGACAGCAGAAGCTGTTTTTGAGATACGATGATTTTGGACTTCTGGGAATTTTTGTCTTGGCGGTTGTGTGGATGATAAAAAAAACAGCTAGAGGTAAAAAAAAAAAAAAAGCCCAACTGCAATGAATTAAATCTGCATCCAGGTCAAATAAATTTAAGGATAAAGTGGTGAAAGTATGTGACCACCCTTTCATTCACACTTGACTAGGAGACCACCTGGAAATACAAGTTTCCTGGGGAGGTCCAAGAACTTGGTCAGTTGTTAAGAGAAAAGACCTGCCAGGAAAAGACCTGGCCAATACTGGTAATATAATCATAAGGGAACAAGGCCTAATGAGGTTGCAGGTTTAATTCCCATGTGGGAATCCGGTAATTGTATCTTTGAGCAAGGTTTCATTTGGAAAGCGCAACTGTTTAATGTGGAGAAACTTTAGCCATAAAAGGTTGCGTTTATATTTAATTGACAGATTTTTAAATGAATTTTGACAGGGTTTTGGTATTAAATGTTTGTACGGTTTCAAGTGAAAATAAAAACCCTTTTTCCAAAATATTTAACGTAGATACATCGCAATATCGCAAAATCGTCACAGAATCGCAATATTATTGCATCATGGCCTTTTTATCGTGACAATATAGTATTCATGAAGTCCCTGGCCATTTCTGCCCTTTAAGAAGCGAATCTGAAGGTTTTGACGGGATGCCACATTCATAAAGTTTCCGGATTTTTACAAGTGCGCTTCAAGTGGATTGCACTATTGGCGACGTAACAGGCATCTGTCAACGTTTGGGTAAGGAAAAAAGTCTCCCATCTGCTGAGAATTAGTGTGAGTTTGTGTGGAGTCTGTCCCTGCCTTGTTCTGAGGAATGAGGAAACATTTGGACCGTGCGCTGGGTTTCCTGCCAGTTAACCCAAACGCTAAACAGATGTGTGGGTTTGTACCAAGCGTCACTGTTGAGCAATTTACTCAAATATAGACCGACAAACACGGTCACCGGGGACTCTGACTCATCCTGAACACCAGCAAACATACAGAACACAATGATTAGGTCGGTCAACTCTCCGCAAATGCTTGTATATTCATGTTTGTGCGATTTTTGCCTACAACTCCTCTCAACATAACGTTTATCAACCGTGACTAGTAGTGAGACTTGAGCCATACCTGACAACTGGAATCGTTTATTGTTCACGATCCAGAGACAATTTTGGCCTTTAAGTTTAACTCACCGCACCTTTTATAATTATTCTCTATGCGTAAAATAGAACGACTGTAGTAGGCTACATGAAGAAACCTCTGCTGACATAGATACGCAAACTGTATTTGCATCAGAGCAGATTCACGATTATTAGCGTAGAAGCGTAAAATAAATCTTTCTAGATTAGAAAAGTGTATGTAATTTGAAGCTTTTTGCGACCAGGAAATGAGGAGACCTCTTAACAATGGCCAAATAATTAATTTGATAATTTAGGGGACTAAGAAAACACCACAGATATCTTCCAATTAATAGATCTCAAAAGATGACAAGGTGTAATATATAACCTCCCAACACACACACGCACGCGCTTGTATTCCGTATTCCTGTTGCATCAAGTTTGCGAAAGTTTCTCAAAACCTCAGTGCACATGAATGAATTTGGGAGTCCCATTTCCGAAGCCACCACCAGATGTTACACTGGGACGTAATCATGCGTCATGTGAGGGTGCCCTCTTCTGGCTATAGGGCAGAATTGCAACGCCATAAAGGACTGTCTTGAACTGGGAGCTACCAGCAGAACTCCCTCTTGAAGGACGCTCATCTGGCTGTTTTTTTTTTTTTTTGATGATGATTTTCATATTCATAATGGTGGATGCCTTTACAAAAACCACCTAAGGTTAAAAGGTTGTTAGTTATGTTGAATCTGTTTTGTTTGCACTGAAGAGCTCCATTTTAGCTCAGATTAGCATGGCTAACTTGCATCAGTGCTTTAGTGATGTTACACACATATTCATATGGAAATGTTGTTAGCCAGGCCTGTTTATGGTCTCCCACTAGATTGCCTTGGGTAAGAGCATCTGCTAAATGACTACAATGCAATAAATCAGCTGTCAGTTACTATTACTAACTAATCATGAACTTGTGTGGGCAGAACTCCAACTGGAAGCCAACCGAACCCGCCCTCTGAAAGGTGAGGGCCAGCTGGGCAGCCTATGCCAAAAATTGGACATGTTTTCCAGACACCCTCTCAGAGATGGAAGGACTGGAGTGGAGTCAAGACGACTGTGCACTCAACTATGGATGTTCCCATGAAAACTGCAGTCCAGGAATCTTGCTTACAAAAAAAAATGTTTTAATAAAGGCCTCTAAGGCTGTGAGACAGCAGGAGAAACTCAATTTGCACATCACCGTGAAAGTGCAGAGAGCTTTCATATTCATGCCCGAAATATTCTAGGGCATCTAAATTTCATTAGGATAAATCTAATCAGGCTCCTGCCACGGGTTTGAAGGAAATGTTCTCAAAGGCGGATCCAGAACAAATCACAGACACTGCGCCTTTTACTTTTTTAAAGAGAGAGAAATCAAAGAGAAGATACCAGAAGTGTGGATTCCATCTTTTAAAGGAAGCTGTGTTCCTTTCTTTATTTCAGACTTGAGGTTTCATTGAACAAATCTGCAATACTGCTGCTGCATTTCCAAAATGCAAAAAAGAAAAAATCAATATAAATCATGACGCAAGCCAAACGCAGCATGTTTAGACTAAGAACAGACATGGGAGGAGGAGAAACGAGGAGAGGTGAAAACAAAACTAAACTTGGGATATTGGGGAATGCTTTGGAAATCTTCGGGTTGGGATTTTTTTGGGGGGAGGGGGCTATCTTTTGGGGTGGGGTAGGGGTGTGTGTGTGAGGATGGGCCAAGCAGAGGCTCAGAGCTGCCCGCAGTCGGCGATGAGGATCTGGGCGGTGCATTTTCCGCTGCTGGTCCCATAGGTCTCCACCTTCTTCACCACGTCAATCCCCTCCACCACCTTCCCGAACACCACATGCTTCCCGTCCAACCTGAAACCAGAGGAGGGCGAGAGGTGATGATAGGATAAAGTCGTGTGAGGGTGATGACAGAGCCTCTCAGGTGTGTGTTTTTCCAGCTGCATCCTGCGCCACGCAGGCTGAAAGTTGAGGTCTGGTACGCATTTGTTTTATAAGGAAGATCACGACCACAGACTGTTGAATCGTGTGAAGCTCTCTGAGGCAGCGCATTGATCGATAGACTTGGACCGGACACACTTTATGCGAGTAGTTATTTTTTGTGTGTGTGTCCGCATGCATTTGGGTCAAGAAGTTTAGTGTTTAGTGAAAGGTGATGATAGGATAAAGGACAGAGGAAGGGGTTAGCGCCTCAGTGTACTTCAGACAGACGCGATGGTCTGCCAGAGGACAGTGAACAGCACGCCAGTTCGCTTTGGAGCATTCTCTGCATGGTTTTTGCCGGGGGCCCTCTCTGCTGGGCCCTCGCTCTGACCAAGGCAAACTGGCAAACTCGGTGCCCGCTGTTTCAGTGTCCAGTCAGAAGTGAAAGTGGGGCAGTCTGGAGTGGTCATTGTTTCCGAGTCGCTCTCTGCTGCCAGAGTCTGAGCAACGGGTTCTGAGCTGTGTTCTGAGAGCCGAGCGCCCTGCAGCTCTGTGGAAAAGCGGCTCTCAAACTCACTCCCGGGGACCCACTGAGAATGCCAGCCTAACTGCAAATCCTAAATTCTAACGAGCGCTTAGTTGTCGTTAATGAGAGCAAATTGATCCGTACAAAATCGACCAGGTGAAAGCAGTGCAGTTCCCAGTTGCGTGAAATGTGGTCACCCTGTCACTGAAAGTAAATCATTTGTCAAAACTTCAGAATCCAGTGACTGCAAAGGACAGCAAACCAAATCTGCAGTGCGATTTATTTTAAGGAACAAAAATTGTGGATGGTAAGAACATGTTTTCAACACCCTTATTGAATCAAGAGACTGGCAGCAAAAAGACCAAGTATACACAGCTGCAATGTGGTCTTTAATGGTTGGGAATGTGGTTTTGTAACTACTTTGTAATTGTGGGTTTGATTCTCACCTTAGGCACTCCTGATGTACACCAGATTGAGCAAGGTGATTCAGCTAAATTGCTTCAGTACAATATCCAGCTGTATAAAAATTGATAATGTGTACAAATGTAAACTGTGTATCTGCTAAACCCCTGTAATGTAACGTAGCCTGTAGTCTAGTGGTTAAGATACATGACTGGGACCCTTGAGGTTGGTGGTTCAAGCCTCAGTCCAGCCACAGCAAAAACACCATTGCTGTTGGGCCTCTGAGCAAGGCCCTTAACCCCACATTGCTCCCAGGGGGGATTGGCCCTCAGTTAGCCTAATCAACTGTAAGTCACCTTGGATAAAAGTGTTAGCTAAATACCTACACTAATGTCCCCAGGACTTAGTTTTTTTTTTTTTGAACCACAGCTATAGAGGTTACTAAAGTTAGCAAAAATCACTCTGGAGAATCGCAAACTGCGGTCTGAGGCAGTGGCTTGTAGAGGCATTTGAAGTGCAGCCAGCAGGAAGCCTTGGAGAAACGTTGATGCTAATGTTCTGAATGAAAGTGGGTCAGGCAACGCCACCCCAGGCGGCCATTACGGCTCAGAGCCTGAAGGCCTGAGCAACTGGGTTTCCTAATACAGATTTCAGCTGTGTGCCAGCTCACACCGCTCTTAGTCAAGTCTGACAGCACAATATAGTGTGTGTGAGTATAATTGTTTGTTCATATTTGCTGGTGGTGTCTAACTGGTATGTGTGTATGACTGGTGTATATGTGTGTGTGGATGTTTCTTGTGTTTGGACATTTATGTCTGATTGTTGGTGTGTATGTGCGTATATTTGTATGATTCCTGGTGTTGGTGTTTGTGGATGTGTCTGTATGTGTGTGTGTGCAAGGATTTTTGCTGTCAGTTGTGTATGCTGTATGCACATTTTGTTGAGTGTTTGTGAGTATGCATGATTGTTGCTGTTGATGTGTATGTGTGAATATCTGTTGTTATGTGCGGATATTTGTTGTCAGATTTGTCTGCTGTATGCACATTTTGTTGAGTGTGTGTGGATAGGTATGATTGTTGGTGTTGATATATATGTGTGGATATTTGTTGTTAATGTTTGTGTGTGTGTGTGTGTGTGTCTGGTTGCGCATATGTGTGTGTGTGTCTGCGTGCGCATATGTGTGTGTGCGTCTGCTTGCGCATGTGTGTGTGTGTCTGGTTGCGCGTGTGTGTGTGTGTGTCTGCTTGCGCATATGTGTGT
Source organism: Albula glossodonta (assembly GCA_019788955.1). NCBI lineage: Eukaryota > Metazoa > Chordata > Actinopteri > Albuliformes > Albulidae > Albula > Albula glossodonta. The sequence goes on from JAFBMS010000264.1 coordinate 277,370, forward strand.
GTGTGTCTGCTTGCGAGTGTGTCTGTGTGTGTGTCTGCTTGTGCATGTGTGTGTGTGCGTTCGTGTGTCTGCTTGCGTGTGTGTGTGTGTCTGTGTGTGTGTGCGTGTGCATCAATGGTGGCTGGTGAGCTTGAAACAGGAGGAACAATCTTTACCTTTAAATCTATCATTACTTTCAACTGTTACTAGTTATCCTCCTTAATTAACCATAAAACAAACTATTCACAGAGTAATCAACACCAGCTGACGTAAAGTTATGTTTGACGTTTTTAATCTGTCAACAAGTGTAAAAGAATAAATTAGCCTATAATAATATGTAGGTATGGCAAATACTGCACGTGTTAGTACAGAAAAATACTAGGTTACTATTACAATATTAAACTAGAAACCATTTACTGTATTTACATCAACTGGTGTAGATTACTCCATGAATTAATAGTTTGTGTTACTCAAGGAGGATAAATGGGAACAGGTTGAACGTAATGATAGGTTTAAAGTTTGTTCCTCCACTGGTGTGCCTGTGCGCACAGGGACAGAGCGGAGTCTCACCAGGCGGTGTCGGCCGTACAGATGAAGAACTGCGAGCCGTTGGTGTTGGGCCCGGCATTGGCCATGGACAGGGTCCCCGGCCCGCCATGCTTCAGGGTGAAGTTCTCATCAGCAAACTTGTTGCCGTAGATGGACTTTCCTCCGGTTCCATTATGGTTTGTGAAGTCACCACCCTGACAACAACAAAGGACAGAGAGGTTATTATCATACTGCTCAATGATCAACATTATAATATCTTCTTTGTCTTATTATTATTTGTTGTTGTAGTACAGTTCTTATTTGTATTATTCATAATTAATATTATCATAGTTACTTGGTGTTGCAATTATTAATAGGGCACAGTGAGAATTCCTTAGTTAATAAGGGTGTTTATAGCTCTTATTGTCATGCGATTTGCTATTTAACACTAATAGTAATCTGATCTAAGGAAGCGAAAACAACAGATATGAAATTATAACAGTGATTATTGTACATTTTTACATTGTATCTACTGCCTTTCCAACCACAGAGGGTTTCAATTTGTACAGTACATTAACACAGGTTTAACACACAAAATGAAAACCCTACAGTCTGTGGTTTGGTAGAGGCTACTCAGGGTTACTGATGGGAGGACGGCATTTCATGAAGCCACAACATGCTAGCAATTTCAGCACATGGCCTTTCCACATTATTATGAAAAATATCTCTCCAAGAACAAGACAATATCCCTGTCAAAATACTGTGGCTTTCAAAACTTGAATTTTAGTTTCCACGACCTGAAACACAACAAACCAGTGACGGTTTAACTCCGTTGCTGGAGGAAGACAAGGAGCAAAAGCCTACATACACATTTAGGTGAAGTTTCCCAACCTTGTCTGAGAGCTAATCAAAGAGCTTTGCACTGGCTTGACTGGACACAAATTTAAGAATGCCCCCTCCCAAGCTTGCTTTAAAAGGAGGAGGTGAGGTACCTCCCCCCAACCCCGACCCCTCCCTCTCTGTCCCACATACCTGGCACATAAAATTGGGGATGACACGGTGGAAGCCGGACCCCTTGTAGCCAAATCCCTTCTCTCCGGTGCACAGGGCACGGAAGTTCTCTGCCAACAGAAAACAAAAAAAAAAGTTTCGTTTTTTTCCCCCCCTCACTTCTCTCATTTCTTTTCCCCCCTGGAAACAAAATCACCTCAGAGCTGTTCTCCTAAAGCCTCGTGGTAGCCCCCATGTGGCTTTATGCTTGCATGCTGTCTGTATGTAGGCCATTTTTCTCGGGTCACCAAGCAATGGTGTCAGGTGATTGGCAAATGCGACAGGGGGAAGTCCAAGGGTCCATGTAATCTAGGATATTGACAGTACCGTGACAGCGCATCAGAATAAACGGCCGTGGTTGTACTTTCTAAACACCCCCCTCCCCTCCCCGACCCCCCCACCACCCCCTCCATACAAATACCAATCCAGTCCCTTCACCCCACCCTTCCACCACCCCCCCGCACCCTCCAGCCTTGGGGTCCTCTTGTCTTTGGACAGTCATGCAGGGCTTTGCCTGTTTGAATCCTATTCCCAGGATTTCGGTGCCTTGAGCTGAGCTGTTATAAAGTTCGGCTGGAGATTGGAGGACTTACCTGCAGTCTTTGGGACAACGTCAGCCCTCAGCTGTTACGGGTGGGGGGGGGGGGGGGGGGGGGGGGGGGGGAAAAAAAAAGGGGAAAAAAAAAAAAGGTTAGGGAGTACCATGCAAAACCAGATGCAGCCTGGTTCAGATTCCTAAATAAAACTTCACACTTGTACCTTGTACAAAGAACTTCAAAGTTGCATTATCAAGAGTCCAATAAAATGAATAAATGGTAAATTTACATGTGTTAAACCAGTTACACAGCCCCCCACAAAAAATAATGGCAAACAATGCACTACACACGTACAAAGTCACCTACATTTCAGCACTATCCAACACAAGGATTAAGAGCAAGTTTCACACTGTCATATAAAGGGCACTGGGTGTAGTCCACGAAGGCAGGAAGGTCCTGGACACAGACACTGCAGGTATCCAGGGCAGGGCAGAGCATAATGACTGCAAATAATGTAGAGGCGTTTGTTCAGGTGCGGGGGGGGGGGGGGGGGGGGGGGGGGGCGAGAGGCAACACCCACAGAACAGACACACAGGGCAATTGTGCGGCGAAGGAATGCTGGGGCTAGCAGCTGGCAGGGGGCCAGCCAGGACGCTAAGACGCAGCTGCGCGAGGGCACACACACCCACTCCAGCGGGCCAATCCAGGGGCAGCGATGCTCCGAGCACGAGGGTGTGGGGTGCTTAAAAAATAAATAAATAAAACACCCGTCTCCGGGCACGCCATACCAAGCTCGTGCCGGGCATAGCGCAGTGCTGCTGCAACAAGTGCAACCAATCAATCAATCTTTCCAATACACAGCGATGCTTTGCACAAACAATCTCAACACTATGCGCCCGGAACCGCAGAAAATGCAGTAATTCTAATCAGATTAAAAGTTTGCAAATGCTTTACCATTTAGCCGTGGCTCGTGTCAATGTCAGTGGGTAGTCCGGCATAAGCAGGCGTTAAAAAAAAACCTAATTTGTTACTTCACGTGCTAAATATGGACATTTGCATCCTTTCTTCCCTCCCTCCCTCCCTCCTCTCTCCCTCCCCTCCCTTTCCTCTGTGTTGGAACATCCAGTCCGCTGGAAGACTGCGGGTTCTGCCGAGCCTTTACCCATTCGACCACAGCCCCACCCCCGACACGCCCGCTGGATTTCGGTATTTTTCCACTCCGGTCAAAGAAAAAAAGTTAACCCACTGGGTACGTTTTTAGCTAAACAGCGACCAAGATGACCATTTAGCAAACGCTGCTGCTTCATTGCCGCACATCGAAGCCCTCGCCATCACCTACACACAAATAATTTAGCAGATAAGCTAGTGTTCATCCTCATGTAATACCAAAATTATGTTTAACTCTGATACGGCTTTCTCAACAAAATCTTCCCCATGGTTGTGTGAAGCAAGAGGTGTGAAAGACTACACCTTTTCCTTCCGGAATATTACAGATACAGGTTATAAGGTTAATAAATGGACACGGTGTTTATAAGAATTACATAGGGGTGCGACGTCACTGCAAATGCAGCACAATTCCTGCGCGCTTCTGCTAACCTCGTCCACGTGCAGCCGGAGCTAAGCAACAAAGAGGAGCGGCCTGCGCGTGTCTATTCCATGCGCGTTCTTGTGCTGTACCGCGAACATCACAGTAGTTTGTATGTCCAAGCAAATTAATAACAGTGGACATTTGAAAGAATCGTTCTAACGTCATATCTAAATCAAAATATTAATATCGATACACGTATGTTTTAATTAACTAGCCGACTACTGCTAGCATGCTGTCTTCATGGATGCAGAGGGTGTATGGATAGGCAGAAAAAAACGCAGGTAAAAACCTTTGGGAGAGGTTATTGTATACCAACCGAATTCAGCCAGTAAGCCCGAAAGAAGGTCTCATAAAACTGCAGAACTGATCGATATACTCCATATATCTACATATAGCCGGGAAAATATGATGGTAGACACAGACAGGGATCACTGAAAATGTTGCATTGTTTAAGATGCTAGCTGCAGAGGTTGAATGAAATGAAGGCTTACGCCCCCCGCCCCCACACCCCAAAATGGCATCTTGCGTTAAAAAAAAATGAACGAAAATGGCGTCCGTATTAATTGCATGACTAAACTGAGAAAACTTGGGTTGAAACATCGGCTTGATCGAATGATCACCCATATCATTTTGCACAAAATATAGCGATTTAAACGGTATGCTAAGTGCAGCGAATGGCTGCAGGTGTGCACGCGCGCCTCGCTCGCCCCCCCAACCAAATCGAAATGAAGGCATAGTTACTGTAACACCTTCCAATACCGCTATGTACCTAAGTAACGTCATTTATGAGGTGAGTCCATTCATACCGCGATCAGCTGGTTATAAGCACATTTTAGGTAACTGCTGAATTCTTTAATGCTAAATAGGAAATTGATACACACAATGAAACATGAGCAATTGGCTTGATAAGCAAGCTGCTGGCTATTCATCCAAATGCCTGGCTACAGCTAGTCTGCTGGACTGTGTACCATTTCAAATGTATAAACTACAGAATCTACCAATACAGTCATAATAACAATAAAAAAAAAAAAAAAACAATCTGACCAAGTAGGTAACCATGCAAGTTAAACTAGATGTTAACTCGCGACAAAAATATAGTTCATATGTCAAGAGACTTTGCCTAGAGAATCAATGGATGCGCCTAGCTGGCAAGCCTTCCCAAGTCGCTTGCGAGCTAACATCACTTTTATCTTACCTCCATGACAATTCTGCCGATGCTGTTGCCGTCGGCAGTGATGTCAAAGTAAACTTTTGGATTTTCCATATTTGATGTTGGGGGTTCCTCGTTATTAGTTTGCAGTATAATGCGTAATCTTCAACCTGTCAGTGTCCTCCCTGTCCCGCAGCTGATTCGGAACGGAAAACGTGCGAGCGTAAACGAAGACTATATAAGGACCTAGGAAGCCTCAAACTGGATCAAAACCAATGAGGAGACTAAGGAACCTGTGTGACATGCAGCTCGTCCAGTTAAAATTCACTCTGGCGCATGTATTTAAATATTAATGGTATGTCAGGAATACTGGTTAGCTCAGCAACGCACCGAGGGCGAGCCCTTGATTGACGTTGCGTTTGGCCAGTGATGGTATATATCAGTGACGACACTGTGGTCTGACCAATTCAGATCTAGCAACTCTTGTGGATGGTCATAATGAACGCCACGGTCAAGACGGTATTTATTCGAACTAAGGTCAACATGACCGGAACTGAGTTAATTTTATGTGGTCAAATCCCTCCGTTGGAGTGATGTGTTCACTGAGCAGCATCACCAGATGTCGATAGACTGATAACTGCGGTTGTTACTACATTACCGCGTGACAGAACAGCAGACCCTAGAATGTTGGGATTCACAATTCTTTCAAAGATCCCTTGTAATACAAACGTATGGCACAGATCAATAAGTAAAAAATTTAGATGATCTAGCGCCCTCGTTCTCCGAACGGCAGCAGTGGTGCCTCCCAATACTGCCGCCATTGCGGATATAGTTCCATCTCATAGCATTATGTTTGGAGAGCCTTGATAATGGCGGTTTTTCCTCATAGCGCAACATAAGATAGAACGCCGTTCACTTTTTTGTACAGTTCAACAAAACCTAATGTCTGTCAGTACACTTGGTGGAATCCGTGCATATTAGGAGACTAGCAAACCGCGTGCATCCACTAGTTAATGCTGAACAATATGTTCTGCATTGAACCAAGAGCCTCTGTTAGCCGCTCTTTTAATTAATAATGTATTGATAACGATTGGTAGCAACCAGCAACCAACGCTGCGCATTTCACCCGTTGCAAGCGATCAGTGCTATGCAATCCTTGCTATTTTTTATTTTTATTTTATTGTCAACATCAACGTAGTAATGTAAAGCATGTTCTGTAAAGCCCGTAACCCCACCCATCCGTCCCTCCTCTGTATAAATATGTGTCGAGCTACTTCGAGGATATGACAGACCACAGCTATCACATTTGGTAATATTCGGCGGTAATTCAACTTTATGTGTAGCCTGGCAGCTAAGAACGGTATCTCAGCGCTCTAGGCAATTAATTTAACATAAATCATTCGTGGCAGAGAATGTTGATCTAGTAAAAAAAAAAAAAATAAAGAAATAAAATGAACACAAAGACGAAACAAAATCCTGAAACAATACACTCACTCTTGCACAGGATGCAGAGTAACATTTTGTGATACAATATGCCCGCCTATTGTAGCATTACAGAAATCATGGCTAGACTGACAGGGAAAATACCTTGGATTTACCACCAGGGAATCCGACGCTCACATATTCCTATCGCATTGATGGCAGTACAGCTTCTAAGCGTCTTTTGAAATAGACATGAATTTAATTTATGACTGAAATGGTGAAAATGTCACCCCGCAAATGCGAATCCGTTTTGTCCACCACCGTATCCACATCATGTTTGAATAATCTTGCACATTGTAAGTGTGCGGGCGGTTGGACAACATTTTCGCAGTATGCAGCAGTCAGGAGATCACCGGCCATGCCGTAAACTAATGGGTGTGGCGCTGCAAGTGTTCCATCATTGGTCTTAACAAGAATAAACCGTGTGAGCTGCACGGTATTTATACAGAGCGTAAGTAAATTAAGTAAATTGTTTGTGGACTATTACATAGCCTTAATGTTGTATGGAACTCAAGGGGCCATTAGCAGCACATATTCCACCGATCTGCTCGCAATCGCGCAGTTGTCCCGCAATACTGGAGGGAATTATGTATATGCATATCTTTGTACAAATATATATGTGTTAAAATGTGTTTTGTGTGCGGCTGTTCACAACGCTTTAGTTACTTCATACAACTCCATTACACGCATGAGAGAGAGGCATCAGGGTACACCAATTACCTTTAATAATAATTCATTAATAATAATTAAAAAAGATGAATATGGTACACAAATAACTTGAAACAAAATGAATAAAAGAGAACAGTTGGACATCCAGTAACTCCTGCCATGCTGGGCAGTTATCGTACAAACTGCTCATGGCTGCGAACAGGGCCCCAGGCAGCGGTCATAAATTAAAACCAAAAAAAAAAACAGACAAGACAAGGAACAGAGCGACCGATTCCTCCCATTTCCACTCCGGTCCTCTTTTTAGAAAGGGAGAGGCTCCAAGAGAGGAATGCAGAGAGCCAGTCATGTCTGCCTGTATGCACATTTGTCATAGTGTTTTATATGCACATATACTGGGGGAGCTGGGAGGTTGTGCTTCAAAAAAAAAAAAAAAAAAAAAAAAAAAAAAAAAAGTCCTCTTATTAGCATCCATTTTTCATAATATCCTTTTTTTTGAACTCCCAGAAATCCTATTCAATATGTATAGGAGTTCTTCGACCACGTTAAAATACCTGAAACTGTACAGTTGGCAGAAATGTTTGACGCACAGTTTCCGTTCACAAGGGTAAATACAAAAGGGCAGGAGAGGGAATGCGGAAAGTCTACAGGATCATTATTCAGAAGACAGGAGAACTGGCCATTCATTTATATATGTGTGTGTGTGTGTGTGTTTATATGTCAGTGCATTTTCAACGAAAACAAGCTTTGCTCACATGGCTCCCTCCAGGTCATTCACAGCCATGTTCTTGCAGCTGCACTTTCTAATGCAACGTGACCATGCATCTGAAAGCGCTCAGGGACCAGCAGTCTGCCTTAATGAGAACCTGTAACAATGGGCCTTTTGGGTGTTAGAAAGTTCTCATTGGCTGTCTGTTACCAGGAGAGACATGTGAGACACTAGACTACGATGTGTTATGAAATTCTGTACTGGAGGTGATGTGGCTGTTTACTGTTGAGTGGGAAGGATGGAGGGGAAGTCACATTCTCCCACACCGATGATGCATCGCGGCATTTTCCACGTCTGGAAAGTCGCCAGAGCAGGAAGTCAGAGTTGTTTATAAAAAGAAAGAAAGAAAGAAAGAAAAAACCGAATGAAGAACAAACAAGTTGACGGATGGCCATTTCAGGACAGGGCTGGAAAGAACACACCCATAGCTATCACAGACTGGGTGTGACCCGAGATGGGGTATTTCATGTCTCAGGCCACACCCACCGGCTGACCCCAGTAATTTCACCATTACCGCTCAGTAATGTCCATAGAACAATAGACTCTCTCTCCCTGCCAGGATCAAAACCATACACACATACAGTATTTTCTTAGAGCTGAAAGTTCAGTTGATTCAATAGGTTATCCATAATACCAAAACAATGTGAAAGTTTGGGTACATTAAATGTAACAAAAAAAAAAAAAAGTGTACTGTTGGTCCACAGAGCATCCAAGTTGATTTGTGATTTTATTTCCTTTGGACTTTTTCTGAAATACAACTTGTTTGTGCATTTGGCATTCAGGTAGTCAAAAAATGAGTTCTCAGTGGAAGCTCCTGGTTTCAAACTCTTTGTAGGGGAGAAGGAGTGGGTGAATGGTAGTAGAGATTGCATTTTGTTTTACAGGTTAGAAACCATCTTTCACGGCTGTACCCCCGATACTCCTCCGCAAAAAAAAAAAAAAGAGAACCTCTTTTGAGCTTTACAAGCTTACAATATGTCAAAACAAGATGTCCACCACACATCTGAAAGACCCACTTGACTCATTTTGAAGTTTTTCGTTAAAGATATCACATCCTGTAGGTTGACAGTGCTGCTGTACAATGATCTGACTTTTCAGTGAAAGTATGAGTGTTTGGGCTCGGCAAGTTCAATTCCCACTACCCCCAAAACAGTTTTCATGTACCATGACATAAATATTCACACTCTACCGACTAGTTCAGTCACCTACTGCGTCACCATTTTGTTTACAGGCTTTAGAATTGGCAGAGGGAGACCAGATCGCAAATCATGCAGATCTTTATCAATGAAAAAGTACAGATGATATGTGATAATTGTTTCTCTGTTTGTGACGGCACAGAATCATTCACTTTAGACGCACCTGCTGTGGGTTAGACGAGGCCAGACCATCCCATTTGTTTATATTCAAACTAATGCTTGATGAGCAGAGGGGTTTACGTTCCAATACTCAAAAAATGTATCCTCCTCTCCTCCTCACCCGTCTGGTCTCCTGCCTCCCTCCAATGACCCAGTATGGGAGTCAGTAAGGGGACAAGGTGATGGTGGAGGAAAGGAAGATACATTTTGCGAGTACCGGAACGCACCCAAGGCGTTTTTGTGGGATGAACTTGTATTCTCCAGCCTGCAAGAGCGAGCCACTGAAGCCGTGGTATTGGGGGTGGGAGCGTGGCTATGACACAGTGATGCTACACTGTGATGTCCAATGAGGGGGGGGAGGGGTGCGGAGGCTCTCTAAAACAGGCCTTCAAAGACCCATTCCCATCAGAGAGGAGACATAAATATAACAATAAATCACTATCTCACATCTAACACCAGTACACTGGGTCTCTCAATTGTCCTCAAAAATGACCTTTGAATATTCTTTCCTTAATTATAACCATTTGAATATATTCAAAAATATATTGTATTTACATTAAAACTACTTCTGATGCTGTCAAGGGGTATGCACACATGCATTATTTTGAAAGCGCACAAATTAAAATATGCTGCGATCTCGATTGCTAATTTATAGCATTCAAATTAAACTAAGTTTTTGACATTGAAATTATGTGTGAATTCTGACAGTCCACATTTACATGCCTCAACACAGCTTGGCAACAGATACTCAAACTGCCATCACAAATTGTCATCACTTGTTGCCTCTCGACTGAAAAAACTAAGTATGAATTTGAATATGAAGACATTTATGAAGGCTGAAGGCTCACTACTGACTGGCCAAATAAAACGAGGGAGCAGGGAAGAAATATGGGTCCATGAATTTTGAGAGAAAGCATTTCTATCAGCTGAAACAATTTTGTTGTTGGAATGTTCTAAAAAAAATTTCTCTGGGAGTGACAATGAAATTGAGCAAGCCCCGCTCATGTTATGGTCATTGTTTCAAAGTAAACATTGCCAAGTCAGACGAACTACGACGACTTAACATTCTGAAATATTATAGTTACTCGCTCTGGTGGGAATTTCCCTTATGGCCCTCTCAATTCTCCCACTCTCATTGTTACATCACTATTGGACTCAATGGAACTGTGGAACTTTCAATGTATCAAAGAGGGTTCAAAGTTCTTTTTGCTCTGATTTCCTCCTCATTTATTAGTTATTTATTATTATTATTTAGTACTACTCCAGTACCAAACAATATGCATTTTACACATATCTGTTTTAATTTTTTCTCAGCCCACCCCAGCCAGCCATGGACTGTTTGAAAAGCACAGTACACAATCTAACTGTCCAATTTTATATAGTGAAAAAAGCCAGCTGGATTTTGGCAGGGGTTTAATTCTGTAACTGAATTCATGTAAAGTCACAGACAAGTCATGTGTTATGGTATGTGTGTGTGTGTGTGTGTGTGTGTGTCTGTATTGGTGGGAGGGGGTGGGGGCAATGACATTTAAAATTTTAAAACAGTAAAATCAGTGGACAACAGTTCACGGGCAGTCAAACTTCATTCCAGTCACGTCCTTTAAAAAGAAGGTGATGTAGGTGGGGTGGGGGGTTCAAACATACGCTCCACAACCAACCACCACCAACCGCCACTTTCCAGGTACTTCAGTCAATGGAAAGGTGGAGGGGGCAGAGTCCTGTTTTGTCACCCCCACCTGTCTTCTCTTGGGGATTTCTGGGACAGAATAAAGAAGAAAGCTTGAAAGTTTTTTTCGTCTCCCCTCAGCAGAGGAGGGGCCCAGTGTGTTGTGAGAGATCACGGGAGGCTTTGAGTGTAAAAAGGTGGGAGTGAGGTGGGGGGGGGGGCTGGGGCTCAGTTGTTCTCGAAGAGCGACAGGAGGTCATCGTTGCTGTTGTTCGGAAGGTCAGGGGGGCCCAGGTATGACAGCAGTTCATCTGGATTCGTCAGCTCCGGAAGCAGCTGTGGGAGGGAAAGGGGGCAAAGACACAGGGCGTTACACAGGGCGTTACACAGGGCGTTACACAGGGCGTTACACAGGGCGTTACACAGGGCACCAAAACAGACAAGCTACAAGTAATATCCTTGAAAGCTTGAAAACGTCCTTCATGGTTCTGGCCTAGGCTTTCTACAATCTGATTGGTGTCCGCAGATTTCTGATGATGAATTTGATTGGCTCCAACAGTTTATCATTCCACACACCCACTCCCACTATTATTGTGTTTTTTTCTTCTTTTCACTTCTTAGGTATGTCACAGACAGCCTTAACCGGAGGAGGTTACGCAGCTCATACCCTGTTTTTACACAGTTGGATACACAGATGCTCAAGGTTGCTCAAGGGTTTACAAACAAAGCAGCAGTGCTAGGAATCTAGGTAGTTACGAGGTGTGGCTATTAAATAGTGAGACTGGACTTATGTAAGTCGAACCACAGCACATATGCGCAAACCACATGGTATACATTGACCAGTGGCCAAGCATAAACAACCCCTGAAAGTTTGAATCCACTCACGTCTTCAGTTCGCTGTTACGCATCACTGGAAGTCAACGTGCCTTTCTGACGTATCGTAAAAATTGTCAGTTCAACAAAAAAATCAAGCAACACATCAATTAGAAATTTTTGGTTGTTGAAAGTTGAACAAAACGGCTCACAGCTGAAGTAAGCTAGAGCCAGCATTCAGGCCACACAGCACTCCTACGAGCAAGACAAGGCTTCCCACAGCGTATCTGATGAAAAAAAATCTTTTTAAAAAGCCTCCAAGGACAATTTTAAAAGTTTCCAAGGACATTGCGTGTAAATTATATAACATTTGTTATGGTGTAATGGCTTTTGTAAAAGGCCTCCAGTAAAAAAAAGGTTTATCTCAAGAAGTGTGACAAATTAAAAACCATCACACTGTAACAGCTTCACAAGGGAGATTTTGTGTGCGCCCTCAAAAATAGAGCATTGATGTGACTGAATTCACAAGTTTTTTCCTTCCCCTGTGCAGTATGATGCGAGTAGCTATGGACAAAAAAAACAAGAGGGCTTCATAGCAGTTCATAAGCTGAGAGAAAATGTAAGCACCCTGTCAATCTTAAATTCTCTAAATTACAAAAATCAAGCACAATTTCAAAAGACCCATGGGAATCTTGAATGGCCTAAGGCAGTGAGTGGGGACTCATTTATGATGTCATAAAGCAATCCCACAATGCCCTGGGGGAGATTTCTACCACACAGCAAGTGTCTCAGTCAATAACCAACTATGTGATTAACTCTAATGAAGTGAAAAAGATAATTATATTTATAATTTATGTAGTACCTTTGCACATCATGCACACTGCCAAGTGCTAATACTAATTTTATTTTCTTACATTGTTCATTATCATTTGTTTTCACATATCACCTTGTTCGTGCCATGCACATTTGAAGTGCTATATAGGCCATGAATATAAGTAGCAAAGTGCTTTACACTTTAAAAATGAGAACAAAAGCTTGCAGTTTGATGAAGACAGGAAGCTGAAGACGGGATGTGGACTTAAGCAAAGTGTTATAAACCTGATGATGTGTCAGTGAAAGTAATTCACAAGTACAGAAAGAGCACAGACACCCGACAGACAGCTTACAACGAGGCGGCAGCTCTGCTTACATCGAGTGAAGGTTCCGGGACTTCGCCTGGTCCCCCTGGCCCACCGAGCCCGAAGGAGCCCTCCGTGTGCAGCCGAGGATTCTGGGAAGGGTTGCGGGGGTGCATCGGTGCTCCTGGCCCTGTGAGGTGCGAGTTGCCATGGAGACCCTGATGCTGCTGCTGCTGTTGCTGCTGCTGCTGAAGGGGATTGTGGGAAGGATCCATACGACCAGAGTGGGGTATCTAAGTTAGAGACAAGAGTAGACATGGAATTACATTTAAACAAACACTTTTTCCCCCATTTTCCCATCCAAATGCAGCCAAAATGTTTAGCCTCTGGCAGCAACCCTCTTGCTCTGATTCAGGAGGCAGCAGCCAAGAGGCACAATTCCTCTGACTGACTCAACAAGAAGCAGCTTCTTTCCACACTACAGCTGCTCCACCAGTTACTGCCATAGGGCCATAACCAGTAATGTTGCTGAGATTTGGATTAGAATTATTCAGTTACGTTTAACTGAGGCAATTCAGGGCTAGTGCCATGCTGAAGGTTAAAATGGCAATGCCCCAAACTGGGAATCAAACCCTCAACCCCAAGTCCCTTTCATTATATTCCTGCTTGACTGCATAGGATGACTGTTACAAGCCCAGCAGACCGCATGCGCATTAACCATAGAACACAATGTGGTGTCCTTGGTGCCAGCAGGAACATTTCGTAGCATGCTTTATGTCCCCATATCCGTCCCCAGCGGTAAGGTGAAACGTTCAGCCGCAAACATCGTGTCAGCCTTTCCCTCTAGACATGTTTTCTCCATTCAGTGTTTTTTGATTGACAAAAAAGCATGGTGTGTGCGTGCATGCGTGTGTGTGTGTGTGTGTGCGTGTGTGTTTTGTCTCCAGCAGGTGTGTGTGACAGAGAGCACAGGGAGGGCTGTCGGCTCCAGAGCGGGCTCAAAAGCCCTTCAGAGGGGCATAAGGGGACGACAGGAACACTGACAGGGGATTAAGAAACGGTCTTGGCCTTCGGATGGCTCACGCAGTACGAGGAACGTTTGGGAAGCAAACCCTGAGCCCTGTGATTGGGTGTTCAAGTACCAACTGCAGCATAACTGACTATGGCCCTGGGTGCGCATAGGGAAGGCAAGACCAGTCCCAGCCCCACCAGGGAATGATGGGGGCTAAGCCGGTTAAGGTTACTTGTCTCATCACTGTCTAGTTGCCTCTCTTGGTTGTCCACATGTCTTTTTTTTTTGGTGGTCTATGTCTGTATGACCAGTTTTTACTGCCTCTAAGGAGACTGAATGAGAATTTTCATTACATGTTTATATGGATGGCAGCAACTTCTTTTCACCACTTCATGTTTTGGTATGTTTTTTTTTTTTTTTTTTTTTTTTTTTAAAAAGACATTCAGGAATGTGGGATGCTAGGCCCATTACAGCATTGTATTGAGATGGGACGCTGCCGCAGGCAGAATTCCCATACTAACCACATTCCATGGACGCACTCCAAGAACAGGCAGGTGAAATTTCTGCAAGCACAGCCAAAAGAAAGAGTACTGCGGTTTAAATGCAAATAACACCGCACTCAAAATACAGAATTTAACGCTATGCATACTGTTCAGCTTTTGTGATGGACGCATTAAAAACATTTATTCACTGTTAGGTGATGTGTGCGGTTTATATCGAGTTCCTTGGTCCATAAAATGTCATTGTGAAAAATGTGGGGTCGCGCTAAATCTGAGTTCAAGAAAATCAGCGTCCAAACTGATCCGACGTTGACCTGACATCCTAAAACACCCTTATTTTCGCCCTACCGGACCTGTTCTTTGCACTTTTACTTTACGGCAAGTAAATTAAATGATTTATTCCGCGTTACATCCGAATCGGGGCGCTTAAAATCTGGGTTTCACTGTACCAGAATGGCACAGACTCTCACCTGTGCAGACATGGGGTGTCCCATTGGTTTCTCTGGGGTGAGGAGGCCACTGGGGAGGTCAGCCTGGTAGGACAGAGGGGGGGGTCCCGCCGAAAAATCCCCCAGAGTCGGGGTTCCGGGAGCGTTGGGGAAATCTGAAAATCCCGGCTGGCTGGAGTACCCCGATCCGGCTGTTGTGCAGACAGACATACGTACAGATGGACAGACGGACAGACACAATCATTACACACCACCCACATATCCTTTGCCACGTTCTAAAACAAACACAAAACTCTGAGCGCTAGCCGCTGTCCCCTCTTGTTGTTACTGAAAGCAGGTATTGGATACGGGCAGAGCGCAGCGAGGAGCACAAACTGAGAACAAACCAACTGAAAACCTACTGAAAAATACCTAAATCATTAGCCTTGACCATAGCCAAAATAATCTGCCTATTGTTTTTAACTTTGCCTTTTTAGTTATGTTTTTATTGCTATTTAGTTATTTTATCGGGACAATGCACAATCAAAATACCAGCAACAGCGACATTAGGGCTGAATTTGCATGGCCAAGTACAATGTTTAATAAATCTGGGCAGATGTACTAACAGTATTTCATTTTTGCATTTCTTCTATTATCTTTTGTCTTTTATGTTTTTTGTACACCTTGCTTCAGTTCCATTCCTCACTAGACTGTGCCTGCCTTGTTGTATCTTTATTGTATGTATCTCTGTTTTACAGGGATCTGCTTTTGAGGAAAGTGCCTTAAAAGGCTGCATGAGAAGAGCTGTGCGAAATGTATTATTATTTCTACTATGGAGAGGAAACTGTGGGATGAAAAAGGCGACAATTCAGAGCATGAGCTGCCATCTCAGAGACTCAAACGTCGTTTACCAGTGACGCTGATTCATGGCAGAAACATTGCGTGGGAGTTCTCCTTTTTTTAAAATTCACTCTCAGATTACAGCCAATTGTACACCTGCAGACAAAAAAAAATCCTAAGGGTCTCAGGTGTGCCAATGCTAGCCTCCATTTTCTGCCAAGAAAAAAGACAGGTGTGCTATTATTGTGGCTCACTGGGTTAGCCAAGTGTTCTATTGCTCTCCTCAGAGCTGTAATCTGAATGCTAAATTTAACTTCAGTGCTGTGGAGGGACACATCATGGCAGGAATAGCCAGATGAGGTATGCTATTGCTAACGGCAGTGCTGTACAGGAACGCTAATGCTGCCTTCAGTGCTATAAAGGAACGCTAATGCTTCTTTCATTGCTGTCCAGAAGCAGTAACGCTACCTTCAGTATTGTGCAGGAGTGCTAACGCTAGCATCACTGGACACACAGGGTGTTCTTACCTTGACTGGGGTAGTCAGGTGTGCCACTGCTGCCCCCCGGTGGCAGAGATGGGTATGGCGAGGTGGAAGGGCCCAAGGCAGCGATCATCTCCATGACGCTGGGTAGGATCATGTGACTGGGGCTGAGGGTGCGGCAGCGTTTCAGTGCAGGCCCGTCTGGGTCCTCCTTAATGTGCAGGTCCGGTTTCACCGGAACTGGCTTCCAACTGCACACTGGGTCAATGGTGATTTCCTCGTAGTCAGAGCTGGGGACGGAGGCAGTGGGATTAGAAGAGAGTGAGGGTGAAGCCAAGGGAGAGAGGGAAGAAGGGAGAGTGGAAGGCAGGAAAAGGGAGAAGGGAATGGATAGAGTGAAGGAAGGAAGGGGGAGGGGGGGACAGTGGAAACGGAGAAAGGGATGTGGGGAAGAAGAAATGAGATGCCAGCACAGAGAGAACAAAGGAAGAAAGACACCAAGCAGATGTACACCAATGTTTTTTTTCCTGTTGCACTTTGCACGTCAGTGCCATGTTTCACTGGACACTCCTTAAGTAAAGGAGTATATTATGTCCATCCCCACCCTCTCTGTGACAGATGCCCTCCTGAAGCAGCCACACCAACGGCTGATTGGCTATGAACTGGAACATCACCACAGCTGATTGGCTATGAACTGGAACATCGCCACAGCTGATTGGCTATGAACTGGAACATCGCCACAGCTGATTGGACGAATAACACATGAAGTGATGTGGGAGATGGGGAGGGCGGTGACTCAGCGGTACTCACTTCTGGATGTAGATGAGAATCCCCAACATGTACTGGTCTACTTCCAGTCCCTCCAAGAGAGCAGTTTTGCTGTGGAGGAAAAACACACATTCATTCCTTACGCACGTGCAGATAAACAACCTGCGCAACATAAAATATACACAAGCCTAATTTTTTTATGGAAGCAGTCATGTTCTGGTCCTGCACGCGTACACGTACGTGCACACACGCACGCACACACACGCATGCACCAGGCACACAGGTTCAATAGTTCACGGCATCCTCTTCCCCAGAGTAACAATGGGCCAGGTGTATTTCAGGTACATTAGCTGGAGGGAGGAAGGTGACTGGGCGGAGGACAGGTGTGACTCACTTGCACACAGGACAGCGCCAGGTCCCCCTCTCACAGTTCAGCTGCAGGTAAGACTCCAGATCAAAGCACTGAAACAAAACACAACAGGTCATTGGACCACCTGCTGCCCTACAACCATCCTGAATGGCTGACCCTCATCACATGCATTAATGCTCCTCCTACTATTGGTGGTGCTGCTGCTACGATGACTGCAACTAAACACTTTATTGATAATAATAATAATATTATTGTTATTATTCTGATTATTATTATTATTAGGTCTTAAGAAGAGCTTTTATATCAGAGGCATATGACAGGACTGTAGTGTGTGTGTAGTACATGAAGTGGCATTTTCTAAATAGAAGGAAACACACTGAACTGCTGTCAAGTTGGCTAATATTACTGAAAACATGTCCATTTGCATCTCCAAGCCAATTCAGGTAATTTCTTACAATTTTACACACTGTACAAACGTGTAGATCAGCACAGCCCCTGGTCTTAATTATTCCAATCGCAACAAACCAAGATGGTAGAACCATGTGGTCCAGTCTAGATGGTAGTCTAGTGGCTGGGACACTTTGTTTAAATGCAAATTGTAAATATCATATTCAAAAGAGTTTTATTGACATAGAAAATTCAATAAAAAGAAGAATAACTCTACTGGGAATGAATGTAGCAGCCTGTGACTGTCAGGCCTGTGATTGTTCTTGCCCAGATTTCCCGCAATTGATCGCTCCCACAGAGTTAATTCACACAGAAAGCAGGCCTCAGCGTGCTTTGATCCTTTTAAATGGGGGCTTGGTAGCTTGTCAAAATGGGACTCCATTTGCAAATGTCTTCTGCTTTGTGCAGGATTTTTACAAGTGTTCTTTTTTTTTTTTTTTTTTTTTTTTTGAGGTTTGGCACGTGTGTCTGATTAGCAAGACAGCGGGCTTGCTAACCAGCCTGTGTGTGTGTGTGCGTGTGTGAATTTGAAGCACATGCATCACACAGGGCTGAGGGAGAGACATCAGTGCTGTGCTGCAGGGGTTTTTTAGCGCTGAGCGTGCACGCCCTCTTTCCTTGACTGGATGCCACACAAACTGAAAGAAAACTGACTCAGCAGAGTGTGTGTAGCGTGCATGTAGAGTATGTGTCAGTAGAGTTCATGTGCACCTACCCTGTGGTATCACTTACTTACATGTCTCAGGATAGTTTTGTTTAGTGTGTGGACTCTCTCACATGTATGTGTCAGTAAAGTTTGTGTGTAGTGGGCAGAGCCTCTCACCTGTATGTGTCAGTAAAGTTTGTGTGTAGTGGGCAGAGCCTCTCACCTGTATGTGTCAGTAAAGTTTGTGTGTAGTGGGCAGAGCCTCTCACCTGTATGTGTCAGTAAAGTTTGTGTGTAGTGGGCAGAGCCTTTCACCTTAATGTGTCAGTAAAGTTTGTGTGTAGTGGGCAGAGCCTCTCACCTGTATGTGTCAGTAAAGTTTGTGTGTAGTGGGCAGAGCCTTTCACCTTAATGTGTCAGTAAAGTTTGTGTGTAGTGGGCAGAGCCTCTCACCTGTATGTGTCAGTAAAGTTTGTGTGTAGTGGGCAGAGCCTCTCACCTGTATGTGTCAGTAAAGTTTGTGTGTAGTGGGCAGAGCCTCTCACCTGTATGTGTCAGTAAAGTTTGTGTGTAGTGGGCAGAGCCTTTCACCTTAATGTGTCAGTAAAGTTTGTGTGTAGTGGGCAGAGCCTCTCACCTGTATGTGTCAGTAAAGTTTGTGTGTAGTGGGCAGAGCCTCTCACCTGTACGTGCAAGTAGAGCATGTTATTAGTGGGCGGGGCCTCTCACCTGTATGTGCCGGCAGTCGTGGCCCCGTGCTGGAAGCTGGATGCGGCGGAAGGTGATTGGACACTTGAGGGACACTTTTATGGCCGTCTGCTCCACCCCATCCTCCCCATTCAGCCCCGGTGTGCCCGGGATCGTACCACTGCTGAAATTCCTCTTTACTGAGGGAGGGTGGGAGGAAAGGAGGGAGGGAGGGAAGGAGGGAAGGGGAAAGAAAGAAGGTGGGCAGAGAGAGGAGAAGAACAGGGAAATGAAGAAGGAGAACAGGTTTCAGTGCATCTGCTTGGCAGTAATTCCTCTGCTGCAGGCAAACCAACATGCTACAGAGACTGCGAGAGACCATGGTACAGGGAGATGTAGCATGGCAGTAACAGGGGTGGTGTTGTGAATGTGACAGCATGACAGTGTGACAGCATGACAGCGTGACAGCGACAGTGGCAGAGAGACATTGCAAGAGAGTGTGAAACTGTGAGACAGCATGATAGTCAGAGAGTGACGGTGTGACAATGTTACGGTAACACTGAGACACTGTGACATTGTGACAGCAATAGCAAAGACAGTGCGGCAGTTAGCCAGAAAGTATATTAGTGAAGCCCTGTCATACTGAGACAGTGAGAGAGAGACAGTTTGACTGTGACAGTGTGACAATAAAAGGATGACACCGTGATACAGTGACAGAGATATTAAGACAGTGTGACAGCGGCAGTGTCTTGACAGTCAGACATTGTGGCAGACAGTGAGACAGTGTGTTCGTGAAGCCCTGTCACACTCAGACAGCGTGTGACAGTGCAGCACAGAGCGCGTCGTGGGCACTCACTCTTGGTGACGCAGTGCTCGGCCGGCAGCAGTCTCTTCTTCATCAGGCCCTGCAGTACTGAACGCACTGAGGGCCTGTGCACCAGCTGCAGCACGAACAGATGAGACTGCAGGGAGAGAGGGGTGTACATAAAACACATTACCACCGTCAGAGAGGAGTGTACGTAAATTAAATGCTGTCACAGACATCATTTTAAACACATTAGTTACACAACAATAAAACCAAAGAGAGGGTGAGATCTTTCTCTTTCGCATATACACACAAAATGATAGACTGTTAAGTGTTAAATCAGTGTTAGATGCACAGTGTAATGCAGTGATAACTTTACAGAGTGTTGGACACAGTGTAATAAACACAGTTTTAGACACAAATTGTAATAAAATAGAGCTGAATCACAGAGTGTTTGGCATGGTGTCAAAAAAGATAAAAGTTTAGTAAAGGCAACATTTAACGACTGTATTACACACACAGTGTAATGCAGTGTTCAACCCTAAAAAGTGCTAGACAAACTGACATTGTTACAGTGTTTAATATAGTGCAGTAAAGATGGTGTTTAAATGTTATAGAGAGTTAAAATTGGGGTGTAGTGAAGACAGTGTTAAATCGGAGTGTAAGACTTGTGGCGGAGACTCACGCAGCAGCAGGCCGTGACGGTGATCTGGATGGTGTTTCGGCCCGGCTGGCACACCTGCTTCAGGTACAGGGGCTTGTGGGAGGTCTTGTTGTCGCCGCGCTCGATGGTGAGGGGCGTGGCGTTGACGCTGACCTGTACCGACGCAGGCCAGTTTGTGTTCATCTGCCGGTCCTCATGGTGGTAGCACTTAAACTGCAGCTCCAGGTCTGGCCTGCTTGGACGGACGCATACAGAGTGAACTTATCACTGAGAACTAAGCGAGATGTCACCATTAAATGTGTATTCTTCCTTTCATTCAACCCGGTACACTGTAAAATGTGTCTATTTAACACTAAATGTCTGGTGCCCTGAGATGTATGAGGATGGATTTGATTGGCCCGGCAAAGTTTGCCTTTGACTCTACCATTTATTATAGAAGAACGAACAGAGCGACTGGAAGCCACTTTGTGCTTTAGTCCCAAGATCCTGGTGGGACTGACCTCATCATGAGCGTCTCGTAGACAGAGTCGCGGAGCTGGAAGACGTGGTTGCTGACGGCCAGGTTGTGCTCCAACCGAAAGGGCTCCAGCACCACCCCGTCCCGCACGGGGAAGGTCAGCCGAAGGTCGTCGCTGGGGTTCCCTGTCATAAACACTTACTTCAGCTCCCCCAAACTCCCGTACAGCAGTGAAAGACAACGTCCTCAACCTGCCTATCTCACACTTAAATCTCTCTACAACTAAACGTACATAAGTATATTTATTGCTGTAGCAGTATACTGTTGGTTTCTTTGATTTCCTTTATTTCAGTAATTCTTTTATTTTGTCTTGATTGTGGAAAATCCTTGTAAGGCATGCAAGAAAAGCCCTCCTCATATTCTACAAATATAATAACAGCATTATTACATTTAACCCTTTTCTTACCCAAACTATTACACTCACACATTTTTTTCCAATTCAGTAGTTTTAAAAAAATGAATATAATTTTTTCTACCCATGCTTGGTCATAATGGAGGGCTGGTCTCATAGCTGTGGTGGAGGATCAGGCACAGGGCTCATTGTGACATAATGACTGGCAGACAGTACCCTCGATTACGAGTTTTATTCTGGGCCAGTCACAGTCTGGCCCGGCTGCTTCGGGATTACAATACCAGACTGTGGGGCGCAGTGAAAAAGTCAGTCTAAAAATGGACAAACTCCCCCCAGCTGCCCTGAAAAAACAGGTACCTCTGAACCGAAGTTAATTTTAACTTGAGTGGTCTATTTAAAAGCCCCTGCCTGAGGGCATGCAGGAGCTCTGCCCCAGATTCTGAGCACCAGGAGTGAGTCAGTGTCACCGTGTGAGCTTTACCAGTAGGGGGCGGCAGGGAGTTGATGTTGGGCTTGACGTCTGGAAGGAAGGGGGACTTGACATCCTGTCCGGGGGACATGTAGGGTGGCATGGTGCTGCCGGGGGTCATGGGTGGGGTGGGGTTCCCCGGGAGAGGGGAGCTGGGGTACCCCGACATCCCCCGCCCAGGCTGAGAGAGAGAGAGAGAGAAGGGAGGAGGGTGAGGGGGGAGAGAAAGGAGAGAGGAAGGGATGAGGGGAGAGAGATAGGGAGGGACAGGGATGGAAAGAGGGAGGGAGAGAACAGAAACAAGGAGGAGGGAGAGAGAGGGAGAGAGGGAGAAAGAGAGAAAGATTTTAGATCCAGTACCAAACCACACACCACAGAATGGGTTGTTTAGCTGTCTTCACTCTCTTTCACTGCTGACTCTTTCCATTGTTGAGTCTACGGTTTCACACATGGACCAAACATAACGGAGGGAGGTATGCCTTGTGCAAACACTGATTTTCACTTCAACCAAAAAAATCTCTCTCCTTCTCACACATATACACACACACACACACACACACACACGCTAAAGACGCATGTACAGAGACACACACCCTCACCCCGTTGACTGCAGCCTGGTTGAATGTGTTATAGCCTCCCCCTCCTCCGGCGCCCCCTGGTGGCATTCCAGTGAGGTTGCCTCCCTGGCCGTTGAATTGCTCCGTCTGACAGAAACACAAAGCTAAGGGTTACATCATCGCTACAGTCAGTGTGAGTGCTGTCTCACCAAAGGCCTGGACCTCAAAGCCCCGCCTTGACCCGGGACCAAGCCAGAGGTCCACTCGTAGTTTGGAGATTTTTCAAACCAGCTCTGTTTCCAGGGAAAACATGGGCACTCAGCAGAACCATGCGAAAATTTTATTGACAATCCCTCCGTGACAGACCATATGAGGATTTCAGTTCATCTTTAAAGGAAAGCGAAAACTGCAATTTGAAGCCGTCTTTTGTTAAAATTAAGGGACTACAGAGAATTTTTTTTTCACTCTCGAAAAACAGAAACGCCTGGAGATGATTTGGTCCTTTGAAGTATGGCGGAAAATCCACCAGCACAAATAAACCACATGGGATTGTAATCCATCTTACTGCTAAAGAAATTCATACCTTTAAACATAAGACTACTGGTGCCATTTTAACGATTGAAATGACAGTATTACCTTTGGCAAATAATACCTTGTTTATTTCAAAACTATGAGGCATCCGTTTACTCAGGCAGCAGCAGCCACGTGGCTACAATGGTTAAATTCCAAACCTCTGTAAAAAAGATTTTCTCTGACACTAATATCAAAAAAAATAAATAATGCATCAATTAAACAAGATGTTGTCAACCCCCCCCTCCCCCCCAAAATACTACTGCGCCAGTAGTTTTGTCATTTCAAAATGGCGCGCTGGTTGGGGAGATGACTATATTGTCCTCCCAAAGCAGAGATGTTTGAGAGAGCATGATAAATGCCCCCTTACCTTGTAGTACTGCCCCATGTTTGTGGGTCTGGGGGGGTACTGGCCCATGTTGCCCTGCTGGATGGGCATCCTGTGGGCTGGGTAGGAGGGCGAGGGGGCCGATCGCTGGGGTCCGGGGCCGTGGTACTGCATGGGGGGACCGGGATAGGGGCCAGCATTCCCCATTTGAGGGCTGTACTGCTGTCCAGGGAAGCCCTGGGGGGAGGGGGGAGGGGGGGACATATAGCACATTAACAATCAGCATAACACAGTTAAGTCACATGAGTTATTTATGTTGTGAGAGGAGAGAACTGATAGCAGTCAACAACTCATATTACAACCATATACACCAATATATTAATATAAAGTGGGGTCCAAAAGTCTGAGACCACTTGTGGAAGAGCTTCTATTTTGCCTTCTTTTATAATTTAACACAACATTTTTCATTACATATTGTATTAAAGATTTCAGTGAAAAGTTAAATTTCAAAAAATTAAAAAATTAAAAATTAATTTCAGAATGTTTTCAGTATATCCCCCTTTTGCTTTAACGACAGAGCGCACTGGAGCTGGCATGGACTCCACAAGTTTGTGCAAAACCTTATGATACATGTTATCACATGGTCTTTAAGTGTCCAAAACATTCTAGTCCTTAAAGTTCTCCCAATGTTTGATGGCGTGTGAACTTTTAAACAGAAAAGCCACTTTTCGACCCTACTGTGTATTCCTCAGTAGCCATATTTATTTGTCTCTTAAATTACCTCTAAAAGTATAAGAGAGTGTAATTTAAATTGATAGTATTTTTCTCCTCTGCACCTGTGAGAAGGTTGGGTGTGCTTGTGACTGGAGAGCTGCAGGTTTGATTCTCAGGAGAAGCACAGCCACTTTAACCCAAGTTGCTCCAAGCAGTGAAAATTGATTATGTTACATACAGAACTTTATCACACAGCAATTTCCACAGCTTGCTTTTTCCATACAATCCAGTGTAGTTTTACACATGGATATGTAGTATAATAGGTATGGGACATGGCCTAAAAACTCAGATACCGCAGGCTGAATTCCCTGCTGTTTGTGTACCCATGAGCACGAGGTACTCAACCCAGACTGCTTCAGTGAATATCCAGCTGTATAAACGGACGGTGCGTATGAACTCTGTGCAAGTCATCCTGAACAAGGGTGTCTGCTTTTACGCCCTTAAACGTGATCCATATGGCTGGGTATTTACTTGAATCAATTGCGGTTAAGTGCCTTGCTCAAGGGCACGGGCGAGATTCAAACCTGCAACCCCTGAGTCACAGGCCCATTTCCCCTAATAGCCAATAATGCGAGACTGCTGCCCCCGCCACCATTTCAATAATAAATATGCAGTCTCAGTACTACAGTTTGCTGCGGAACGAGGCTCGAGGGCACCCCAGGGTAATAATTCTGCTGATAAATATTTATGGTGTTAGTATTTATGCTGGTAAGATTCTGATTATTAAAAGTCTTGGTACTTGCGCTCAAACGGGAGCACCCATGGGCAAGATCCTGCAGCTAACTCCCCTATTGATATTCCAACGCAAATATTTACACTGCAGTCAATTCCTTAGGGGAAAGTCAGGTCTTTTAAAATGTAATATATGTGATATGTTTTTCCTATATGATTCATATGACATGCATTTGGTATACATTTTATGTGTGGGACTCTGTGTGTTTTATATGAATAAACTGTCACAGGCAGTTTTGTGCAATTCCCACAATTCCTTCAGTGATGTGACCTGCAGAATGACAATACTGCACAGAGATGTGACTTCATGACAACTACCGCTGTTACAGTAAAAAAGAGGTGGTTGAAATTAGGTTTCCGGTACCCCGACAGGGTGGAGCTACACTGAGCTGTCAATCATTGGCCTGTCTTAACTGTCCCATCTTTGGTACAGGGTGACCTCTCTCCATCATTACAGTGAAGTGCTGTGTGCAAACAGTGGGGACAGTGTCTCCAGATGTCTGGGCATTTGACAGACACTGGAGGCATGTTTTCCTCAACATCAATCCTACACCAACATATTTTATCACCTCTACTTTGAGAGGCCTGGTTTTCCCACACTTGGAGAGACACATTTTGCGAGATCCTGAGTTTATATTTCTCTGCTCGAGGGGGGATCTCCTTTGCAAATCCAGACAGAACATCCTATGCCAAATCTAGATCCCTCTGCTAACACTACAAAAAAAAACGTTTCTGCTCATGAAATGTCTCATTTCTGGTGTGAAAAGTGTAATACTGTAGCCAGCGTTTGCTAATGAAAGCTAACCCTGAATACCTCCCCAGGTCTCACTTCTGCATTGTAGGGCCTCTTCAGCCCTTGCTGAGACCGCGGGGGCCCTTGCTGGCCCCCAGGGTAGCCCTGATGCTGGGGCATCCGCTGGCCCTGTGTGCTGTACATGGGCCCCATAGATGGGCCCCGCGAGGGGACCATTCCGCCGGGGGCCATCCGCGGGCCCGACGGGGGGAGGAACTGGCTGTTGTAGGAGGAAGCTCCGCCCATCTGAAAAACAGACAGTACGTGTTGATGACACAATACAACGCACACCCACATAAACTCACATGCACACCCACACACAAACGCACACATGCATGCGCACACACACACACACACACACACACACGCACACACACACGCGCACACACACGCGCACACACACGCGCACACACACGCGCACACACACACGCACACACACACGCACACACACACGCACACACACAGACACACGAACACGCACGCGCACGCACACGCACACACACACACACACACACAAGCACACACACACCCCTGTGCTGTAACAATAGCTGGAAACAAGCACAGAGACTTGGTGGAGAAAGGGCTGGATGCCACTTTGAGCCGGAATAGAAAAACCCAACCACCGGCCGCAAATAATTCACTGACTGGCTCACTTGTGCTGCTGAAAAACCTGCGTGTGTGTGTGTGTGTGTGTGTGTGTGCGCGCGCGCACATAGATACATGGATCTGTGTGTGCCTTTTCTTCATTTAAATCCATTTCCCTGTCCTCAGACCTAGGCCAGCATACAGCCCTGGCTGCTGCCTATTCTCTCTCTGGCCAGGAGGGGGTGTCCTGCCTGCTCAGCTGCAGGTCCCTATGAAAGCCTCCAGGCTGTCAGCCTCTGTAAGACTTCCAGACCCAGACAGCTAATTTGCATGCTGGCTTTTGTTGTGCTCCAGCACTTCAATGCTCAATTTATGCTACTGACTGGTGTCCACACACCTTTCAAAGGTTTAAATTGGCTGTGGATTGAATAGGAGCCACAAAAATGAGAAAACAAACCTCAGCTTGACTGGATATTACTTCATCTAATCCCAATAAACAAATAATAACTTTATAAGTACAGCACATTTTCATACAATGATAGGCTCACCATCTTACCATGGCACAGTGCATCTGCACATGGTCTTAAATACTACCCTCATATTTTTAATGAGCATCGACTTCCTTTCCCTCAAAATTATTACAAATAACTATTCTACCCTCTCTCTTCTTTGAACACTGATACATCAATGTGTTTGATGTATTAATATACATGTGCAGCTCTGGGTACCACGATATGTTAAGGTCCTGAAAAAGTGTAAAGAAGGGCAACTAAATTAGTTCCTGGAGAGAATCACAGGCAAGGCATAAAAAACAGAGAGTAATGTACAATAATCTACTCAAGCTCAGAAAAAAGAGACTGCAGTGGATTTACCTGAGATATTGCATTTAAATTCAGTTAAATCCAAACCAGCTAAATCTCAGTGAAGTGAGTTGTTCTGTTCATAAGTACAGGTTTTGAACCATGACACTGCTGCCAAGAGGCCCAGTCTGTCCACCTACCGGTCCATAGCTCAGCTCCTGGTTCTGCTTCTCCTGTATCGCGGCGACTGTTGCCGTGGCAGTGGCCGTCGCTGTGGCGGCCGCCGCAGCCACGGCTGCTGCAGCAGCGGCCTGGGTGAAGTCTGTGGGGGGGCGCACTCCGTGGGGGGGCATCCCCATGGAGCCAGTCCCGCTGGTTGGGTAACTGAGGAAGAGGGGCAGAACAGGAAGCATCAGTAATGTTCAGACTGCTGTGCAGAGACCAGGGTTCACGTAAGCTGGGTAGGCGAATGTAGACAGATAATTAAATGAATATCACCAGCTAGATCTAAGCAAAATGATAATCTGGCCTTCATCGCCAGGGTTAGCCACTTACGCTAAATTTACTAAATACTGATATTACTACAAACAATAATCAAGCTGCCAGCTAATGCGCAGTCACTTGAAGTGAAAAATGCTTGATTAAAACAAAGAAAATTGGGAGCTAGCAGGGATCACCCACCCTCCCTGAAAACCCCTAAATCCAACAGTGAACATGCATCACGGTTCATGGGAACCGTGACACAGCTATCTTGTTCATAAAGCTATTGAACGAACGAGGTTGAGCATTACTATTCCGGCTACTTCTGCGTGCTCCTATGTCACGACTCCCTGCTTCTGTTTGATGAATATGTTTCTGCGTAAAATCAGGGTCAGTCGGTCTGGCTAGAGTGGGCCTTTATCACAATATGCTGTTGCACAAAATACATGGAGCTATGGGTATCATCACATGCTGAATATACATAAACAACACATTAAGGAGTCTGTTTAAATAAGTAGCAACAGTTCAATGAGTAGAATGGCAATTATTACATGGTTACAGCTGTTACATTCAGTACTGCACTCTGCTATACACTTTCACACAAATCTAGGTTTTTGAGTGTGTGTGAGTGACTGAGTGTGAGAGTGTGTGTGTGAGTGACTGAGTGTGAGAGAGTGTGTGTGAGTGACTGAGTGTGAGAGTGTGTGTGTGTGTGTGAGTGACTGAGTGTGAGAGAGTGTGTGTGAGAGTGTGTGTGTGAGTGACTGAGTGTGAGAGAGAGTGTGAGAGTGTGTGTGTGTGAGTGACTGAGTGTGTGAGAGTGTGTGAGAGAGTATGTGTGAGTGACTGAGTGTGTGAGAGTGTGTGAGTGACTGAGTGTGAGAGAGTGTGTGAGAGTGACTGAGTGTGAGAGAGTGTGTGAGAGTGACTGAGTGTGTGTGTTCTGATTGGGCCCAGCTGTAGAGCCAAAGCAGCTCCTTATTCCGGTGCGCAGGGCTGTGCCGTGCGGCCCCAGGGGGCCCATTGTGTGGGGCGGGAGTGTTTGAGTGTTTGAGCGATTGAGTGTTTCTGTGTTGCTCTATTCAAAGCGGCTGGTGTAAAACGCCTTGTTCCAGGGCATTCAGTGGCTGCACTGATATGCAAATGAGGGAGATGGAACAGGCCCAAGGTACAAGTGCTGGAGAGAGAGGGAGAGAAAGGGAGGGAGAGAGAGAGAGAGAGGGAGAGAGAGAGAGAGGGAGAGATGGAGAGAG
>JAFBMS010000264.1:306028-411028 GCA_019788955.1 Albula glossodonta
GAGAGAGAGAGGGGGAGAGAGAGAGGGAGGGAGCTTCCTTTGTGACACGCACTAGACTGACAGCTTTAAAACCCCCTGGAGCACAGCACTGATGTCTCTCCCTCTGCCCTGTGTCATGCATGTGCTTCAACTTCACACACATGCGCACGCACACACACACACACACGCACACACTGACAGCATGAGACTCAGCAGTTCAGGTGCCAGGTAAAGGTGTGCAGTATACAAGAGCAAGTACAGGAGTGGAAGGTGTGTAGACGGTAAAGGTGTGGAGCAGAAGGCTGTAGAAGGTAAAGGTGCACTGTATAGGGCAGCATTAGGTAAAGGTGTGGAGCAGAAGGCTGTAGAAGGTAAAGGTGCACTGTATAGGGCAGCATTAGGTAAAGGTGTGGAGCAGAAGGCTGTAGAAGGTAAAGGTGCACTGTATAGGGCAGCATTAGGTAAAGGTGTGGAGCAGAAGGCTGTAGAAGGTAAAGGTGCACTGTATAGGGCAGCATTAGGTAAAGGTGTGGAGCAGAAGGCTGTAGAAGGTAAAGGTGCACTGTATAGGGCAGCATTAGGTAAAGGTGTGGAGCAGAAGGCTGTAGAAGGTAAAGGTGCACTGTATAGGGCAGCATTAGGTAAAGGTGTGGAGCAGAAGGCTGTAGAAGGTAAAGGTGCACTGTATAGGGCAGCATTAGGTAAAGGTGTGGAGCAGAAGGCTGTAGAAGGTAAAGGTGCACTGTATAGGGCAGCATTAGGTAAAGGTGTGGAGCAGAAGGCTGTAGAAGGTAAAGGTGCACTGTATAGGGCAGCATTAGGTAAAGGTGTGGAGCAGAAGGCTGTAGAAGGTAAAGGTGCACTGTATAGGGCAGCATTAGGTAAAGGTGTGGAGCAGAAGGCTGTAGAAGGTAAAGGTGCACTGTATAGGGCAGCATTAGGTAAAGGTGTGGAGCAGAAGGCTGTAGAAGGTAAAGGTGCACTGTATAGGGCAGCATTAGGTAAAGGTGTGGAGCAGAAGGCTGTAGAAGGTAAAGGTGCACTGTATAGGGCAGCATTAGGTAAAGGTGTGGAGCAGAAGGCTGTAGAAGGTAAAGGTGCACTGTATAGGGCAGCATTAGGTAAAGGTGTGGAGCAGAAGGCTGTAGAAGGTAAAGGTGCACTGTATAGGGCAGCATTAGGTAAAGGTGTGGAGCAGAAGGCTGTAGAAGGTAAAGGTGCACTGTATAGGGCAGCATTAGGTAAAGGTGTGGAGCAGAAGGCTGTAGAAGGTAAAGGTGCACTGTATAGGGCAGCATTAGGTAAAGGTGTGGAGCAGAAGGCTGTAGAAGGTAAAGGTGCACTGTATAGGGCAGCATTAGGTAAAGGTGTGGAGCAGAAGGCTGTAGAAGGTAAAGGTGCACTGTATAGGGCAGCATTAGGTAAAGGTGTGGAGCAGAAGGCTGTAGAAGGTAAAGGTGCACTGTATAGGGCAGCATTAGGTAAAGGTGTGGAGCAGAAGGCTGTAGAAGGTAAAGGTGCACTGTATAGGGCAGCATTAGGTAAAGGTGTGGAGCAGAAGGCTGTAGAAGGTAAAGGTGCACTGTATAGGGCAGCATTAGGTAAAGGTGTGGAGCAGAAGGCTGTAGAAGGTAAAGGTGCACTGTATAGGGCAGCATTAGGTAAAGGTGTGGAGCAGAAGGCTGTAGAAGGTAAAGGTGCACTGTATAGGGCAGCATTAGGTAAAGGTGTGGAAGGTGTGCGGTAGAAGGCGTGGGCCCACTCACCTGCCCCCGTACCCCGGGCCTGCGGGGTATCCGCCCCCGGGCCGGCCATACAGGCCCTGCTGCATGTAGCCCTTGCTAGGCTCAGGGTAGCCCTGCTGACCCATAAACTGTGGGGAGTTCATCCCTGCGCTGCTGCCGGGTAACATGGGGCTGCCGGCCGAGTTCCCCCCAGGGCCCATGGGAGCGCCCAAAACCTGCTGGGGGGTGAGGAGGGGGGGGACATTAAGGAAGGAAATTTAGGAAAAGGAGGCCTAAATAGGAGCAACTGAGTACACATCAGAAAATACATCAAGGACCAAAGAAAACAGCCCTTCTGTGTTATATTCATATACAACAGATTTCCCACATTGTGGTTCACCCCAGAGTGATGGTTCATACAGACTTTGGCACACTCTAATAGAGAGTCATCATAGACGTCTTACATTCATTATAGTACACAACCCATCACAGCATCATAGCATCGAAACAACACTGACAGAAAGTTCATCCTCCGGGACGAGCACTGAAGAAGTTAGAGCTTCCTAAAGCTTTTCTAATTACAGTTATTTCTGCGACCTTTCATAGGTATGAAACCTTTTTGGAAAACTGTTGCTTTGTCATTGCATTCCTATGGTTCCAGCCTCTACATTGTTAGATATTTTCCCAAATCTATACTATGTATAATAGAGGACACTGGAACACAGCACATAAAGGAAGGGGTCATTCTGTTTCTTATTTATATCACAATCACTGACGTGACACTTCACACTATAAACTGTTACTACTTATTTTTCACACAGCGACAAAGTATGCAGTACTTTCAAGTCTCACAGGGTGACTCAAGGCAGGGGTGTCACAAAACCAGGAACAGCAGTCTATTTATAATTATGGTTTGCCACATTCCTTAACGGTTCAGCACCATTCATTGTTCTGGCTTTAAATAAGAGCCATGTCATCAGACAGAGCAACACAGCCTTCACATTTAAGCAAAGATGGGATCAATAATACTTAAAATTCAAATCAATCAGTGAACTTTTGATGAAATTTCAAATTAAAAAAAAAAAAAAAAACACCATAGATATTCAAAGACCCTCACATGGAGAATTATGAGTTGGAGGGGGATTAGAGTAACTACAATCCTGTAAAACTGGTGTGTGTGTGTGTGTGTGTGTGTGTCTGTGTACAGGCTTCATTTTAATCAGCATCCAGTATGGAGCTTGGAAATGAGGAGTGAACCCCTTCACCAATCAATTAGTAAAATGAAACATTTTAAGTACAGAAAATCCTGGAAAACCAGCAGCACTGCAGTAGCCAATGACTAGAATGTTTCCCTTTATGATGTCACAGTGGCTGGCAGCCCTTACCTGGTTGGGCGAAGGATTGGTCACCCCCCACACTGTGGTTACCACGGAGAGGGAACCTGCAGGCTGATTGGTGCCTTGCTGCCAGGAGACAGGATCATACGGGAAGGAGCCGTCACTGTGGAGGCAGGTGTGGAGTGAGATTATTATGGGCTGGCATTATCATGTCATTTTCTCATGCCCATTCTGATGCGGGGTCATCCAGAGGAGCCAGTGTAAGTGCAGGCTCTTGGTGCAGCCCAGCCCACCTGACTCAACTAATAAAAAGTGCTTGATTACAGACCATGATCAGGTGATTAGTTGAATCAGGTCTCTTTGTGCTGGCCTATAACAAAAACTTGCGCCCACACCAACCCTTCTTGGATAAGATTAGACAGCCCTTCTCCAGGGAATTGTGTGTTTACGGTTTCATTTCCCTTTTTTTTTCTTCTGTTTTTTAAGAACCAAAGCAGACAGCAGTTCAGGGAGGCCTTGGAGCCATCCTGGCTCATGTTCCCAGCCGTCGGCGTGGAGACGGGAGAGATTTATGGATTTGAGAATGCGGCCTCCAGTTTGGGATTGGCCCGGATTTGTCTGTGGCATTATCTTCAGCACGGAAATCAACGCGCAAGTACGAGCACAAGTATGTGTGTGTTCCGTGTGTGCGTTTATGTGGATGATCTGTGTCTGTGTGTAATGCAGAATGTATGTATGAATGTGCATAGTGTTTTTTTTATATGCGTAATATATACAATGTGTGTGTGCATGCATTTGCACTTGTGCACAGTGTGTTTGCGTGCGTGCGTGCGTGCGTGCGTGCGTGCGTGCGTGCGTGCGTGCATGTAATTTTCTGTGCATATGAGTTAGTGTGAAAGCAAGAGCAAAACTGTGACATGCAAACAAACTCAATCTCAGGTGTGGTGCAAACATTGGTGACTTATTGTGAAAGCTGTGACTGTGTGTTTATGGTGCACAAAAGCAGCAGCTGAAACGCAATGACGCAGAGATGACAGCAAACCACTCTGTCACTGCCCCCACTGCACACACACACACACACTCATACACTCATACACCAAATGCACACACACACACACACACACACACACACACACACGCCAAATGCACACACACAAAAACACACGCAAAAACACATATATGCTAAATACACGCACATGCACGTGCACAAACATACATAAGGCATTACACACACTCAAAACACTATCAACACAGAGAACACACACATATACACACACACACACACACACACACAACACATGCAACACAGACACTACACACACTCAAACACACAGACACACTACAGCACACATGAAGTCGGGGGTGGTTAGGCTTTGTGTGCGTGGTGTTGGGGTGGGTGGTTGCTGGTTTGGGGCTGAACTCAGTCGAACCTAAGAGCACGGTTGAGCTCAAGGACTCCACGGTGACTGAGGTTTCTCTAAGCTTCCTTTCCTCAAACCACCAGACATCCGGCCTGCTCTGCAAACAGGAAACCGTTGCTCTGCCCCCGAGCCAGATCCCCACCCCATCCCCAGCCAATCAGCACACACAACACAGGTCAGCTTGGCCAATCGCACATGCCAATAGTCAGCAGGTTCCAGGTGTCAGCCAATCACTGAAGAAAATGAACATGCCAGTTGTTTTTAATAAATTAATAAATAAAATAAGGGGGGGGGGGGAATCACAGTTTACAGTGGAACACATAGTGCAGCTTCTACGCTTGCAGTTTCTTCTGTCAGTGGCGTGAGAGCGCATGTTTTTCACATGCATGAAAGTGGATCCCTTGCGCACTCCTACACTTGTTTTCGGTTTCTTTTCGAATGTGTGTTTTTTTTTCCCTTTCTATTTTTACCTCAGCCACAGTTGCCCTCCCCCGGCTCCTGCTGAGGACTGTGCTCTGAAGTGCTCTCTTTAAGGGCCTTGGGAAGCACAGAGATAAGAAGCCACACGCACAAGCTGCAATCGGCCTCTTTCTGAGAAGCTGAGCAGATTTCTCTCAATGGGAGAATGTTTTACAGGACATAAAATTGCATTTGTACTTGACTGTTACCAAATTGTGGTTTTGTTTTAGGGTTGCTACAGTGTGTATTGATTTGTATTGACTTGTTATTTAATTATTTAATTTGTTTGAAGGGTTAATGAACAGCTTCCCGCTGAACCCTATGTTTTCACATCTCTGTCCTCTGGGACTGCACCTCCCTCAACTAGGGTATTTTTTACACTTCAGCCCCAGTCTATTTGTCTACTGTACTGTCTGTTGCAGTGGATAAGAGCATCTGGTTAATTCCTGTAATGCGACATGAAAACGGAAGGAGGCCACGAGAATGTGTTGGTCAGGAAAGAGACAGCCAACCACCTAAACCGCATCACCTTGCCTCCCCTACAGATGTATTTCAGAATCACTCTGATTGGCCAGGATTATATTGTGGGAGGGGTCAGAGGAGAGCAGATGGGAACAGTGAGCCCCAGGTCACATAAGAGCTGCCAAAAAGCCACCCTGACTTACTTAATGCAATGTGTGTGTGTGTGTGTGTGTGTGTGGAGGAGGGTGCATCTTTTTTAAATCAAAGATGAAATAAATTATAAATGTGGCTTGTGGGTGGCAGCGAGGACACTCACCTGTGTGGCGTTGGAGGCAGGGCAGGTTTCATGGAGTTGAGGGGGTTCATCGGAGGGGTTTGGGCGTCAGCAGGAGGCCCCAAATCTCCTCAACCTGGCAGGCAGCCTGGGACAAAGAGAGATCAGTCAGTCAATTAGTCAATCAGCCAATCAGTCAATCCATCAGTTAATCAGTCAGTCAATTAGTCAATCAGTCATAGTAATCAAATGTACAGTGACAGGGTGTGCACCTGAACAATGAAATGCTTCATTTGCCAGCTTCCTCAAACAGTGTAACATAACAATAATAAATAATATGAACGATGCAACATGGTAGTAATGAGTAACTAATAACAGTACATTAAACAGTAGACAAAAAGGACATCAGTCAGTTCATAATTCTATGGTTAGTTTTAAGGTTTTATTTAATGAATAATCCCAGGCCCCTGTTATTATTATTCATTACTACAAGCAGTATTATCGCTTTAGTTTATGTACAGTATTCTAGGTAGGTGGGCTCATAACTGAGAGGTTGCCAGTTCAATTCCCAGGTACTGCCATTGTACCCTTGGAGCAAGGTGCTTGACCTGGATATAAATGGAGTGTGTATACAGATGTGAACTCTGTAAGTGCCTCTGGATAAGAGTGTGTGATAACTAAAGCGTGAATGTAATTGACTGTGTGGATATTGTTTATTTATGCAATCTGGCAAAGCCACATCAATCAGCGGTCCTGCCAATGAGGCTCATTTGAATTTTAATTTGAGAGGGGGTGACAGGGAAAGACGTTGTTTGTTCTCCATTATTCGTCACCTTTTACTTTGGCAACGCCGTACAGCTACCCTGCCAAGCACTTTAGCACTGACACCAAGCCGAAGGAGAGCGCGAGTGAGTGAAGGCAGAGAACAAATGAGGAAGTGAAAGAGAGCATGAATGTGAGTGAGCAGGAGAGAGAAAATGGGAGAGGAAGAGAGCTGGACAAAGACTGACCGGGTGGGTGACAGAGTGAGAGAGAGAAAGCGAGACAGAGAGAAAGAGAATATGTGTTGGTGAATGAGAGAGTGAATGAGAATGTGAGAGTGAAACAGTGAATGAGAGAGGAGGATTGAGAACGAGTGTGAGAGAGGTGTAAAACGGTGCCAGGAGTTGCTGAACACACACTACACTATACACACATATCTGCATACATTACACAGTCATTACACCGAACCAGCTGAGGGGATGAAAGCCACATCATCAGAATTCGCATGTTTTCATTCATAAAACCAGCTCAAAAAGAGTATACAATTGCTTAAGTGGTGAATTAAACCACTGAACTGTTCAATTCACTGCAATTTCTACCCAGAAAAAAAAATAGACAAAGCCCCCAAAAATGTTTTTTTTTAATCATTTTTTAATAACTTCTATTTCATCATAACAGGTATGCATCTATTCACCACAGGGTTTTGTTATGGAGAAACCATATGTGCAATTCAACTTCGAAAACTAAACCATGTTATTTAACAGGGATATATTTCCAGACAACAAAATATCTGCTACTGTAAGCATACACTGGAAACTGGAAACTAAAACATCAACATTAGCACGGCCATACCAGCTTGGTCACAGCATGTTCATTTGCCAGCCTGACATGTTGATGTTGAACAGCGGTGAGATTCTAAAATACCGGTATGCCATGAAACTGGAGCCATTTCTGTGGTTCCTCCAGCAAAGTAGCACAGACCTCCTGCCACCAGCCCTCATTCCCTTACAGCCCCTCAAATAGGACTGCATGTCATTTTCAGTGTACTGAGGCAGGTACACTGGGGCAGTGTTAATTGAGACTGTTACACTGTTGCAGTGTTAATTGAGGCAGGTACACTGGGGCAGTGTTAATTGAGACTGTTACACTGTTGCAGTGTTAACTGAGGCAGGTACACTGGGGCAGTGTTGAGACTGTTACACTGTTGCAGTGTTAACTGAGGCAGGTACACTGGGGCAGTGTTAATTGAGACTGTTACACTGTTGCAGTGTTAACTGAGGCAGGTACACTGGGGCAGTGTTAATTGAGACTGTTACACTGTTGCAGTGTTAATTGGGGCAGGTACACTGGGGCAGTGTTAAATGAGACTGTTACATTGTTGCAGTATTAATTGAGGCAGGTACACTGGGGCAAAGTTGAGACTGTTACACTGTTGCAGTGTTAATTGAGGCAGGTACACTGGGGCAGTGTTGAGACTGTTACACTGTTGCAGTGTTAATTGACGCTGTCACACTGGTGCAGTGTTAACGGAGGCAGGAACACCAGTGAACTGTCACAAATGAAGGGCTTTCCTACAGGTAGGACCAGAGATGGCATCACTAAGAAAACACATCGCTGCTGTCCTGGTACAGAATGTAGCTCAGGATAGGTGAAGGGAGCCCTGAATACCACCTGAAGGACCTGCAGCCGTGGTCTTCTTGTTTGTAAGTTATTTTATTTTCAATGGAAAAATTTTTTTTTTTTTAACCTGTTTCTGGATCAAAACGCAAACCATACATTTACTTGGCTGGAGATTTCATTCATACTTTTCTCCTTCCTTCAACCTCCCTCTTTTCATTGATCATAACGCTGCCAGTCTTTCCTCTTCGTGGATGTGGAATCACTCTCTTCACAAAAGCAGCATGTTAAACACCCACCATTCTTGGCACTTTGTAAGCGTAAGTGCACGTCTGTGTGGATGTAATTCTGTGTGTGAGCGTGTGTGTATTCATGTGCATGCATGGATGTGTATTATTGTATTTGCATGCGTGTGTGTGTGTGCATGGATGTGTATTGTGTGCATGTGCATGTGTGAGAGTGCATGCATGGATGTGTATTGTGTGCATGTGCGTGTGTGAGTGCGTATGCATGGATGTGTACTGTGTGCACGTGTGTATGTGTGAGTGCGTATGCATGGATATGCATTGTGTGCACGTGCGTATGTGTGAGTGTGTATGCATGGGTGTGTATTGTGTGTACGTGCGTATGTGTGAGTGCGTATGCATGGATGTGTATTGTGTGCACGTGGATGTGTGAGTGCGTATGCATGGATGTGTAGTGTGTGCACGTGCGTGTGTGAGTGTGCATGCATGGATGTGTATTGTGTGCACGTACATGTGTGAGTGTGTATGCATGGATGTGTATTGTGTGCACGTGCGTGTGTGAGTGTGTATGCATGGATGTGTATTGTGTGCACGTGCGTGTGTGAGAGTGTATGCATGGATGTGTATTGTGTGCGCAAGTGCATGCGATGCCTCACAGGATTCCAGAGGGAAGTGGCGGGAGGGGCGCGGTGCGGCGCTCCGGGCTAAAAATAGCGCTGAGATTTAAAGTAGGAAAAGAACATGCGATACGCTGGGAGGTGGGGGCTAGCGGTTGGGGGGTGCGTTAGCGTTTGCGGCAGGACCTTCCACTGATAACGCACAGACAGCATCAGCGAAACACATGGCGATGCCAGCTCGTGTAAAACCATTAGCCTTCCCACCCACTGTTAGCCCTTTGTGTTTGGGGCTGAAGCACTAAGCAGCGCGATACTCCCTCCTCCCTCCCGCTCACTCACTTCTCCCGCTATCCCCCCCCCCCCCATCAGTGGGATAAACTCCATTAACTGACATGCTAATTTGTCACTGACATCGCCACCGTGAACCCATCCCCCTCTCCATCTCCCTCTCCTTCCCTCGCTCTCTCCCTGTTGCTCTCCACAAATTTAGGTCAGACAGCCTGCAGCTTGAAAAGAGGCATGGCGGGTTGGGGGGGGGGGGGGGGTGGGGGCACAGTGAAGAAAGCAGGGAGAGTTTATGATAGAGAAGGACACTTACAAGGATAATGTGACAGAGAGAGAGAAAGAGGGAGAGAAAGGAGGGGAAGTACAGAGGCAGAGTGTGAGAGAATCAAAAGCGCAGACCATCATGGAGGGCAGATAAAAGACAGAGTGAGAGAGAGCAAGAGGGAGAGAGAGGGAGAGGGAAAGAGAGAGAGAGAGAGAGAGAGAGAGAGGGAATCAAAAGCACAGGCAGGCACAGAGAGCAGATAAAGGGGGAGAGCTGGAGTGTGGTCCATTTGACTACTGCAGACAAGAGAGCGTATTGATAAACACACACACACACACACACAGACACACACATGCACACACACACAGACACACAGACACACACATGTACACACACACAGACACACACATGCACACGCACACAGACACACACACAGACACACACATGCACACAGACACAGACACACACATGCACATGCACACACACACAGACAGACACAGACACACACATGCACACGCACACGCACACATACACATACACACACATGCACACGCACACACACACACATGCACACGCACACAGACACAGACACAGACACACACATGCACACACACACACACACACAGACGTGTGCGCACACACACACGTATGCCCACACACGCACACACGCACACACGCACACAAAAAGGTAGAGCCTCTTATATTAACACTAACACCTGCACATGAGCCCAGAAACAAACATAAAGTGATACCTACACACATTTACATTTGGCTATTTAGCTCACAGTCGTAACCACAGCAATTTTCAGATTGCATGTTGGGAATTTAACCTGCAACTTCTGAGTTAAAAGACCAGCTCTCACTGTACAACCTTGCTACCCACACAGTGACACAAAGTGACACAGCCACACACACAATGATACATGCACACAGGGAACACACAACCATACGGCAACCATGTGGTATCAGTGACTCAATCTGAACCAATCATGGTGCTTTACTAAAGACAGAAAAACATTTTTTGTCACTGACTGTAGCGCCTTTTGTGTGGTTCACAAAACCTTACTCTAGTAAAATAAGGAGACACAAGTAACGTATTCTAATTATAGCTGAAGACAGCAGCCACCTCCATATCAACTGAATGACACAAAGCACCACACTCCTTTACACGCACAGAAGTGCACAGACTGACTTTTACACATACTTACAGAAATTAAAACACAAACACACACATTCATATGCACAGACACACACACTACCGCCCATAAAAATAAAAACAATACACACACGCTCACATTCCGTAGAGAGAATCAGAAGGGCAGAGTGGGGAAAGTCACAGTCCCTGGAATTTATCCTCCCCCCCCCCCCCGCCCCCCTTTTCAAGAGTCAGCTAGGTGACAGAGAGGCACAGTGAACCCCCCCCCCCCCCCGTTAAATCCCCACCCCCCCCCCAGACTCTAGATATTTATTTATGATCATTGCAGTAGTACATTTGTACACCCCCACCCCCTGCTGTCCCTCCCTCCCTCTCTCTCTCTCTCTTTCTCTCTCTCTGTCTCTGTCTCTCCCTCTGTCTGTAACAGCTTACAGCACAGACTGTTCCTGCTCTGGAATGAACAGAACAAACTGTTCTTTTTTTTTTCCTCTCTCTCTCTCTCTCGCTCTCTCTCCTCTAACCCCCCCCCCCCCCCCCCCGTCATGGGTTCCTTCCACCTCTGTACTGAGGTGCCCCCCCACCCCCCTTCGTCCCTGCTCGAACACACTCTGTCCATCTGAAACGAAGGTTCAGCCAGGGACAGCCTGCTAGCCCCACACTGGCCTGTGTGTTTATGAACATTGAGCTCCGGTGCTGTCCTCCTGTTCTGTTCTGTTCTGTTCTGTTCCTGTTCTCTTCCTGTCTGGTCCCAAATACCAGAGCAGGGCATTCTGGGAGAGGAGCAGTGACATGAGCGTGCGAGCGGGTGTGTGAATGTGAGAATGTGCAAGGTTTAGTGGCCATGCGAGAGTGCGGGCACGCAAGTGTGTGAGAGAGTGTGCAAGTGTTTTCAGAATGTGCCATTGCGCAAGTGTGTGTGCCTCAGTGTGTCAGCTGGTGAAGGCATTGAAAGCGTATGAGTGCGCAGGAGCACACAAGTGTGCGTGAAGGTGTGTGAGCGTATGAGCACACCGCACCTCAAATTCCACCAACCAATCGCTGACGTCTACGAGACCAACCGATCGATGATGTTAGCCTAGCATACCAGGCTTGCAAGCCACAAGCACCACAAACTCTCCACAAGCCTGGCAAAAGCGGTGCAGCTTTAGCGGCAAAGCCATCCACCTTTTGGGACACAACCAGCATTTTGTAACCATCACATCACATGTCAAATGCACTAAGCTCCACCAGACTACACTGAGAGGGGACTTCTGCCACAAACGCTGCACTTCCTCTGGCGGTCCGCTGCGGATGTGGCCAGCATCTAAGCCGCCGTTTCCCGGGCATGGCAATCGCTGATATGCTCAGCGCTGGTACTCAGCAGGTAAGGACAGAGCTGCTGGACAGAGAAAGCAGACACAGAGAGAGAGAGGGAGAGGGGGAGAGAGGGAAGGAGTCTGAAGGAGATGGAGAAACACAGACACTGTGATACAGCCAAAGATATATGACTCACCCCTGTGCACCCGCGGCCCTGCACTCCTACACAGGAACAGCTGTTATAACCCCACAACCCGACACTAACACCATAGTTCTGAACCAGACTTCCCACCACTACTCACTACTGCCCCTCCTCCCCCAACCCTCCATCTTTCCTACTGCACCAAATGGGCCCGAGCTGGGGGGGGTCACATGACCAATTCCACCCCACCCCAACAGCTGGGAACTTTGAGAGAGTTACTCAGTGCCTGAGGGCATGGAGGGGGGGGTGGTCGGGAGATTTTTTTTTGGAGTGGGGTGGTTGGAGGAGTTTATGTCAACACATTCCGGAATACCCACGGTCTGGCGTCGGGCTTGACACCCTCCTGGGTCGTTACCTGCATGCAGCTGTTACAGGCGCTGAGGTTCCGGTCCAATTATGACATCATAACCATGAGCCTGGTGTCTCCCTCTAGTGTGGTTATAACTCTGCCCTACTCCCTATGAGATGTGCTTTGCTAGTCAACGGAGCAGGTTTGTGAAGCCGTAAACTACCAAAGCCAATCAAATCCACCCTCACAAAGTTACAGGCACCAATCAGATGGCAGAAAGCCAGAAATTTGACCAGATGCTCAATCAGAGAATGAGAGAGGGAAAAAAATCTTTATTATATAAAACACACACACACACACACACACAGGCTTTTTGTTTTTAAACACAAGAATCATACCCCCATGCATGAATGCCCACATACAAAATCACACAGACAGACCTAAAAGCGCACACACACTACCCCAATCAGTACAAGTCTGAACTGCAGGACTCCGAGCTGATCTGTTCATCGACTGAGATGCAAACACATGGTATTTGCATGTTTGCGCTCTCTACATGCTAGTGCACGGGCTAGTTTCCGCGCCTCCACACATTACAGCGGCAGCAGCCATGAAACATGCTGTCTGACAGCGTGAGCACAGGATGCGTACACCGGCCCGCGGGCACAAGGCTTTTGAAATCCCGCCCGACACGTCTTTACACGGAGTGGAGCCTCTCTCACGTCTCCACACCCATTCATCAATATGCCGTACATACTTTCACACAGATTTAGCCTCTCCACATGTCAAGAAAAATCCAGCGACTGTGACAATGTTCAAAACACTTTCACTTCTGACCCTTTAGTAGGAAGAGGGAGCCGTATCGGTTTCTGGATTTCATAATCATTTCTGCTCTTAAATATTTAAATAGTCTGATTGTTTATGTGATCTGGCACTTTGGACTATGCTTGCATTTCCTGTATGAAACATTTTCAGTTTCTAATCAACAAGTGAATCAGAATTGGTGTGTACAGCTAATTAACCAATTAAGGTAGACATATTGGTAAGCTAGTGTGTCTCTCTCTCACACACACACACACGCGCACACACACACGCACGCACGCACACACGCTAAACAGAGAAACATGGTGAAAATAGGACCACTCCCAAAATATGCTACTCTGGTGAGCTCAACAGCGCCACCTGTGGTAAGTTCAAAGTATGAGTTGCATGGTTGCCTGGGAAATGTTCATTTAAAGGGATGCTCTACGTAACCCTGACTAGAGCACAGTGGGGCTATTTTGACTGCTATGCATGTTGTATGTAGCTGTTTCTTGAGCCAACACAGACTACATTTGAAAAGCAACTGGAGGAAGGTTCTCCAGGGGTTATCACTGAGAAAGATAACAGGGTTTAACTAAAATAACTACTTTAAGATGAGTTTAATTAAAAATTCAGGGAAAATTACACAGAGCTTTTCAATAGTGAGTATACACCCGCTAGCACCACCAACGCTCGGTGGTTAGTCAGGTATAGCGTTTCAAAGCTATGCATGACACATGACAATTCATTCATTTTACTGGTTAACATCAGAGGTGGGATTATATTGGCTTAAATACGTTTAGGATTACTTTCACCAGCACCTGAGAGACAGGCCATTAGCAGTGTGGTTTGTAGGCCCCTCGATACGCCTTCATTCTCAAACTCTACTGGCCAGCTGCACGGTCAGGCTGGATGTTTCTGTGCAGCCTAATTTCAAAGAGCCCACTGGATGAATGGAAGCCACTGTTCACCAAAAACAGTTTTTAAAAAAAAAAAAAAAAAAAACTATCACCTTTTTATTTATTTATTGTTTAATCTAGAAATATAATAAATACACAGAATGCGAAGGACTAACCACCCAGGCTTTGGAGTTCCTCGAAGATATTTTTATAATGATCTCAGTTAGTGGAGGGCATTGATAGCGGTGAGGTATTGAGGTGATGCAGAGATCATTATGGATATGAAGGAGATTCCAGACTAGGATCAAAAGATGCAAACTCACCACACTCCTCAAAAGAAAAACGATAACAGAGGTGAAGAAATGAAGCTTAAGGACAGCAATCCTCCGTCAGAGATATTCATTGAATCGTGTCAGACTTAAGCATTCCAGAGTCCAGCTCCTTAATCAATATCACAAAGCCGAACAAGAGGAAATAACATGCAAGTAATTCTGAGGCGATTACTACATTAGTTTACATCCATACACACTATGCACTTATAAACTGCATATTTAATGAAGCAGTGAAGGATATGAGTACTTAAGTGGACTACCTTCCTCAAGGGTACTGTGGAAGTGCCCTACATCACAAATGGCATGGAGATGTCTGAGTTACGAGCTCAGCTCCCTAACCACTACACTACACTGCACTACACTACACTGCTGCCATACCTGTGTCACAATCACGTACCACTCCACTGTGTGCAACAGCCACAACAAAACAATCAATATCAAACTCCAACAACACACTCTCTGCAGAATGTAACGACTCGACACTGCTGTCACCGCTGGGTTCAGTGCGAGCGCAGGTGTGCAGGCACAGCGCGACCAGTCCAAGAGAACTCTACAGTCCAAACAAGTCTGTGGTATCTTCTGAGCACCATGGGGAAGAACTCAGTCTCACAGAACGGCTCAAACGGTACGTCTGGCTGGATGCAAAGGCCCCTGAGGGTTGCTCTTTGGTGTATAAATAGCCTTATGGATGTGCTCCGCACTGGTAGACCTGAGAGACCCCATCCAAAGTCCCCTGCCTCACCACCTGCATCAGTGTGTGTCTGTGTGCTTCTTCTGAACACACCTACTAAGAAACAGGATACACCTACCAAGCAAAAACTGACTGGGTCAAATCGGCGTACAACAACCAACCAAATTACCTAAACAAAATTCTCCTTAACTTCCACTATTGTCACCCAAAAGTCACCCTATCATCCCTCCAAGGTCCTCCTAACGTTCCCCTAACTTTCCTCAGGTATTCTACAGTGTCCTGTCCACTGTGCTCATAAACTGGTCGTCCAGCAGTGGTTACAGGAAACAGGAGGATGGAGGAAGTTCCATCACCCAGTATTTTTTTGATTAAACTCAACATAACGCAGTTACAATAAAATATATATATATATTTAAAACACAACTTGCATTAATGTTGAGGAAAAAAATACGAACAACTCTGCAGCTGCATTGTTGAGGGTATTTCTCTCCCTTTGCCCTCTTTGTTTTGGAAAGGCTGAGGTAGGCTGGTGTTCCAGCACGTCCCCCGCAAACATGTCTGCCCTGGTCACTCCAGGGCTGCACAGTCGTTTCCAAGTTGTTTTGGGCAGAGGCAGAAGTGATGATGTGACATCAGCGTCCCGCCCGATGTTTACGGCGCGTGCCGGCTCTGTTTGGCCGAGGCTGTGCCGTGACACAGCGCCTCCGTGCCCTGCCAACGCCAAAGCCAGCTGCCGTAACCATGGCAGCGACCACAGCGACTCCGAAAACTCTTTAGCGCCCTGTGACATGAGCGGGTCACAACAAGTCCAGTCGTACACACACACATACACACAGCTGACTCACAAACATATATACATATATCCACATCACATATTTACAATCACACACAAAACACATAGATAAACATACAGACACACACACATGCACACACACAAAGCCTAAGGAATTGCCAGTGTATTTCTGTATTTCCTAAGAGGACGACCTTTATCCTCACAGCTTGTATTTGACATGGTAGTAATTTATATAGCTAATTCACCATAAGTGCTCAGCTCTAGGGTACAAATGCAGAGTGTTCCCTGAGTTCTTAACCCCATAACACGGGGTTACCAAGCAACATCCCAAAACCAGACCCACAAACCGCCCCTCCATAAAACATGCATCTCAAATTCTGACTTAAAATATGTCAAATAAGTGACAATCGGCTCAAAAACAATCACATTACTGTGATTATAACAGAGTGGACGGTAATGCTTGTTTTTTCTGAAAACATGATAATG
Organism: Albula glossodonta; assembly: GCA_019788955.1. NCBI lineage: Eukaryota > Metazoa > Chordata > Actinopteri > Albuliformes > Albulidae > Albula > Albula glossodonta. The sequence continues at coordinate 322,421 of JAFBMS010000264.1, forward strand.
ACTGACGTCATACAAACTGTGAACATTTTTCGTTTCATGAAAAACGTGGATAAAATCCAGGTGAAAGATCATTATCAGCTCAAACTGAATTGTCATTTTGCCACAAATTTTCACATTGAAATCCTTAAAAAGTAACATCAACGAGGCTTAACAATAGGGCAGTACAATAGGAAGTAGGGATAAAACTGAGAATAAAAAGCGAGATGTTGGGATGCTAATGTGGCTGAATAGTGTGCAATCTGTGTATTATCTGCGATTCTACGCCCATCCTTTAGTTCACCCACAACATCACATATGCAGTGTAATAAAACGATCTCTCTATCAGCAACAATATGGAGGTGAGGTCAGGACATCAGCTGGAACAGGAAGTGAGGTGGGCCACTATGAGGTCACAACAGGAAGGGCTACTGACAGCAGAACTGAAACCAGTGGCCAACAAAGCCATGATGTCACCGCTTTCTGCATCCGTTTCATGAACGCCAGAACGTCCACCGCTTTCAAGCCACATCAATCAGCTGCACGGCAGAATCCAGCGGAAAAGCACAGCACTATGTCTTGAGAGTTCTTGCGCTCTTTTGCCCTCTGCAATTGAGTTGTCCTAGGAAGGGGGGGAGGGGCATCCCTGCCCCATGTGACGCGAGTGCAAACGATATCGCTGCTTATCAAACCTTTTCTCCGATTCTGTCAGAGGAAGGGCAGAGTCAGCTCGCTCGTTCTAAGGGCCTCACTTGATAAACTTTTCTGACTTCCACAACTGCCACCCTGTCACTCCTTCTACTGCTGCCTCACTCCCTCTCTCTCTCTCCCTCCCTCCCTCCCTCTCTCTCCCATTAGCTGCAACGTGACTCCCCCAGCACACACCAGTCTCTCCCTTTCACTCCTCCCTTCCTCTCTCACTCCCTACTTCCCCCCCTCCCCCCATCAGTAAAGTCCGGTTTGCCTGGCTGATGGCACCGCTGATGACGGCAGACACGAGCTGCCCTCTACAGTCTCCCCCGACGACAGCCGGCTCACTTCTGGGTCTCCACGGTGACCGGAGCCACCGTCGTCCGACCCCGCACGTCACATACCGTCCCTCCCATCGCCAACGCAAACACACCGAGCTGCCGGTAACCTGATTTGGCACTTGCTCCAGCGCCATTCGTTCCCATTATCTGGACGGTCACAGTCTATCCCAGCTCGCTAATGGCCGTGTAGCGTGATAAAACAGTTTATGCAAGCGGCTTCCAAGAAAGGAGGGACAGAACACATAAACATATGACACACATGAGGGGGAGGGGCTTGTGGGTTCACCGGTGCACATGCTGGCCGGAATGTGGTGATGTCACAATGGCTTAGTAACATCCAGTCAAAAGCCTGGGCAAACCTTGAAAGAGCAAGTGCACATGGAGACACAAACACCACACTCACTCACACACATGCTTACTCACTCAGACAGACACAATCACACAGTGTCTCTCTCAATCACTCACTCACAGAAATACTGACTCACACGGTCTTTATCTTCTACTCACCAACACAGACACAGAAACACATACACAGACACTCTAACACTCACACACTCTCTCACACACACACACACACACACACACACACACACACACACACACACACACTCTGTCTTACACACACACACACACACACACACACACACACAGCTCGTGTTCTGCCCTGGCCTGCCCAGCTTCTCCTGGCAGCAGAGGGCCTTGACTCTCAGACTCACCATGACTCTGCAGTTTTAGCGGAACAGATCACCCTTTCAGCGGCGCGCACACACTTACACCTGCAGGGAGGAAAAACTGCCTACCTGTACAGGACACCTGTACCTGCACCTGCCCGCAACTGAGTCACCTGACTGAGACATCAACCTAAGCGAGTGGTGTAGAGCAAGGGTCAGTTCTAGAGGGCCACAACGTCCTAGAGGGCCACAGTGTCTGCAGGTTTAACTCCAATCCCAGAGGGCCACAGTGTCTGCAGGTTTAACTCCAATCCCAGAGGGCCGCAGTGTCTGCAGGTTTAACTCCAGTCCTGGAGGGCCGCAGTGTCTGCAGGTTTAACTCCAGTCCTGGAGGGCCGCAGTATCTGCAGGTTTAACTCAAATCCTGGAGGGCCGCAGTATCTGCAGGTTTAACTCCAGTCCACAGTGTCCAGTCCACTGCTGATTATTTGTGCATTTCATTAAGCGCTTACTTCAGTCACTGATTGGCTGAATCGTGGGAAGGGCAACTCTATTCCTGGAAGACTGATGAATACTCTGATTTTGTCTACCAGTTTCCCAGCCTCAATCAGCTAATTAGCCGCATGTGTCCCTTTTAAATCAGACCAAAGTAAAGCATTTTATGTGTGGACATGGGCCCTCAGCTTTCATTAATTTCACTCATGAGCTCATCGAGGAATGTAGCTAAACTTTCAGATCACATAATTGACTGGGCTGGTGAAATAATTAGGAGCATAAGTTTGAAATCCAGAAACGGACACAACTCTCTTTGGACTGTCCTAGGCTAAGTTGTCTGCATGAATTCGTTGCTGCTAGAAAGTAAAGCATGAAAACATACAGACTCTTGAGCCTGGAGTTCTACATCCCTGCTCTTAACACTCATGCATTGTCCTCACAGTGAAGTCAGGCTAACAGGGGGTTGCCAGCTCAAATCCTTCATGAGACACAGCCGTGGCACCCTTGAGCTGAAATGTCACCTCGGCTGCTCCACTGAATAGTTACGTGTACAAACAGGATGATGAGAAAACGGTAAGAGTTCCGAGTACTCTGGATAAGGCTGCCAGTCTAAGCCTTTAAATGTCTCAAACCTGTCTTTCGTTCTACAAACATCCCCCGGCAACCATGCCTTACATTTGTGAAAGTTCATGACGATATATCATTTTTCATGCTACATGAGATAAGCCTCCCATGCCATTTGGAGACAGGATATTCCACACCGCCTGCAGAGGACTGTAAACACTACAGAAAATGCTAATTACTATTAACAAATCACTGATCTAGTGAATGCCTCTTAACCACGGAGCCAGTTGAGCAACCCCAGCCGGCGTTCAGGTGAGCCAGACTGACCCAGACCGACCCAGCACAGCGCAATCAGATGCTCATCCAGGTAAATCTCATTACTGGATCAGAGCGTCATCAGTCATTACTGAAGGCCAGAGTTCACATCTCAGCAAAGGCCTGGAGACACCGCAGCAACACTGTGCCTATGACAAGAGAAATTATCACAACACGATGACAACAATATCATCTTTTATCATTATGCATGTGCGTGCAATACATATACATAACAAGGTGTGTATATTTAATATTACATTATATTGTATTGTGCATATACTAATATTATATGACACTCTATTACATTGTATATATTATATATTTTATATATTTTATATATATACATATATACACACACACACACACACACACACACACACACACACGCATACTCTGGTATTAGCATTGTTACACTGACAGAAATGGAGCCACTGAGCATAGCAGATCATTGCCCAGGCTGTTATTTTTAAACATGAGATAACTACAGCATAATATATGTGGAATATGCACACAGTAAATGGTTGCGCTCCCCAGGCCAGCATGCGGGGCGGTTACGGACCCCCTCCGCTGGGCTCAGACAGGTGCTGCCGGCGCCCCTTTGCGGTCCAGGGATGCTGGGAAACTAGCCGTGATGAATCACTCCTGTTCATCGTTGAGCTAAATTTAAAACACTGCAACCTGGCCTTCTGTTAAGACTGTATGTCTTCTGATGCAATCTCACAGTGTGTGCCTATGTGTGTGTGTGTGCGTGTGTGTGCGCGTTATCTTCCTCAAGGATACTCCAGCAGGGCCATAACTTGGAACTGCTCAGTCCACAAGACCAGTTCCCAAACCATTATACCGTTTTCCTAATTAACCGCAGATCGCCCCGCCAGCCACCCTCAGCATGGCCCCCTGCCCCCAAAACACCCCCTCTGATTCAGCACAGGGTGTCCTGCCAACACTGAGGAGGGGGGAGGGGGGAGGAGGGGACATTCTCTCGCCTTTGGGGTGCCATGAGTAAGAGCTGACGGTTCTGAGGTGCGTTTGGGGAGAGCTGAGGCAATGAGGGGGGGCGGGGGGGATGCGGTCCTCTGAGGACAGAGAGAGAAGCGTTTCCTGAAAGCATCAATCTCTGACTGCAGGATGTATGATATCCTGGGGTCAGTCACTAAAACACAACCACATCTATGACAACAAACAACGAGGATGCCAACACTGATCCTGAATCAGCAGGGAGGGGAATGTACAAAAAAAAAAAAGAACAAGCCTGAATCAAAAAAACATGAGGAACCTCCAAGTATGCTCCAAGAGTCAGCAGACACACTTCAGAGAAAAAAAATTTGCTACATGCTAGGGATATTAGGAAATCATTACAAGTATGAAAACGTGTGTACTTACTGATAATCAAAAATAAAGTCATAATTTCATTCAACTGTATGGTAAGTTCTGAGGGAGACATACGCTATCGAAACGCTAACCACCTCACAGAATCTGCCATTACAACCACCTGAGCCACACCCCTCCTCCACAATAGGAATGTGGACATAAACAGAGCTAGCGCTGCTGTTCCTCTGCTACTGTTCCTCTGCTGCTGTTCCCTCTGGTGAACAGCGGTGAGGATGGACACTCGCCCGCTGTAGCGGCACATTTATCACTGCTTCTCGCTGGCTCCATCGCGAAGGGCGCCGAATTCATTAACCGGGATGACCTTGCACCGTGGCAACCGCGCGCCATGGCGACCATGCGGGTCACGCGTTGCCGCGTGAACGGACCCACAGTCATCGGGCCATGTGACTTTGTTCAGGCCGCTGGCTTTCCTGCTTGCTTCAAATGAAATTTTTTATTTTTTTTTTTCCAAAAATGGCTACTTTCAAACGACAGACTGAAGACGTTTCTTTTTGATTGTGGTATTTTTTTTTAATGCTGCTTCAATGTAAACTGTGTGTAATCTGATTGGGCTGTGCCTCGGTTTTGCTCGATTTTATTCTGCAGTTTGTTTTTAACCCTTCTGCACCCTGGGACGTCTCGGTGCGAAGAACACCATAGAAAAATGAAATTGGTTTATTGATTTAAAACACGCTCACAGCAGACAGCCTTTGTATGCGGTTGTCTGGTTTGTGGAGGTGGGGTGGGTAGTAGGAGGGGACCATACGGAATCACAGTCAAGAATTCTGATGAGTAAACAGTATCATCATCATCACCCATTTCAAGTTTTTGTGTGTGTGTCATTACACAGAACTAATGAATCGCTACCATCAGTCTCCTAATGTGTGTACGTAGGAAGCAGGACAAAAAGAACAGCAGCAAATTATGACTCAAGTCAAGGCCACATCCTGCGCACAGAGAGAGAGAGAGAGAGAGAGAGAGAGAGAGAGAGAGAGAGAGAGAGAGGTCCCTTGAGGCAGGGGAAGTTTTAAACACATGGGAGAACCCCAGAGATGTACGACTGGACAGGGTGAGGGGGGCACAGGGCATCCAGCTTTTACACATGAGTGCAAAGTACTGACTGCACAGTGCGTGTGTGTACGTTTGGACACAGGTGGGTGCAGGTACACCATAGAGAGGTGCAGCTCCTCCAACCTGCCCAGGGACACGTCTTGTCCCTGGACCTGGTGAGTTGCCATGGTCACCTCTGAGCGGCGGTGGAGTAAAGGGGCCGAGGATAAATTCCACCGCAAAAACCAGTCATGGAGCACAGAGCAGAAAATGGCCACCCAGCTGAGCACCACACTCTTTTGAGGTGTGCCTTAGGCCCCTCTGCCAGGTCTATTGGAAGTGAGTGAGTGAATGGATGGATGGATGAATGAACAGACACATGAACACATGGATGCATAAATGAATGAGTCAAAGAATGCAATGATTGCAATGAATACATGACTACATGAATGAATGAATGAATCCACCATTCAAATTAGCAGAAAATTAAAAATACACACACAGCCATATATCAGGGCAGTAAGGCCAGGTATTTGCTCTGGTCCACCACTAAAACACCTGATGCAAGTAATTACGATCTGATGATTAGCCGAAACAGGTGCTTTAGAGCCGGAAAGGAACGGAAAGCCAGCATTGAACCCTGCATTAGAATCTAACAAGCGAAGGGCAAAAACGTCAAAGTCAAGATTTATTTTCACAGTGTGGTCTCCCACCCACTGCACTGCCAGGCTGTCTGAGCGCTCTCCCACGCGCTGAGAGCGAGAGGAAAGCGTTTCTAAAAGTGGTCACACAAAGAAGGGGAGCAGGACTGGAGAGTTGGGTGTCCATTTTGATTCGGTTCAAAAGAAAAAGAACTGAGCAGCGATGACCATGCTTCTGTGCCCGGTAAACACATCTTGTTATCTGGATTCACTCCTTGTACACATATATAGACATACAAGTATACACAAATGTATGCTTAGTTTGACAGTTTGACTCTATATAACAAAATTTTCTGTGGTCTTCTCAATTTCAGTACAAATCTCAACCGGTATAAATAGGAAAAATGTTTGAAACTGAGCATAATGGCGATTACAGAGTGAAGTGACGTCAGAAACGGCATTGCCTGCTGCAGGAGTACGGGGTGAGGTGGAGATTCAGGTTTGGCTTTTGTTTCAGGATGGGTCTCTAATGGGAATCCCAATGACATCACTTCCTGTGTGACAAAGCTAAGGCCAGACTACGGCAGGCACATGATGACTGAGGGGTCAAACTCTGATTCACCTTCCACTTCTTCCAAAGAAATCTTTTACCCACCCAAAAAAAATAACACACACACACACACACACAGAAGGACACACACACAGAAAGAAACACACACACAGAATGACACACACACAGAAAGAAACACACACACACAGAAGGACACACACACAGAAAGAAACACACACACACAGAAGAACACACACACACAGAAGGACACACACACAGAAAGAAACACACACACACAGAAGGACACACACACAGAAAGAAACACACACACACAGAAACACACACACAAAGAAACACACACACAGAAGGACACACACACAGAAAGAAACACACACACACAGAAGGACACACACACAGAAAGAAACACACACACACAGAAGGACACACACACAGAAAGAAACACACACACAGAAAGACACACACACACACAGAAACACACACACACAGACACACACACACACAAAGAAACACACACACACAGAAACACACACACACAGAACACACACACACAAATACACACACACACACAGAAGGACACACACACAGAAACACACACACAGAAGGACACACACACAGAAACACACACACACAGAAACACACACACACAGCTCTTGGCTAAAGATCATCATATAAGGAGATACTGGAGGAAGCATGGACAAACAAAAAAAAATGTTTGGAGGAAGAGTATGACAAGGTGGTGAAAGAGAATAATATTTGTGTAATCTTCCTGAAACTCAACCTACCGCTGACAGAGACAAAGGGCAAGGCAGGGGGCGGGATGGAGAGAGAGAACATTCTTACATTCTATACAAATATTCTTTAATAAAGGAAAAAGGCACACAATAAATATGCGGTTATATCTTTCCTTTACATTTACTCACTGGCATAGTTTAGCTTTTTATGTATTTATTTTATCCCACTGTATTATGTATGTGTCTAATCTGTCACTGTCAACAGTTTAATTGTTAATTGCTTTGGTGACATTGTTTGTATGAAGTCATACCAACAAAGCATTATTAAACTGAAATTGAATTAAGAGAGAGAGAGAGGCAGAGAGAGAGCGTGAGCGAGAGAGGGAGCAGATTGACCTTTAACCCCTCCCACACTGACAGCGCAAGGTCCCTTTCTCACCAGCACAAACAGGCCCTGGGCCAAGGTCACCTTGAGAGTAATTAAGAGACAGAGAGAGAGCGCGGTACAGCACAGGTCTGTGCCTCTCGTGGGCAGATGAAAGCACTTACTGCCGGCATTCCGCCTCCGCACAGCAGAGACAAAGAGCATCAATCGGCTCTAGGCTGTAGCACCATGACCTCCGAACCGCAAGAGGGCGAACCCGAAACTGACCTGGGTCTGACCCCGAGCCCCAACCCTGACTCCTACAATCTCCTGAGCGCTGACCTTACCTTGCTCCCCTGACAAGAATCCCCCCCCAACCGCCCCCAAACCAAACCCACGCAGCCTGCAGTATTCCCTTGCACTACTTCTTACAAATCAGAATGAGTCATTCACTCACTGTTTACCCAAAATTTGAAAACGAAAGGAACACCTAAACATCAGACCTTTTCTAAGCAACATGCTCGATTTTTCTCCAGCTCTTTGTTCAGGATAATGGTTTCTGTATAAGGGAGTGCAGCTGTGCAACACACAACTCTCATAGTGATCTCATTTGCAAAGACCTGAGGGTAAGATGGGGAAAATATTCTGAAAGCTACATTCAAATACACATACATACTATTTACTATATTATGGAATAACACCTAAGGGTAATGTCCTTTAAAAAACTGTTTGAAATGTAAGGTTATTTTTTATTTCGGGTCATTGAATAATTATAAGTGTTATTATGCAATACCAGTCATATCACAAGGTTTCTTTTCTGATTAATCCATCTTAAATTGATGAAGAGACTTTTCCATTGAACCATACCCATGGAAAGTATGTACAATATTCCCCTGTCCAGAGGGCTACCATACTGCAGGCCCCCAGGGTCATGTGGTGCAGTAGGTGGCCAGTCAATAGCTGGCTCTTTTCACAACGCTTCTCCAGTAGATGTGTTAGAATGGGCCATTGGATCACATTGCCTTAGGACATCAATATCCACTCTGCCCGGACCCCTATATCCATTATATTCTATAATTTGCACTCTTACATTCCGCTAAATTCTACTGTCTCAGGGCTGTTCCATTATATCTGAGCTCTTACAACCAATTTTACCATTTCTGGTTCCTTACATTCCGCTATCTTAGCTCTTACATTGCAATAAATTATGCCGTCTCTGGTTCCTTACATTCTACTATCCAAGCTCATACGATCTACTAAATTATACCGTCTCTGGGTCCTTACATTCTACCAACTGAGCTTCTAAATTCAACATTTTCAGACTCCTGCGTTGGCACTGTCTCCAGACCTTCTGTTACCCTGAGTCTCAGCAGTGTGATCTGAAATGGGGAGTGTGTGTGCTGCCCCTCATCGACAGAAAGACACAAGGTGTGACAGCACCTCCTCCACCGCCTCTGTGTCCCACTGTGGCCACGGCAGTAGAAGCAGTTTAAGCCTCAGACTCAGTGGAACCCAAACCCACATCTGCAAATCCAACAGCAGAGAGGGGGCACAGAGCCAAGGGGCCACACAGTAACAATGGGAAGGTGGGTTGGGGAGCACCCACACAGATTTGGGATGGGGGGGGGGGGGGGCAGAACAGGATGGGTAGGGGGTGGGAACATGCCCAGCCTGCACTTAAAACACATCCCAACCCGGACCACGCCCCCTCCGCCCTCCACCCGCCCGCCCACATTGCACCGTTAACCTTTAACCTCCCCCCCCCACCAGCAAGGCGAAGCCATCTGCAGAGCATGCTCGGATGTGACATGTCCTTCAACAAGGAAGCCTGCGTATCCATCTGCTTCACTACAGTACAGCTAGGAGGATCAGAGAGAAGAGGACAAAAAGAGGGAGAGAGGGAGGAGGAGAGAGACAGACGCACAGAGAGAGTGAGAGACGATCTCTTTGTTGCGCAGTGTGAGTGTAAACACAGTCAGGTCACTGTTACAGATCGTCTTCCCCATCGTCATTCCCCCCCAACCCCTTACACAAACACACAAACACACAAACACACACACACACACACACACTCACACACTCACACACTCACACACTCACACGGCAAGAGCTCCAGTTACAGAACCTGGCTTTTCTTCTCCTGCTGACACAGCAGTCATTTGATCCAATGAATTTATTAAAAAATGTTTTTTTCTTTTTTAAATAATGAAACCCAGTAAAGTTTACACCTTGAGGCCATTGTGAATCTTTACAGGCTGAGATTCACCAAAAACATCAGTTATGCACTTCCTTCTCCATTCTCCCTCCCCCTAACAAACTCGGACACTTAGCAAGATGGAACAGCGATAGTGTAAAGCCTCTCAGAGGGGTGATTTTTGTCCCCGTGTTCTGGGCCTCTTAACACATACCTCTGTTAAGTGCTGCCGTCTGTAGCTCCTCCAGTTCCGTCATGCCAAACCATGCAAACCACAACATAAGACTAACTGTCATGATATAGATCATGTTTTGACATGTGTGACCATATCCTACTTCCCTTTCCAAAAAAAAAAAAAAAAAAAACCAATAACCTGAAGTGAACTTTCATCTAACCAATCAAAAATTCAGACAAACCAACTTGACAATCAGTTCATTAACACCCAAACTATGAACCCTCAAACTACATGATCTCATTAATCACCAGGCTCAATAAATGCAGGTGACTGGAGTCCTGGAGCTGAGGGACGTTTTTCAGACTCCGAATATTCAGACTCAGTCACGAACCTGTAAGCAAGCCCTCAAATGTACCAAAAACCAGATATGTCTCCAGCACTAGACTAGGGGTACCCATACCACACCACAGAGTATTAACCATAGTAAATAAATAAATTAATAAATAAAACACCCTGCTGTACTGATAAGCCTTCCAAGGCCTCTGTGCACCACTGGGGCCCGTAACAGGGGCCCAAAACGGGGGTCCCAGGACTCATTTACCCCTGCAGGTCATCAGGTGCAGCCTGTTGGCTCTGCAGTCTGTTATAAAAAGCCAGGGAGGGAGCGAAGTAGCGTGGGAGCGTAGCAGCGTGGGAGCGTAGCAGCGTAGCAGCCAGGCTGGTATAGAACAGCTGCCTAGGGGAAGGAGTGTCAGGCAGGCGGGCCGAGTGTGTGTATGTGTGTGTGTGTGTGTGAGTGAGTGAGTATGAGCATGAGAGAGAGAGAGAGAGATGCTGCTGCTTCCACCCACTTTACCTCTCTCTTCCTCTCTCACCCTTCCTCAACTCTCACCTGTGGCCCTTACAATCTATGGCAGCAGTGCCAAACTCCAGTCCCTGGGGGTTCTCTGCACTTCCCTTTCAATCAGCAGCCAATCAGCTGCCATCAGCCAATCAGTGATTTACAATGAATCACATGGGTGCTGAAACACCTCTAAAACCAGCAGGCACTATGGCCCTCCAGGACTGGATTCTGAATCAGTAATCTACTGTCTCTGGGCCCATGTCTTCTGATGAATGACAGGGATGCTCAATCCCCCTGATCCTGGATCAGCTACCAGTTCATCACTGTCCCTAGGACACCTCCGAAAGGGCATGATCATTTTTTTTTTATCCCTGATTCTGGATCAGCTCTCGGCTCAGCTCTCCTGCAGAGCACTCCCTACAGAGTTACTTTCTCACCAACTTTGCCCTCGGTTATTTAATTAGCCCACTTATCTGTGTACTTTTTTTTTTTTTTTTAGATTTTTCCCCATTTTCCAACCCAGAAAGTATGAAAAGGTGAGTCCCTGCATGCAAAATATGTGGTGGTATAATCTACCAGTGAACACACAGAACATTCGCTTAGTTAAGGCAAAGTTTGAGGCAAACACAAAAACACACACACAAACACACACACAAACACACACACAAACACACACAAACACACTCAAACATCTCTCTCTCCAGGCCTGAAAATGTTGATTTCTGGCATTCCTGGTTTTTTCTCAATTTTAACCCTTAACATAATCTTATGAATTCTGTGAGACTGAGACTGAATGAACGCAGGGGGGTGCAGCCGCAGGCTGAGTCTCAGCACTCACACTCTGAACACGCAGGCTCCGGCATTTCGGCTAACAGCCACTCAAACTACGATCAAGAGCCCAGAAGGACCAGACCCCAGGAATGTCTCCAGACTCCACTCCAGGACGGGGGTTGCCTGCCCCTGGCCGAGCCGCCGCATTCCAGGGCCCCGTAGGCCCTTCCAGACCAGTAAGACGAGACAAAACGAGTCGGGGCACAAGGGTTTCGTGTTTTATGGTCGTCACAAACAGATAGAAAAGTGTGGACCCTTTTTTTCCATGCCCACACAAGGTGAGAACAACATTTCTCCTCTTTGGTAATCATTTGTTGTGTGTTATACTTCTTTTCTTAACTCACTTGACTCATCCTAATGATTTTGTTAGCTGTAGATTGCATCCTGTGGTTCCAAAATGATATTACAGTCCAACAATTGACATGTCAGTTAAAGTATGAGTAATAAGACAGTAAGAGTCTATTTTTTGACCACCTTCAAAAACAAATTTCCCACATGGTGCAACATTTGTTTTCGCATAATTACAGATGTGATATAGCAAATGAAGGGGCGTTACATTTGTAACTAATTTAGCAAACTCATACATCACCGCTCTCCAGTTTGGTTTCCTGAGCTTTTCTCCGCATTAAATCAGGACATCAGTTGTGTCTGCGCTGGGCCTCTAAAGAGCTGCAGACTACAGGGGTTTCTGAAGACTTCACCAACCAGCAAACATTCGTCATATCACTACTTTTAAAACAACTTTCCCCCACCCAAACTCGTGTTCAGTTCAGAGCTGAGGCACCCTTCTATATAATGCGATTCCTTTCGGTTTACAACGTTGCTTCAACAAATACATAAGCATGACAGATATCTCACTCTCCTTTCAAAAACAGCAACAATAAGGCAGATCCTCCCAAAACTCTCAGTCACACCAATAAGCTGCTGCAGAAACCGGCAGCCTCCGAGAGCCTTCACCTGTTTCAGTTCAGGTGCGTTTCTTCCCGTCTTTCTGACCATGTGTTTCTGACCGTGTCTTATCAGGTGGGGGGGGGGGGGGAACCTGTGACTGAGGAGCTGCAGGTTCAAGTCGAAGGTGGAGCACAGCAGGTACATCTTTGAGCTTGAGGGAAGGCACTTCACCTGAATTAAGTAAATATCCAGCAATTTTATTGGACTGGAAGCAGGAAATACAAGTTGTGCAAGACAGTCTGGATAAGAGTGGCTAAATGTCCCAATGTAAGATTAAGTTAGCCCTGATACTTCAGATACAATCACAATTCTCTCATTCTTGAAATCTATTTAACTTAAAAACACTGGCTCTCATGCAAAAACATGGTCCCCATTCATTGAACATGTACTGACTCTGTGATATGCCAGTCCAGCACACAGATGTTTCTAACTGAGCTTATTGCTATGGTTAATGTCTTCATATGCGCCCTTTTTTTTTTTGAGTATGTGTATGTGTGCTACGGTCCGAGGGGTGTTGGGGAGGGTATAAAGCTGGATGATGTTTGTGAGTTCAAGCATCTGTTTCTATAAATGTAATTCTCCTTCAATAAAGTTGTACAAAAAAAAAAAAAAACAACACTGGCTCCCTCAAACCACACCAAAAAACCGCCAATCAGTAATCACAAAAAGTTCCTTTCTTGGGGAATTCAACAATTCAACAAAGGGTGGAAAGTAATTGTTGTGGAGGCATTTAGTGGACTCTCATTCAGCTTACAGTCTTTAAATACCAGCCACTTGAATGGTTGGACATTCACTGAAGCAATTCAGGTGGCAGGTGCTGCACCTGGGACTCAAACCTGCAACCTCTGCATTCCAAGACCAGTTTCTTAAACTACCACACTGAACTGATATTTGTACTACAATGGGGAAAGCAGGAGATTAGAAAACAGAAAACACCTCATATTTTCCAAAGGCATGGAAAAAAGAGAGAGGAGGGGTTGGGTTCTCTGTTTGCGCAAATAAAGGGTGGAGTGGGGGGGGGGGGGTTGTAGGGGAGTCAGGGGGTGTGGAAGCTTGTTCCTGTGCGTACACCACACAGAGGCACACTTCCTCTCAGCTGTCAACGAACCCAGCCACCCACACACACACACCCCCCCAAGTACAGAAGAGGAGTGGGCGATCTCCGCAACCAAACAAAGTTAGCAGTAATTAGCTGCAGACTGTCACAGAACTAGCCTCGCTTGTCAGGCACAGAACTATGAACCTGTATAACTACCGTCTCCATTTGGGCGCAATGCTGCCCAACCGCTTAGTTGTGCAGATTGGCTAATACCTCATAGGTCTGTTTCTACTTCTGACCAATCACAATCTTGTGTGGGCGGGGATTCCCTATCTGGAGCACTTTATCAGAGCCAGAGAATTCTCTGGCGATTCTTCTATAATAGATGTAGACAACAGGCAAACTTTTCTGTGCCAGCCAAATCCACTGAAATCTGAGGAAACGAATAAGCCTTTGCCAAAAAAACAACCTAAGAGCATGTTTTATTGACCGATGCTGCCTAAAGCCAGTCATGGAAATCCACCTTCCAGGAGCTACCTCTTTCAGTGAAGTCCATCTCAACAGAGGGTTAATTAGCACAAGTAAGAGAGTAGCTCTTTTTGAAATCAGGCACCGAAATGACTGAGTAGAAGGTAAAACGTTCTGGGAAGTAGATCTCCAGGACCGAACATGGGCAGTCCCGTTCTAGCAGGTCTATCAGAGATCGAGCGGGCTCGAGTCAAGACTGTCACAAAAGTGCCGTATCAATAATAAATCGATCCCTCCAGTGGAGGGGGTGGCCCCAGTGGGTTATGCTGATGGGGGGCCTGTCGCCAGCCAAACCCTGATAAAAGACCTCACCACCCACTACAAACACAGAGGTACACAGCATCAGATACTCACTGTGAGGACATGGTGTACCGATCTGCATTCTGTTATTTGGGGCTCTACGGGAGACGCAGAGCTAGTGACCTCACGCTACGTGATGTCGGAGTGCTTGCTCCTCTCTCCACTTCTTGTTGTTTTACCACATTTGCAAGTGTGAATAAGCATGTCGGAACAAGTAAATAAACCACAATAGCGCACCGCACTTCTTTCTCATCTCCCTCAACTGTTATCCCACCTTACTTTGTATCTACTAGTGACAGTACCAAGTTAAGTTAAAAATACGTTGGTCACAATAGGGAGGGTCCTGGCTGTTCTCCCTCTCTCCCACAGCTCCTCAAACCCACCAACAGTGTTGTTCATCCTTTAACATTCAATAAGAAAGTCATACAGACATTCAGCCTGTATTTTTATTCATGTATTTAATGTACAAAAGTTTTCTAATGTTCATTATAATTTTATTTTCAGGACTGTCTATACCTAAATTAAATCAGTATGTCCCTGTCTGTCTGTAGAAAGAATATGCCTGCACCCTAAATTTAGGCCTAGTACTACAATTAGTCCTAGGCCTACTTATTATTTATTTAAATTAAAAGAAACGAGACAAGAATGTCTCCATCAGTGTAGGTTGAGATAATAAGCATCTTAAAATTAATATAAAGGTTAGGCAAGCATTACAAACATAATTTTATTTATTTATTTACTTATGAGAATGAATCAGACCGTTCTGTGCATGAGGACACAAGGACTCCCAGTGACCAAAGACTGGGTTTTTTTGGGTGACACAGTCTGAAACTCCATTCCGTCGGTGTGACTCAAGAGTGTTCAGACACAGCCAGAGAGACACAGGCAGACATGTGGTGCAACTCTCCATGGGTTACCAGGGACCCAATTTCAAAATCAGCATGACATAATCAGCCTCTCAAAGAAGCCTCAAAATGATCTATGACGTTGCACGGCCAGAATAAACAGCGTTCCCCTTCTACAACCAGACTGCCAAACCCCAAGCCACCCTCTTCACAAAGCAGTCACCAGGGAAACAAACATACGACTCTCTCAGCTAAGGGAAAAGTCTCTCTTGTTACTGCAACTTAAAATGTGTTTTACAGCCGAAGGGGGGTGAGCATTATCAGTCCCACTAGATGCTGTGGTCCAGGTTATGTTTTCCCTCAGTGCTAACTTGGGATTTCCTTCCCTGCCCCGATCCCAACTGAAACCATTAGGGAGGAAATTGCAAAACTGACCCCATATCAGCATCTAAGAGCAGTGTTACCCTCAACCAGTTGGTGTTAAATCAATGATACTTCATCAATTTGGCTTGCAATGACCAAAGCAGGCAAACTCTCTGTCTTGGAGAGGCTTTAAAATCAAGCCAGCAGTGATAACTCTGCCCCCTACAGGTAGGGAAGGGAAGGGCACTCACCAGAGGGACTTCAGGCAGTGATCTAAGTAGGCCCTCCCAGCTACTACAAAAAATCACTTTCCTTTGGTGTTTATGACCACGCTGAAGCTATGGGCTTTTAACGTGTTTGCATTTTAAAGGTTAGTTTTGGTTAGACAGTAACACCTGCAAACTAAAGTGGGGTGACCAGACGTCCCCGATATTGGGAGCCTGTCCCCGGCTGGTGTTGTCCCTGGAAATGACATCGACTTCTCCTGAGCGTTCAAAACCGCCCGCAAAATGATGTTATTGTGTTACTGGATGTTATTGTGACTGGGAGGATAATTAAATACACTTTACTGAACCACTGTGGTTTGAACATTTTATTATGTGTTCCATTGTTTAAACTTCACTCGCCATCGCACTACTGTAAACTATGATTTTCTGTCACGGTTTACCACGTTAAATGACCGGAACCAGAATTTTTTTTTTTTTTTTTTACTTCATAGATAATGAAGTTTGGTCATTTTTAACTGTATATTCCTGTCAAATGAAAACGCGTCCCCGGTTTTAATTTCAGAAATCTGGTCACCTTAAACTAAAGGCTGATCTAATTGCAGTGAACCATTTTCATTTATTAAAGGGTCATTATTGTCATAGTGTTGCCACTGAAGTGTGTGCTAGGCACTAGAAAGTTACATACAGACTTGAAACTATATGGCAGGTGTACGACTCGGAACCTGAACTCAGTAAGCGGCACAATATTTCCCAACACTTTCAGAAGTGGTGTGTCCTTAAGACAACTGCAAAGACGAACGATTCAGGACGTTTTTCTGAACTCGTGTGGAAGGACTCCATTCCTGATAGATGAGCTTTTGGTCCCCGAATCAAAACTGTCAGCTGTGTTAACTGCCAGATGTGTTCTGATAGTAAAAGTTACAAGCAATGGGGCAGGTAAGGAAACCGTCTCCAACTGAAAACAGTGACACTCTGAACACGTCTGCTGTAAGCCTATGCAAAACTAGAATCCAGCCTAGCGCAGTAGTAAAATTGTAGTTAAAACTGGAGTTGGAGAAACAAAGTATCAGAAACAACGCATCGGCTTAACACCATGCATGGTGAATTCACTTTAGTAAAAATAAATAACTATGCCGTCCCTACGATATAACTGTGTGCTTTAAAATCACAAGGCGGAAAAGGCTATCACTTAAACCTGTCTCATTTCAAACGAGATACCTCGTTAGGCATATGTGTGCATCGGAGCGAGACAAGCGCATGACAAACCGTGACACACTTTCACTGAGACCAAAATGCTTCTTCTTGGCATTCATTTAGTAAGGGGACGTGAAAAGAAATGCGGCACGCACAGTCTACACAAGGGCAAGAACATCTTGATTGATTGGTATCGTACATGAGCCACACTCGCTGGGTACGATGTAGCCAACTCCGTCGCACAGTAACGCGTGCCCGCAATGAAATAACAATGGGAGACATTTTGTATCTCCTTGCAACACTTCAGTCAAAAGTAGGGGAGGTATTTTTGCTCTCTAACCCTTTAAAAGACGAGTATGCATGTGCTACATTTGCCTTAATTCCAATGGCCCGCTCGGTTCATTGGTAATTAACATCAGAAAAGGGACATCGATTCGTCATTATTAAATCACCTAGCCAGCTAGCCAACAACTAGGCTAGGCACGGTAAATTAGTCCTGTGTCTCTTTCCAGTGAGACGAACACATTCTTTCCCATGCACGCATTACACCGTCTGAAAATGACAAGAGAAAGGAAGCACGCTGCCTAGTTTAAATGTTACAGTAATACCGGCAAAGCAAGGAACAAGGAGCAGTGTAAGCCAGCAAAGTGATCGCTTACCTTCGACCCAAACTGCCCGAGGTTGGTCTGCTTCTTGCTCTCCTGTGGTCCAGAATAGGAAATCCACAAACTATTTAGGAAGACGTTTACCAATACGACCTTTTTCCGCTGTGAAGTCTGGCAAGCCAGAGGACAGAAACAACTTAATTCGTGTTCGCTTTTTCTTCCGAACTATCACCAGCAATGTGTATTCATTTCCCCTAGAACAACCAGCGAAACAGTCCAATTATTAGCCCCGCTACCTTGAGCTAAGTTGTATTCTCCATGTCAGCTTTTTGAGACGAAAATGTATTTCCTATGTGGACACAGTCAGCACCAAGTCTGTTTCAGCAAGGGCTCGACCCAAAGGTGCTGTAGTAGCCTACTCGGACCCGGTTAGCTGCGGTTCGTTTTCAAGTCGCTGCGTGGGGTTGTTCCTCAAGAGTAGCCCGTGCACAGGAGTAAATTCTGTGGTCCGTGCACTCAGCCGTGTTTGCCTAGGCTTCGCTGCATACCTCCCTCTATTGCACAATGGGCTGCTATAATTTATTCATGAGATCATGAGGATGGAGGTTCTCTGTCGGAGGGGAAAAAAGGCAGTTTTTTGTCTCTCTCTCTCTCTCCCTCTCGTCGCCCTCCTGACTGACTTCTCGCCGTCAGACCAGAGCAGTAGACTGACGATTTGAGAGCGTCGCACCAGGCAATGCGCTTTCAAGTTGCGTTTGCATGTGACCATAGAAATGAAGGATATAAATGTTAATTTAGCCATTTTGGCTCTTAAAGTCGGACCAGTCCTTTCTAATGATTCGCCGCACCACATTTGAATCATGATGGTCAATCGCAACGTTTGTTGCAATGTTTGTGTGTTGCAATTTTATAAATAATCAAGAAATAAAAAGTGCTCAGCAAGGGGAAAGGTTTATCGCCATAGTAGACAGATAGGTAAAATGGAATGAACTTTTTTCCCTTTTTGTTCGATCTATCTGCTACGACCAATTTCTCTACACTACTTGTAAAATTTACGCAGAGGGCGCTATTTTCAATTGTCAAACTTGTGCGCACTTACAAACTCTCCACTAATTCAAAGACTAAAATTGTTTGGCGAAATCACTTTATTTTTCATAGCTTCCGTTCATTTAACTCCCCCTCTTCGATATATTACTATAACACATTAAAAATAGATGAGTCTGCTAGTGATAAGTATATAAATAATTAGAGAATTTGTTAGTTTAAATTAGGTAATTAATAAAGGAAAAATTTAAGTCTGGCGGCAGGGAAGGGCATTTAATGCAGAATTTGAGTCCACTGTTTAGTCTGCCCACTGAAGATCATTACATTAAAGAGTGGGTGAGACGGAGGTAGCCCGCCCTCGCCAACTCCCCCCTCCTCAGGCCAGGGGTCTCCGTGTGCACTACTGGACTGTGCATCCTGTACTGGACTGCAGCCAAAACAAGGCGGCGGCGGGGGGACGCGGAAAAGCGTACGTGTATTGCATATTGCATAACACATTGGAGAACACAAAGGGGAGGTCAGTGAACATAACGCCCAGGCACACCCTCCATCGGCACTCAACAGCACCGGAGAGAGAATTCCCGCCCAGGGAACTCTCTATCAGGCCAGCTGAACAACAACCCAACCCAGTCAGAACCTAGAAATGTACCAGGCTGGTGTCCGTGGTTTACGAGAAGACTTTCCGGTACTTTCTGGTTTTAGAGTTTCTCACATCTTCTGTGTGCAGACAAAAAAACTGTACTGTAGCAGCACGGTACATTTGAAAGAAATCAATGAAATCATATCACTTCAGAAGACATATTTAATTAGACACAATATTTAAGTGACCATGATTTGTACTATTATTCCACTATACATTTTTACAACAGGCATCAGAAGCCCAGTCTCCTATCTGCTGTTCTACACTGCCCTCATTCCCTGACCTCGATTGCTTCAGTATCACACAACCACTTTATTCCCAGGGCAGTTTAATATTCAATCGTATTATCATGGCTCCTTTAACACAATGAGATTGAGCCACAGCGCCATACATGAGTGACAGGAGAATGAAGTATCACAACCTTCATGACACCAAGACCTGCCAGAGCTACCAGCTACCATATGCTCCCAGCAACTCACTGCTTTGAACCAATCATTTTGTCTTTTGTTGTCAAGAGCAAACCCTTTTGGTTGGTAGAAACAAGTCAGTGACTGACAGTTACATGTGGCTTCACCCATTGTTTTGGTTCTGCATCTCATTCACATATTCACTGCTGTGCATGGACAAGAATTTCTGTCTCTGAATTCAAAGATGAACCTTGACTGAGAATTTGTATTACATGACCTTTGGGAGTTCAGACCAGTAACACTACTCCTTGTGCATCTAGCAGATGCCCTTATCAAGATCGACTTACAAAAGTGCAGACAACAGGCCAGCATGCCAGGCAGAGGTGGATTCTAAGCTGTCAAGCAAAAACAGATATTACAGCATTAGCATTAGCATTAACACATTACAGCATATCATTGAATTCTCTAGCAGGTGCCAGGCAAAGTATAGGTAGAAGCAGCTAGAAAACAGTCTATATAGTGTTACGGCACTATATATCTATACAGCTGGATATTTACAAACAAAACAAATAAAGGCCCATTCTCAAACCGACTTCCTGATTTCAAACTGAGAAATACTCAAGAAATGGAAGTGGAGAGTAGTGACTTCAGTTTTGCTGCATTCAATGGAAAAGCAACACCTCGTCATTTCTTTCGTAACCAGGGTGTCACATCTGTATTTACACAAAAACATGTGCCCCATAGCACAATGAAAATAGTTTTTGGCGGAAGTTTTTGGAACAAGTCAGACAACTGTCTTTTACAGTTCAGTCACTCATACATTCACTGACATTGGTGTCATTGCTCAGCACAATTTTTAAACTACAGGATGCAATACATAGCTAAAAAAAATGTCAGGATCAGTCAGATGATCTTTAAAGTGAGGTACTCTGCTTGAGCATGCAATGGTTGTGCCCTAGCCGGGAATCAAAGCAGCAAACCTCCCTGCTTCCAATCATATCATTTAATCATTTAGCACAGGTCCTTCTGCAAGAGAAGCTCATATAACTTACATTTATATATGCTAACCATTTATCCAGATGGATATTTACTGAACCAGTTCTGTTACTAAAGCAGGTACCTAGCTCAACAGCAATGCCATGCCTGGGTATTGAACCTGCAACCTCTAAATTACAAGCTAAGCTCTTAAAATATTATATAATATGCATATTGCTAGTCATGCAGACTGGGAATTAAATGTGATTTTTAGTTTGCCATTCTGTGGCATCATTAAGTATTCAATGAATCCACACTTAAAGAGCTGAGACAGTCATTGGAGCACCTGCAATCAAACACAAAATAAATTTCCCAGTTCAATAACGATGTAAGTATGTATGTATGTATAGCTTCAATTAATCAGTTATCACATCCAAGCTGATTGATCAATTCCTTCTACAAATTTCAATGCAGCATTGATTGACCAACCCTGAATTGTGTTTTTTTGTGTGTGTGTGTTTAAAATCATATGTTGTTCCTGAATGGGATGGTAGTATTCTCACCTGACAGAGACACAACCATATACCTTGCCTACAGCCTGTGAATAAATTGTGTGTTTTTGTTTCATTGTGTCTGAGATGAGATTGAAATTCTCTCCTTTTTCTCTGCAGTCTTCTTCAGGGAAAAAAAAAAGGAAAGCGCCACCTTTTCTGAAAAAAGGGGGAAAAAAAGAACAGTCTCCAAGACCCAAGACACGGAGTCAATAAGACACTTAAACAACCAAGTAATGGACTGTACCACTTTGACTGTATTGAAGGGGGGGAGGGGAGAGAAAGGTGAAAGGACAAAGTTTCCACTGAGAATATTTCCACAGAGGTGCAGTATGCACCTGTTTAACTGGGCCCCGAGGGATGGTCAGGAGCCAAAAACACACTAAAAGCAGCGCTGGGAGAACAGAATGTAGAGTCCCCCCGCCCGTTCCCAACACACACACACACACACACACTCACACACACATATCCCCCCCCACACATGTGATGGTCCGCTCTGCCAATGACGGCTGCAGCACATCTTGGGAATTAGCCCTGCAGAGAGCCGGGGAGCTCTGGCAGCGTTAGACTGAAGCTGCAGAGGGAAGCACAATGGATGGTGCTGAGGAAGCAGCAAGTCTCGCTGTGACCGAGTCCAAGGCGTGGATCTGGTTCAGTGGCTCAAACGGAGCGAGGTTCTGAGCGTTCCCTGTCACAAGACGGGGCATCCCCTCAGCGACACTTTCTCCTCACAGGAACGTGCGGATGGAGGGAAGAAAGAGAGGGGGGACAGAGAGAGGGAGATAGAGAAAAAAAAAGGAGACAAAAAAATGAAAAAGAATCAGCTGATCAGGTAGCAGGGAGGATACTGCAAGGAAGTGACCGTGTGGTCAGTCAGGGCTGGCATGGAAGGAGCACCCTGGGGTGCTTAAGCGGTACTTGGTCGCTGACATTACAGTTGCACTGTCAAGACCACCTATGTTTCAGGGATGAATCAACCTCCCCCAGTAAAGAGTGAGGGACTTGGCTTTAGAGTGAGGGAGACGTCGCTAGAGATGAGACAGGCTTGGATCGCAGCATTGCGAGCCTGGTGTGAATAGGGGCGAAATCCCTGTGTTACAGGGGCGAGGATGGGGGAAGTGGGTTTGTGTCTGTTGGCAAAAAAAATACAGGGGGAAAGAAATAAAAAAGGGTGATGCATGATGAGGCTTTCCTCCACAGCAGCAGCGGCGGGAGAAGCCTGAGCGCTGGGGTAAGGGAGCTGCTTTGTTTTAGGAGCTTTAAGACCCCCTTTGCTCTGCTGCAGGAGCTCACTCTTTACCTCCACCAAAAAAAAACACCTGCTGGGGGGGGGGGGGGGGGGGGGGGGGGTTTGCTTATAAACAACCTCGATGCAGAAGTGGAAGTATGCAGCCAACATGCCCCAGTGGAGCCATGAGCACGCACACACACAGGTGTGCTACTGCAGTGTGTGTGTGTTTGTGTGTGTGTGTATGCCAGCATACCCATGTAGGTGCGTATAGGATAACATACCTGTGTGTTTGATTATGTGTGTGTGTGTGTGTGTGTGTGTGTGTGTATGGCAGCATATCTACATATGTGTGTGTGGGGTGGGACACCTGTGTGTGTGTGTGTCTATGTATGTGCGATGTAGTATGTGTGTGTGTGTGTGCAGGGGCGGCGATGCCCTGAGCCATGCAGCTCCCTGTTGCCCTGGAAACAGGTGCTGAGATTCTTGCATTTTCTTCCTTTTCTCCCCTCCCACTAGCAACACAGGAGCAGTGACCCCCCCCCCTTCCCCATCCCGAACCTGCTGCACACCCTCCACCTCCCAGCCTGCTGCAGTCATTTAGCACTGTCACACAGAGAACAGAGACCAGCCTGCACCTCTGCTTCTTCATAAAGAGCCCGTCCACCATTCACAAATACAAACACGTTCACACAGACTCACACCAACACCCAAACACTCACGCATACACACACAGATATGCTGCCACTCACACACACACATACATACACACACACGCACACAAACATCACACACACACATACACACACATGCACACACACGTGCACACACACATCACACGCACACACATACACACACACTCGCACACACACACACTCAAACACACACACATAGCACTCTGCAGCAGTCCAAGCTCAGGCAGTCCACAGCACAGGCCAGAAACACACACAAAGACAGGGAGAGAAACTGTGTCTGTCAGTGTGTGTCCCTCTCTCCTGTCTACTGTCTCCATATCCTCCCTCCTCTCTTTCGACTCTCTTCCTCTCCTCCCCTCTTCCCTCCATCTCCTGCTCTTCTCTGTTCCCCTCCTCTCCTCTCCACTGCACCTCTGCCTGTTCTGCAAGGACAGGAACAACAGGGGAGCCTGTGGATACAGCATCAGCACTCTCTCCTTCACTCTCTCTTTCCCTCTTTCCATACCCCTTACTCTCTCTTATCTCTTCACCTCTTTCTCTCTCTCTTTCCCTCTCTCCATGGTCATATTGCTGACCCCTGTCCTGACGCCTGTCCTCTCGCTCTGTGTTACACGCGCACTAGGAAATATGCGTGTGCGCACACACAGGACAGGGCAATGCCGTTATTCTGTTATCCTCTTTTTCTTCCCCCCCCTACTTTTTTAGGGCTGCTCTGCACTGCATTCCATTGCAGTGACTCGGTCTCCCTGGCCAGGAGAAGAGCATTCCTGGGAAGTCACTGACCCACAATAACAGTGCGTCACAGCCAGCGGCCGGGGGGGGTTTGGGGAGGGGGGGGGCAGGTCCGCTGGGAGAACTGCGCCCTTGTCCCGGAACGCCCGAACATACACACCACCCTCATACGCACAGATACGCACATATACCTTCATGCATGCGCATAAAAGCACACATATACAGGCATACACACATACTATGATATTTACACATACACACTCATCTACATACATACACAAGCTCACACCCACACACACTGTGATACACACATGCACCCACATACACATGTATACAAGTACACACACACACACTGCAATACACATACACATGTATACAAATAAAGACTCACACACACATTCAGTGAAACACACAAACAGACACTCACATACAAGAGCACACACATAGTCACAGACACACAAACCACATGGAACCTCCCTCTCACACACATCCAGGAAAAGGCCTGTTATGGCTGCCATTTCACACACACACACACACACACAGAGCCCAGCGCTCATTCTATCTCTCACACCCAGCAGAGAACAGGCCCCATTATGGCTGCCATTTCCTCCCAGACAGAGTGGAATGACGTCTGTCCTCGGCTCCAATAAGGGGAGTATACACACAGAAGAAACCAAAAATACATATATATATAATAATAATAAAAAACCCTGAAAAACAAGAACAAGTCACAGCAGAAAAAAAAAACCAGGAGGGCCACCGTTAGACACCAGTGTGTCACTCCTCACACCCAAAACCCCAGCTGGATGTACATGCCTTTTTTTGGGGTTTTTTTGTTCAGCAGAAAAGCAAGGTGTAATTACCATCAAATCCCACACCCAGCTATAAAAAATATAAAAAGGAGAAGCCACCTACAAACTTCAGCTTTCAGAGGATGCAGAGTACAGCCTCTTACAGCCTTGTTGTTGACTGCAATAATATATTCACTCTTCTGTGTTCATTTATGTCAGGAGCGGACAACCCTGGTCCTGGGGTGACGCGATTGCAGTTTGAGCAACTATTACATATCCCGAATGGTGAATCTCTCCTTTCAGCAGCAACAAGTGAATTTTTTCAGCTGAATAATTAACAATATTATGTTGTAAGGGGTTTGAATGCATCAAAGAGTAGAAATGTCTGTTGCAACACCTGGACTGGGGTTACCTACCCCCTGCTTACGTTGATCGTGATCATTTCTCAAGACAAAAAAAAAAAAAAAACAGGAGTCAGACTAGTTTTATAAATCTTATCAGCAGAGGGAAAAAACACACATATCCTCTGTTTCCTGACCATCAGGGTTGCCAGGCTGAGTTCAGAATCCATGCATGATGTGAAGTCATCTGTTAGATAAAACCAGCCAGAAACCATTTTATATGAACCAAATGAATGCAACACCTTGAGCTCCCTTGGGGAAAAGCCAATAAATGGAACAAGTCCAACAAAATAATCCTTTTGTTGAAGAAATAAGTTTATATTAAGCCTGGAAATGCAGGGTCTGTCCTACAGACAGTTAGCCTGTGGCTAACAGTGTGGAGGCATTAAGGGCATAGGAGCACTGAGGCTAGCTATGCGAGAACCATGAAGACCATGGGTAACAATATTACACCATTACGAACAAGCATAGTGCTGTGGCTAATATTATGGAGTGTTAAGGACAGGGGTAACATTTTGGCTGATGATATCAGAGCACAACGGCCAAGGGTAGCATTGTGGCTAACAATATGAGAGCACTAAGGCCAAGGACAGCACAATGGCTAATAGTATGAGAGCGCTAATGACAGGGGTAGCTCTGCAGCTAGCAATATGGGAGTATTAAGGACAGGAGTAGCGCTGCGGCTAATGATATAAGAGCACCAAGGATAGAGGCAGCACTGTGCCTAACGATACGTGTGCACTAGAAGAAGAGCCACCTGACACGCAGGGAGTCTTTCTCATTTAAAGCAAGCTAATGTGCCCCTCGCCAGAGGCCAATGGGGGAGGGGTATGAGCACCAAACTGAGGGGCGGGGGGGGTGTGGGGGGGTGAGAATTTGGGGTAGGGGAAATGGAGGGGCTGGGATTTGATACAGGGGCGCAGATGGCGGGGGGGATACATCCCCCCGAGTTTCATAGGGGACCCCAATCCCCCCCCCCCCCCCCACTTTTGAGAAAAAAAAAAATATATATATATATATATAAATACAGTATAAGATTAAAAGTTGAGACATTTTGCTCACAGTTTGGTCCCCCCCACTTCAAAAATCTCTCCTACGTCGCTGGATCGATATACCTGGTTCCACAAAGACAAGGCTTCAGAAATTAGGAAAAAGTATCACACAGTATTATCACATTACTCTAGACAACCTTACGTCATATGCTGTTTTGAAATCATTTCATTAGTCACGGAGCTGTGAAACATTGAAAGTACAAAACAGTATCATGCAAGCTTTCTACTCTTGTATCATCATAAAGAAGGAATGGTAAAAAGCAGATAAGAGTTTTTTATGGCGCTGACAATGTACTACACACAGCTAAAGCAGCCCAATCAGACAAATCAATGTGAAATCCATAGGTCATATCACCACGGTCTGCTCCTTCAACAAATTTAGGCCAAAAGGCAGCCAACCCCTCCCCCCCACACACACACACCCAAACCCAAACCTTGGCCAGGTGGCTTCACTGAACACCCAGCTCCTGGGTCTTTCATACTGTTGTCATGCCGACGCTCTGTGCTTCTCCTCACCCCCCCCCCCCCCTACCCCGCCCCCCCCCCCCCCCCCACCCACCAAGTCCATTCATGTTTTGATCAGAGATAAGAGCTCTTCAGCTACCCACCACCACTTTAAAATCTCTTGCCCACCTGTTTAAACCTATACATTTAAAAAAAAACATTCAAATAGGTGCCAGGGATGGGTAACTAATAATGTTCATGTTTCCCTTGACTATCTATCTTTATGTCTATCAGACACATATGTGTGTGTGTCTTTGTGTATATACCACTTTGTATATTTGAAACTTACTAGCTATAGACATTTTTCTGCTACCTTTTTCTTTCTGTATATATTAAGTATTTAAGGCAGTGCTCATTCCCACATAATTATTCCTGTTCTCTTTTCTATTCTTTTCTTTTCCTCTCTCTCTCTTCTCTCTCTGTCCCTTCCCCCCACTCCCCTGGTCTCCTCTCCCGAATCAGGTCACTTGGAATTTACCCACAATGCCTTTCTACTGCTGTCCTGCTAACACAAAGCAAGCATACGGGCAGCATTAGTGTTTCGTCTGACCTGACCTGCACTTTCACCTG
This sequence comes from Albula glossodonta, assembly GCA_019788955.1. Lineage (NCBI taxonomy): Eukaryota > Metazoa > Chordata > Actinopteri > Albuliformes > Albulidae > Albula > Albula glossodonta. Next base: position 349,884 of record JAFBMS010000264.1, read on the forward strand.
ACCCTTAAACCAAAAAACAAAAAAAAAAAAAAAAAAAAAGGCTGTGTCACCAATCACTAATCTGTGCACAGGTTGTGCAACCGAGTGCCTGACTCAAAAGAGCCACATCATTTCAATCTTAGTGATCGCTTGTTTCTTCGATTACCTTCTGCTGGTTCAAGCCTTAATTCATAATTAATCCCGTTGTGGATTTAAACAGTGGTGCATTATTAAATTGGTCCCAGAGTGAATGCGCTAACTGATATGACATTACACCACGTTTACAGAGTACCTCCAATGGCTCCCACAGCTTAGCCTCAGCTCAGCTAACAAAAAAATAAATAAATAAAAAGTATTGTAAAAAATTAAAGGATGAGAAAGAAATCTGACAGTGAGCCATGTTTTTGCATCTTTTTCCACATCGGTAAATGTCATGTTTACCATCAGAGATCTTGAACAGATTGGTATATGTTTTAAGAATGCTGTTTTCTCTGTTGTGTGTATCCTTATTTTTTTGCACTCTCCCTAGAATCTGTCTGCATAGTCCACAAGACATCAACCAAATGGACATCCCCACTGTAGAAATGGTCTGAGGATTCGATCACTAAGAGGCTGAATAATATAGGAGTGTAGGGTCTTAAAGAGGAGAGACATGAATTATTTAATTGTGCGTGCCAAAAAAAAAAAACATTAAGACTTGGCTGACTTGTTCTGTATTTGTGAAAATAATAACAACCTATTGATATGAAAACACTGTGATAAACTAACACAGAATATCAATGCAATTTATACAAGCTGATAACTAAGTGGACGAGTGTACGAGCCCTCTTCAAAATGTGTTGTTTAAAACCTTTAATACATGGCTGTAGGACAAAATGCTTCATAACAAAACAATAAAAATGTCCAACAAAATAAATCAGAGATTATACCATGATATTTTAAGATCCCTAGCCCCATAAATAATATTAAAATTGATCAAATGGAAGTAAAACACGATGAGACGGTATTGTGCAATGTAACAATTGTGCCGATGTCCGCGCAGTCACACAACCGTTCCCTAAAACTGAATCTTCTCTGTTTTACCAACTGGTGCAGAATTCGGGGACCGAGCGAATGCTATGGCAGATTTGGAACGGTGTGTGGGCACAGCGATTCCAATGACGTCACTGCAGCAGACTGTAGCTAGGACAAAGATCGCCATGACAACGCTAGTGAAATTCTAGGGAGGGCTGAAGTATCCTACTCGAGCTCTAGCACATGCAGCGATTCGCGGTCATCCACACTTTGATACATCAGTGTGAAAAATTCCTTTGATCTGGTTTTACAAACAGCTGTAGTTTACTTTCTACAACCAGGTAACGCGAGACATGACACATTGCTATCAATTGCCTTATGTGCTATTGTTGGCTGGCTAATGATAGTTTTATTGCAACCTTTCAAGATGTTGATGCGTTAAAACCAATAAATTCCAGTGAACATGTATAATGTTTCTTCTAATATGTCTATAACCGTTTACCATAAGGTTTGCTTGCTTTCCTGTTTGATAAACCAAGTTGCTCCATCAATAATCCACGGACAATGACTGTTTCGCATCTCCAGACGGAAGAAAAGAAAATATTGTCAGATAATTTAATACATGAGTGCCATCTAGTGTTTAACCAAGGACAGTGGAGTTAATGACGAAGCCATTTGATCCTTTCCGTCCAGCCACTTTCTTCAAACACACCAGAGGGTGTATCAAACTACAAAAGCAAACTGGCCCACATTTTGTGTAAACTTGAAATATACATTAGTTGGTCAACGAACTGGCCAACGTAATTCTTATTTAAATTAAGGGTTTGATACCTATATTTTACCTAGCCTATATTGTATAGGCACAGAACTGACGGTATACCTAGCTGGCTAGTTATGTCACTAATTAGGCTTAAATATAAAAATTGAGAGATAAGGTCAAAGTCCAAGAAGTTAGTCTGCTTATCGTTCGGGCGTGCCACACCGACGCTTCACCACAAGAGTGAGTGCAAAAGACAAGCATTCCATAGGCTTGGATGACTGCTAAACTATATAAAGAATTATCCATGTCATGACTTCGATTGGAAGATAGAATATCGGTGTCAAACAAAAATGAAGTTAAAGCACGTTAATCAATTTAAGTGTAAAATTAATCTGTCAAAAAAAATTACAAACAATGCTCTTGTGTGCAGATTACAGTATAGTTAATAAACCTAATTGTTGTTGTTATTATTATATGGGATTATTTTATCCTTTTGTGAGATTCTTTCATTGTTTGGCGTCGTGAAAGCTGTCTGAAAAAAAGTTCTGTCACATTTAACTTGATCTGATGTTAAACTGCATTGTTGTAAAGTATGGTTAAGATACTGATTTTTTCTTCGGCTTTGGTAAATTACCAAGGTACGCAAAGGATTGAGGCTACTTTCGGTTTCGATTTAAAGCACCGCGCCTCGGTATTTGATTGGCTTTCTTTGCGTGCGGTCTTGGGGAAGTGCTTGCACTGCTCTCCGGACCAGGAACAACTTTCACTGCCTAGAAGCGTCCGCTCATATACCAGTGAGTAGCATCATTTCACTTTATTCCATCTTTGCCACCGAGCTGTCTACTGATACTACAAACGAGCGAGCCAGATAGCGAGAAAATGCCTTTTAAGAGAAAACACAGCTGGGCCTTTAGAAGAGGTAAATACAACTGGCCGTATTGATTCAAATGGAGCAGCCGCAGAGCTAGCTTATTATCAGGACGTTTATAAAGTAGTTTGTTAATTGTTTTAACCATCTTCACTTTTGACCTCAGTTTTATGCTATTTATCTAGGTAATGTCATCAGGTAGACAGCTGCGTGCTAACAGCCTTCTGTATTTTCCTGGAATACTAAACTGAAAGCAAGCGCTGTTCTTTAGAAACGAAAGTGGATAGCAATATTTCTGGTCATGAGACCTGGCGAGTTATCTGGTATTTCAAGTGGACGAGTTCGTCGGCTATGCTAATTAACATGAAAGTCGTCGATCACAGTTTTTAGATTTGTCTGTTTGTTGGCTGTTTTGCCAAGTAACCAGTGCCTAAATGCTTGTCACATCGTTTCTTCTTCTGTTGGTAATGTGGCCAGTTCTTACCTTAGGTACTGCACTTTGTGTATGAATAAATGGTAAACCGCCATAAACCACAGGTAAGAACGCAATAGCACAACTTTGCAGGGAAACTTTGGAGTTGTGCAGCTTCATCGACTGTAAAACTCCATGTTCCAGCGTGTAGCCTATTCGTTGTTTTTGTTCCAGCGCCTTCCTCCAAATCGTTGTACATCAAGAGTATTGAACACTTGTGTTAAAGAGCTTCCCATACTGATTTTTAACGAATGGATTGTTGCCATTTTGTTTTGTAGTTTTCGTAGTTTAAGCATTTAGGACTCCATCTGTATAAACTTAATGTAGTTTTTCAACTGACAACTGACTAATCATCCGGTTCTTCTGAGAATGAGATATTCATGATGTAGATGGAATTGTATTATTACATTTTTTTCATTTCCACCTTACAATCCATAACCAGTTCAGACCCAAGAAACAAGGCGTTGTCAACAGTTTAAATAGGTTATTAAATGCTGAGCAGCAACAAAGACCAGTTCTCTGTCTTCTCAGTAATGCAGACCTCGGCCGTAGGGCTATTGTAAATGTATGTCTGTAATAATTAATAACTAGATTCAAGTTTGAGATATCCTGGACCTCAGAGCTACTGGCTTATTTGTGTATTTTTGAAATGCACTCGCTAATTGTTAACTACCAAAAGGATCAACCGTAGGGAATGCCCTAGCTGACTTTGTAGTTAAATGTATATAATTTCAAACGGACTATTTCTGTCAAACCAATCAAGATATTAACCAGTCTATATCTAAAAGATTTTCCTAGAAATAGAATCACTATCTAGTATCTCTGTAACTACAAAAAAAGGGGGGGGGGGGGGGGGGGGGGGGGGGGGGGGGGTTGGGGGGGAGGAGGAGGTTTTCCTTAGTTTACAGTTATCTCAGTGTCCTGATTTGCTTTACAAGTGAAGCCAAAGCCCACTGAGAACATATTTACCTGTTGGTACATAGTGGACGATTTGTTCAGTTAAGGAGAATGATGGGGGAAGCATGGTAGCGGAAATATAACCCTATTCTTACATATGGGGGGAGAAGGAGAAGGGTTAAGATCAAAGTCAATTTAATTATTCTTGCTAACAAGGGGGGGGGGGGGGGGGGTGCCACCCCCTGTATTACCCACTATTGGTACATCCTTGCACATAACCCCCCCCCCCTCCCCAACCCCACTGTCTGCTTCAACTGAAATGTAGGCTCAAGTGGATCATGGACAGCACTGAGGGAGATTTGACCACTGTGGAGCCGCAAAATGGGGAGGGTGCTCCGTCAGACCCCACAGACAGTGACAGGGAATGTGGAGAGACCCAGAGCAGTTCTCATTGTAAACGCTGCAGTGAGAAGGATGAGATAATCAGGAGCCAAAAGATGGAGATTGACCAACTGAAAGAGAAAGTGGCCAAGCTGGAGGAGGATCAGGCAGTCCATAGTGAGGCATCAATGGACTCAGCAGATGGTGCAGAGGGAGACTTGTCCTCCACACAAAAGGAGGTGATAGAGGCAAAGGAGGATAGCTCAGGTAAAGAGTGTTTCCTAGCCAGGGCAGCACTATTACACATATAATCATCTTATTCTCAGTCATGGCTTGTGCAGTTAATTACATGGCTGTGGTTATTTCATTATGATGAATGCACATTAAAGCACAAATGCTGAATCAAATCAAGTGCTGTAGCTAGAGTTTCTTGGTGATACTTCTGCAGTGTGTCTACAGTGACAAATTGATTTGCAGAAGACCACAGTGAAACTGGAAACATTCTTATGCTGATCTAGTGCTGTTTAAAAGTTGTCTGAGAAAAATTATCAGCGTTACTTGCTTTTATGTTCTTTTCTTGCAAACATGAATTGAAACCTATGATCCCTGTTTCATGTTCTTGTTATCACGAATAATGGTCTCGATCACTGTGTAGAGCTCAGTAATAGCAGTTAACTTACAGTCATTAACGGACACTCTTATCTGGAAGTACAAAGCTGGAGAACATGCGTGCATTGCTCCTGATTAAGGTGAGCATCATTAAAGCAGCAATGCAAGATAGCTATGCTAGTTTGAGTTAAAACACATCTCATTAATACAAGCCATACGTGCATACTAATTTACCCACAATAAGAAAACTGTACTATAACCAAAACCACAGCATGCATAGAACCTGAATTCTCAGAACTCAGAATTGTTTAACTGTCCTCATACTCAAAAGCATTGTTGCTTGTTAAGTTACTGAGCAATGAAGGGGTGTTACTTCTCCAGCCAGTTAGGCAAAGTCCTGCATCATCACCCTCTGCTTCCTTTTCATGAAAATTTCCTCAGGTGAGTAAGGAAGCAAATTTGAGCTGGAGCAGGGCTTGAAAACTTACCTGCTCACACGCCATCTTGGTTTTCCACAACCAGGGCTGTTGCGTGCTTTTGCCCAGCTCCTGATACCTCCTTACCCTACAGCTCAAGGGAAGTTTTATACAGTGTTGATGATTACTTTCATGCAACATTTGTGCATGTTTGTGATTAAATATAATGGTTCTCCTGTTGGTTATTGTCACTCTGTGTATGTTATTGGAATGGAAAGTGTTCCTCAATGTTTCTGTATTGATTATAAATTAGAGATGGTTGAAACAAGCTTTCTTGAAACCTGTTAGGATGAAGCTACACACAGCGGTCAGTCACAGACTTATTTTAATCAAAAATGTTTTTTTTTTTCTCTTTTTCTCTCCATGGCCAATGCAGTCATTTGACCAAATCAATAAGTCAGTTATCTTCTGTGGTTGCTCCCTATATTTTTGGTTCAGTGAAACCTCACTCCCCCATCACTACCCATAACCACTCAGGTACAATGCCTGCAGCTCATACTTTTTCACTTAATGCAACACTTGGCCTGATAGTTTTACCACTAGTATTATATGATATTCTGCTCTAATGCCCTTGTTGTACAGGTCTGTGATTATTTTTCCATATGCATCATTCCTCTTAAAACTGGACAGTGAGGATTCATGAAACCAAAAATGGGCCTAGTAAGATCTGCCACCTGTCACCCACTGCTGTGAACCAATCACAGTGTTTTAATGTGGAGAGCTAAATCTTTCAATTGCTTCAGACAAGTCAATGACTGACAGCTCACTGTAGCTCCACCCACAATTGGATTCATGAAACTCCACTCTCCCATCACCAGTTTCCATGATAACCATGTTGCCGAAAGAAACTATGAATAAATTACTTAAATAAATTAGAGTTGTAGTGTGTGCAGTTTCTCTCATTCATTCATGTATTGCACTCAGCTAAGCACCTAGGGCAGGATTTGTGTGTGATGCAGCATTACTTGACTGTTTGAGCCTGGACCATCTGTATCGCTACATACTTTCAGGTTAGCTTGCTAAATATTGTCCATCAGCATCAAGGGAAAACACTTTGCTAAAATTAGTATGAGTGTAAAAGTACGAGTGGCTGTAAGGATTATGGAAAGTGAGAAGAAGATAAAAAAAGGATTAGACTGTGCTGATGAATGAAAACATCTTTTTTCCTCTCCCCTCCCCCCAAATCCATTAATGTTTCAGATATGAGTCGTAAAAACAGAGAATCAAATGAAATGAGGCATATAATGTCGCCAGGCAATCAGAGTCCAGTATCCAAGAAAAGGTCATCGTCTTCTTCTGATCCACCTACTGGGAATTTGATTGAATCTGGAGGAGAACCATCAACAAGCAAAGCATCAACATGGGACAGCAAAAGCGATGCGAGGCCAAAAGGAAAAGACCCTGAGGAGCCGGTGGGAGGTGGGGACAAATCTGAATTCAGGTGCTGTTTGCTGGAGGAGCTCAAAAGAGTACCGGGCTGTGCCATGCATTTGGGACCACTGTCATTCAGTGGCCAGCACACTGTACTTGTGGATGTAAGTTTGATCATCTCACATTTTCTTTTCTCCTGCACTGTGGCATTTGGTCATGTCATAGTATGTGAGGAGGAATATACCTAGACAGCCTGTGCAGTTGTATGAAAATAGACAATGGCATGGTGGGAGATGAAGTCCAGAGGTGATGCTGATGGGTTGTTAACCACTCTGAAGTGGCTTAATTTCAATTTGAACTGCACAGTCCAGATTGGTTTACTCTCCTCAGATACTTGCAAAAGGAATACTACAATATTTTATACTGCACATCAGTACTACAAATACAATGAAACATTTCTATGTTGCTCCATTGTTGTAGTTACCGTTTTTGCAGTTATTTGCAGTTTTAAACAGAATACAATTTAAAGTATAATGTTGAACAGGATTGTTTGATAAGGCCACTTTTGATCGACCAATCAGAATCAAGTATTTAACGTACTGTTGTGGCACAATAATTACCCAGGTTAGACAGCAGTACTTTGAGAAATCCAAAGCTTTGTTCAAAGGGCCACTATAGATGTACATGCATGGAAAAAAGTTCAAAATTACATCCCTGACAGGTGCATATGTCTCAATCTTTAGGGAGGGGTTTTGCTGACCTGGGTAATACATTTCGCAATACAGCACAAGCTCAGTTATGTAAGACAGGCTTCTGATCATAAAAAACAAAATTGCACAAAGGTGAGACCTTCCAACCCACAGTATACAAATGAAATATTGACCAAGAGGCTGAGTGCAGAAGTACCCTTATCAGCCGCACAGTTGGAGTGAACAGATGACTGTTGTTGATAAGTTAAGCAAACAGAATGTGGCTTGGAGTACTTCTTAATTTTGGCCTTGTTTTTATGTGTACAAAGGGGGCAGGGGCTGCAAGAGCTTGGCCCATAAACCCCCTCAGAAACATCTAGGCCCTCAGGCTAGAATAACAAGCATTATAGACTGAGCCCAATATCAGCTCACACAGTACAATAAATAATAATTGATTTTAAAGAACCTAAGCTCTTTGCAGTGAAGGGGGGACTCTAATCACCACCATTGCATGTTGTCCATATGTTATCCATCCACTGTAAATTGTTTTTGGAGAACCCGTTCTTCTCCCCCTCCAACTCCTGCTGTTGTATTTAAACTATCTATTGATGACTACCAATGGTGTCTTCAGAGCTGGTAATTGTGTTCAGTCCCAATGGATACCAGTATGAGCCATTCCAGGTTTACTATAAGCAGGTATTGTATTGTATTGTAGCCATCATTTTGTATGATCTTCTACTGAGCAGCTGGTACACTAGAGTGTTTTTCGTAAGGCCTGGAATGGCTCAAACCGCTATGCATCTGGAGCTGTTTGTCCTTCACTCAAGCACAGAGGAGAGCTAAATGTGACATCTGTGTCCCTTGCCTTCACAGGTGGATGCATTAAATAATGAAGGAAGATTAAAGGCCCAAGCTGGACAGGGTATGTGGGATGGCCGTTCTGTGAAAATGCCCTATGCTGTTGAGAGCACCGTTACAAAGACAGGCTTCTTCCAGGTATGTGTTATGTAGTTATATGGGAACATAAAGTATTATGACACCAAAATTGTGGAGCTACCATATGCTACCAGTAAGTTACTCATTGTAATCAGTGATTGAGGTTTTGTGTGAAAAGTAAAATCTTTGGCTTTGTTATAACTAGCTGTTTTTTAATTGACACAGCATGCTCTCTTATTGTCACAGACAGAGAAACAGCAACGATGGGAAACTATCAACAAACAACTGAGAAGCCTGGCAAAGTCCAAGTCTGTAACCCCTTTAGAAGTGGAGGTAGGACAAGAAGGGTCCTCAACAGGGGTGATTTTTCAACTCTGTTCTGGGGGACCCCTGTGTATGCTGGTCTTCTGGTAGTTAAATAACAGTAATTTAGCACACACTTTTATCCAGTGCAACTTACAAACATGGACCTACACTCTGGTCAATGTGAAAGTTTTTGTATTTTTCCAAAATGATCTCATGGGTCATGCCCCCCCCCCCTTTGTTTTTTTCACTAGAAAGCAATAAAAAAGTACAATCCGAAATATGAAGACCTATGGACCTTTGATGGGCTTCACTATTTCTTTAAGGTCAGTGAATCTGTGGAGAGGGAGACATTTGAAGACATTTGAAGCCCTTACCAGTTTTTTTTTCAAGAAAAAATTTTGTTTAGATTGCTCAGACATACATTTTAATCAGGAAAGCATAATGAACTGTATCGAGAGCTGGAAATGTTTAATCTTTGTGTACTACGATGGGTAAATACTGGAGACAAATCAAAAAAATTACTGCCATGTAAGCATGGTTATTTATAGGTAAAAAAAAATGTCTGCAGGAAGCATTGGTTTTTGTCTGGTTGTGCTCACAGATTATTAATTATTGGTTACTGAGTGAAAGTTGATTTATGTACATAATATCTCACAGGTTCTACATGATTCTGAAAAACCAACCTACTCACGCACCCTCAGCAGAATTGCAGAGCTGGCTTTAATGTTGCCTCATTGCTGCAAAAAGGTAAGCCCACCTGAGTGGCATTTCGGCGGCTCTACTGTCTGCAGACATGAATTCTGTTGCAGTCACTCTGAAACGGTAAATACACAAATCACACTGTATGATTTGTTTTCTGTCCGTGTATGTTTTTTTATAACTGGTTGTGGATGTTTAAACTTTTTAAAAACATTTTGATTTTATCTTTCAAAAATTAATGTAATAATGTGCTAGCTAGCTACTTACATGTAGAATTAAGAGAAAATATTATGTTTATCCATGCATTTTCTTGTTTATGAAATCTTAATAGTACTCCCTGTCTGTAGCATAGAAGGAATGATGATATGGCCAAAATAAAAATGTCGATTTAACTGTCGCGTCATGCTAAAGATGTTGCTTGACTGGTGCTGTAAACAGTGTAAAATATGTTGTGATATGTGTATAGCTATAACAACGGGTGGAATGATCTGGTCAAAGTTAAACAGTTTATGCCTTGCTTCGGAGACAAAAGACAATCCTTTTGACTGCACACCAACTGTTGTTCTGAGTGTAAATTAAATGCTGTTGTTCTTAAAGACAGCTGTTGAATTCTAATTGTCTACAGACATGTCATTGAGCGAATCATACACCAACCTTTAGCTGGGTATGCACAGACAACCACTATATTGATAGCACATAATGGTAACACTGAAGAAATTAGCTTAACTTAAGCACTCCTATGACTGCTCTATAGATCACACGCAAGGAATAAGGTCAACTGTCCTGTCAATAATGTGATGAAATTCTTTATGAAACCCTTACAGCTGATATTTTGGCTTGTAGAATCAATTTTTTCCCTGTTTGTCTGCACAGAACATTCCACTGCTCCAGGATGGGCAGAATAAGTCCATCACACTGTCCCAGGGTCAGATCGCCTCCCTGCTGGCCAACGCCTTCTACTGCACCTTCCCCCATCGAAATGCCACCCACCCCAAGGCAGAATACTGCAACTACCCCACCATCAACTTCCAGAGGTCTGTTACACTCTCAAACCACTGGCCACAGGTGGGAGTCTGAGAGACGGGAGTTCACTCATAATTGCCCAGCTACCTTCATGCTTTGTGAAACAGGATTGCAGCTAAGAGGCTGCAGGTTCAGTGCCTTGTGCCAAATGACAGAATTCTCTTAATCTGATGACCTCATCATCCCCCAAGCGTTAACTGGCACAAGAATACCCTTCCTCTCTCCCTCACATTGTGTGTATATCCAGCTATATAGGAGTATTGTTTAGGCTACATAAAATGTATATTTGTAACATTATGCAACTGAAAGTTACTGTAACACTTTGTGTAACCACAGTTACAGTAATATTACCAACATATGATTTACTTGTTTACTGAGTTACACTCCGCAATATACGCTAGCTAGCTAGCTAGCTACAGATCGGAAAATAACAAACTTTGTCTCAAGGGATAAAAAACGGACCCTCTATAATCGCTCGTTCTAACATTAAATTAAACTCAACGCTTTAACTGATTTAACAAACTTGGTTTGGATCTCTGTGTGAACTTAAAATCACCTTAGCTTTATTATGTTCGTTTATCTCTCTTTCGCTCTGATTGCACTAACTGACTGATGATTGTCTCTCCTAGTAACAAAGCACGCGCTGACTCACACACATCATCTGTGTGACCCATCTAACTCTTCATTTTATATGGGTTACATATATGTGCACATGCAGATAAGTGTAATGTTGTAACCTTGCTCTGTTTTGCACCTCACAGCTTGTTCGCCAAATGGTCAGATCGGAAGGAACAGAAGTTTAGAGCGATCTTCCATTATTTCCAGGTGGTGACAGAAGGTACAGCTGTGCAAAATTGTGGGTGTTTATTAAAAACAAACAAACCGAGATGGTGTGGTTATGGTAAGTGAGAGAGATGAGGCAAGGAGGAGGAGCAGCAGAAGGAGGGAGGTGTTTGGAAAAAAAGATGAGGGAATAAGGAAGGATGAAGTAGAGACAAAGATGGAGAAAGACATATGGAGAGAAAGGAGAGTAAAAGAGAGAGAGAGACTGACCTGTTCTCTTACTATCCTGAACTTTAACCTCTGGTTTCACCTGCAGAGTCAACTGTCCCGAGAGGCCTGGTCACCTTCAGTAGGTGTCACATGTCGACTTTCACTGACTGGAGAAGGTTAGTATGTTTTCTTCTCAAAAGGTCATGTGGTCGTTTTATCACTGACCATGGAAAACTGGTGGAAACAGTGACTGACAAATGTACAACTGCCTCTCAAAATGTACACTTACCCACTCGCCCGCCCCCCTCCCCTCCCCACAGCTGCACAGCACTGCTGCCTAATCTCTACATCACCTCTGAGGGACTCATCGAGAAGGACGGTCAGGGCATGCTGCAGGTAGGTCACCATGTTTAATGTGTTTAGGATCTCCTTGTCAACAGCACCAAATTTCCAGCCATTTTAATTTTCTGTAGTACTGTTGTGGTTAAGTCTTGACGGTCTGATATCAGACTTTTTCTTTCTTTTCCTCACCTGATCTGAACTATATCATCGTTCCCCACCAGAGGTCACCAGAGAGCAGTGAAACTGATGAGTTTAACTGGCTTTCTTCTGATTTTCCCCCAAGCAGGCTAAATTGATTCAGCCTCTACAGTGTTGTTGTGCTATACTTTAAGTTCCCATAATACTGTGGGTGACTACAGTGATGAAGAAGGTTCACAGGAATTTGCTTTGTGGTTTCGGGCATTTGATTGGCTGAAACATTAATGAGTCCATGCAGCACCCTGCTGTGGTGATGTTTGATTGGTTGTTCATGGCTCCAGGGCAATACATTGTTTTTAGGGATGTGTGATTGGTTGTGGTTGCAAGGGTTCCAAGTGGTGCTGTGATGTGGCAGTGCTTGATTGGTTGAAGTTGCCATAACAGTGTCCTTTTCATCTCATGGTTATACACAGGTTGACTTTGCCTGTAACATGGTGGGAGGAGGGGTGCTGGGGAATGGGCTGGTCCAGGAGGAGATCCTCTTCCTCATCAACCCAGAGCTGATCGTGGCGAGGCTCTTCACAGAGAAACTGGGGGACAACGATTGCCTCAAGATCACAGGTAAGGCCACCACAATCACTTAAGCCCACCCATAGTGACAGGGGGTAAATAATGAGGGGAGCTGCAATAAACTGCCCCCCCATTTTTTTGTTTTGTCAACACACAGACTCCTTTAACCTTAGGCTTTGCTTACCATAACACAAAACAGCCAATTTCATGTATCTTATTGGCTTGTGCTGTCCCAGAGCCGTGTGTTCTGGGTTTCTGACTGACAGCCGCGATCACTGCTGCTTCGGTCTTTCTGATTGGCCACTGCAATCATCGGGTAGCTGCTTCTGTGTTTCTGATAGGCCATGGCAAACACAGCTGGTTCATTGTTTCTTAGTGGCGATTGCGGTCATGGGGTAGCTGGCTGTATGTTTCTGACTGCCCACTGCAGTCACAGGGCAGCTGATTCTATGTTTCTGATTGGCCGCTGCTGTCACTTTTTCTCTGTAGGGTCCCAGCAGTACAGTAAATACACCGGCTACAGCGATAAGTTTCAGTGGACTGGACCTCATGAGGATAAAACGCCAAGGTAAGATCTATAGAACCTGTGGGACAAATGACACAGGTTCTTAAAGGGTTGAGGTGGGTTTAAGGTTATTTGGATCTGGTTTCCATGGTAGTTAAGGATTGGCTCACTACCTGCAAAGGTCCCAGGTTCATGCCCTGCTCCTGCAGATTCTGTTGTTTGGTTTTTTCCATGTATATCCAGCGCCTAGTTAAAACTGTCTCAATGAAATGTGAAAACGGAGGCTTTCATGGCCCAGCACTGCATCAGCTTCTCCCAGGAACAATCCAGAGGCTTCATTTACCAGCTCTGAGAGGAGTCTGAGCTGCTGCTTATGAGTTTAGCAAAGAAATTTAAAATGAGCATGCATGCCTTACACACACAAGTAAGTAATAAGTGTTAATAAGTACCTGATGTTCCTAACCTCCATGCTCCGCTCTGGTGCACAAGCATATGAACAGATCAAGAGCAAAGAGTGTTTTGTTTAGTTTTGTTTTGATTTGTTTTGTTTTGAATCCACAGAGATGAGTGGCAGAGGCGGCACAGGCAGATCGTTGCCATCGATGCGCTGCACCTGAAATACCCAAAAGAGCAGTACAATATGAAGAATGTGCACCGGGAGCTGAACAAGGTTTGTGCTACCACCCCACATAGAGGCTGGTCTTCATGAGTGGATAACTTGGAAATGTAGTCATTACATTATAATACAGGCATTTGGCAGATACTGTTACCCAGAGTGACTTTACAATGCAAAGATGTGGGTCAAAGTACAGTGGTTACGTAGAAGAGGGAGATATTGTTTAAGAGATTCCAGAAATATGAAAACAAAAGATTCAACTGCAAACTTGATTAGCCTGTTGAGGAAACTGCATAATTCACTTCAAAACAATTCAGTAAAAATTCTGGAGTTACTGATTAGCAGATACTGATTACAAATTAAATTACCAAAAAGGAGATGTAACCTCATTACAATTATAGTACCTTGAGGGAGGCAGGGGAGTTCTGCTCATGTGACATTTTTGGGAGGTGGGGTGGGATAAGGAGGTGGCAGTCCAAAAATGAAATCTGCAAGCTTTTAAAATGCAACAGTAACCACATGACTCCTTTCACAAAATAATAGTAATAGTGCTCTTATTCAGAGGGACTCCCACAAACAATGAGAGATCATGAGCTTCCCAGACCTGGTTAACAACATTCCCAGATTAGAGAGTATATATGCAGCATCCCCCAGCGCTAGTGCAAGCTGGCTATGCTGCTCAAAGGCATTTAGTGACTACCCAACATCTGTGGATCCCTATCTCAGACTAGACAGGGATTAGTGTTTTTTTAACTGGATTTTCCTATTTTCTCAAGGCCTACTGTGGATTCAAGGGAGATGACAACACGCACCCGGACTACTATCCTGCCATCGCCACGGGAAACTGGGGCTGTGGGGCCTTCGGGGGTGACCCCAAACTCAAAGGTGGGGAGATGGACAGAAAAGCACCAATGCAAGCTGGCCATGCTACATGCTACTCCCACATTGTTATACAACACATGAATACTCACACCAACACATGCATTTGTATCACTGTGGCCATGAATACTGAATACGGCACCTGTGTTGCTCCAAACTTGTTTTAATGCTGAATGGCCTTTAGTGGCTTTATATTTTAAGAGGCATCAGTGCAGGTATCATTTCCTTCCTGAAAAGGACGTACTGCCCGTCCAGCACTGTTTTTAGTGAACTTGCTTCCCAAACCTGATAACAGGCAGCGTTGTTAGCAAATAGCGTAACTAATTATTTAATCAGGAAAGGAGGCTTTCGCCAAAAAACAAGCACGTGATCCCTCTGTGACACGGAGTTTGGCACCACTATTGTGAACAGTGGACATGCAGCCACTCTGCTGATATGTGTATTTCTTGCAGCTCTCATTCAGCTGATGGCGGCCGCTGAGGCCAGGAGAGACGTGGCCTACTTCACTTTTGGGGACGGACACCTGCAAATGGAAATACTACGGATGTACAACTTCCTGAAGACTGCCGGAATCACCGTGGGTGAGTGTGGAGGGGAAACGCCCTTACCATTACATCACATTTACATTAAATGACTGGCATCTAGCAGATGCCTTTACACAGAGCGACTGAAGATGCAAGAAGTCCCTGGATTGCAGACTAATACAGGATTCATCTGGGAACTAGTTGACTAAACTATCATGGAAACAGGATAATTTATGCAACAACCAAGTCAATACAGGCAGTAGCAGCCCCAGAATTGGGGACAGTTTAGTAAAAGAAAGAGTGCTAGATAAAAATAAGCAGGTACAATAATGCTTGAAATACATCCAGTTTAAAGAAACTACTTTAGTGTACAATCTACCATACTCATCATTCTTGGTGCGTTGTGCAAACGCTGTGTGCGTTGCTTTTTGCACCCAAATCGCATCAATACATATCCAGCTGTGGATGTGGATTGTGTGTAGGAGTGTAAAACTGTTGCTCTGGATAACAGCGTCTGCTAAATGCCTAACTGTGAGTGTAAGTGCAGTAGTGTACAGCCTGTTCTGGTTTATTCCTAACATTACATTTAGCAGACTGTCTTATCCAGAGCAACTGGCAATGCAAGAGACTGCAAGTCCATCACAAGTTAAGACCAACAGTAACCAAACCAGACCAAACTATCGAAACTCCCAGACCTAAGAGTGCAGGTGCAACCCTGTAACCCCGATGTAATTTAGAAACAATACCGGAAGTGTAAAGCCGGTTATTTTTATCTCCTTTAAAAACTATCCCAACTTACTTTTTATGAGGTGTGTTACTTTCAGTGTCTTAATCTTTTTCATGACCCCAATTACAGGGGGTCCTCGGGTTAAAACGGTCTCGAGTTATGTTGTTTCGTGGTTACGACGCACTCCCATAAATTATTTAAAAAACCTAGTTTCGACCTTAGCGGTTTGGTTCATAAATACGACCACAGAAATAAAGATAAGAAATTGTTCTCTTTTTTATTACTCTTTCATTTAATTACTGTATTTTATATGTCCTTAATGTGTTGTGTGAACAGTGTGAGTGACTTAAGGTGTTAACTTAGGTACAATTTAGGTATAAATTCCGATTTACGTCGAAAATCGACTTACGACAAGTCGTAGGAACGGAACTCGTTCGTAAGTCGAGGACCCCCTGTATTTTGTTTGCCATATTCTGTCATTTCTTTTTATACTTGCTTTTGTATTGTTTAAACTGCCTTTTCCTTTTTTTGTTCGAGTTGTGTCTTATCTATTAAAGCAGTTAATAAAACAGTTAGTCAACAACAGCATTGTTCTCTCTGCAGGTCGACTGTACAAATCGCTGGAGAGTTTCTGCGAGGAAATACGCATCTATCAGAAACAGCCGTCAGACCTGTATAGCTTCATTAGATCCTACCTGGAAAAGCACAAGAGCAAGAACTGAACACTGTGCAGACAGACCTGCAAACACTGTACAGCTAAATATTGCACCTCCCATATCAATAAAGTAAGGTGGAACCTCAGAGATACGGACTTCTAGAGTTCCGGACACATCACTGGTCAGCCAGACTGTGTATAGACCCTGGAAGCAGCCTTCTAAGCATGTCTTTTCAATGTAAAACTCAGATGAAACATGATCACACTTTACATTTAAAACGTTCAATGGACCATATCTCAAATCATGAGATAAACAGTGAAATTTAGGAAAAGTTAAAATGCTGGCAATTAAACTTAGCTAGCTGATAGAAAGTGTTAAATCAGTGTTAGTACAAATTGGTTTTATGAGGAAAACCATTGGTTAGCTAGGTGATTTGGGAAATAGCTCAACATGAAAAATAATTAAACTAGCGAGCTGTAAGAATACACTAGAATATTTTTGCAATCACTAACACCAACAGACTGTCTTCAATTTTTAATAATCACACTTGTGTTTAATGAGAAAAGTTGAAAATTAACCTCCCATAATAGCTAAATATAGGTGACTCAAAAAGCAGCAAGCTATAAAATTAGCTCCACAATGCATGTTAGAACTGTTCCTGCTTTTGTACAAACATCTTTTAACTGCAATATTTGGTAAGTTATGGACACAAATTAATGAACAGTGCTGGGAAAAGGTCTTCCATGGAACTGTAAGAACAATCCCTCTGTATATTAATACTCGCAGTTTGCATTCTTAGTGCCTGCCTATCTCTGAGGTCCCCTGAGGTCTGACAAAGTGATGATTTTTTGCTACTATCCATACAAAAATATCCAATAACTATTATATACAAGTTACACTTAGTTATGTAAATTAAGAATATCAGTTAAGACGATATCAGGAGGCATGAATATAGATATGCCTTCAGAAGTTTTGTCTCAGCCTAAATGAGCTTGTACCGCACCTTCTTCAATCTCATTATAAAGTGTGAAATGACTGTATTGAAATCTGGGTGTTCATTGGGTGTCTTCCGCAGTGAGTCATTGCTGATGTATCTTTGTGGCTTCAAGTCAGTAAAACGGTTTTACATTCTTAATTAGAGTGCATTAGTCGAGAAGGTGCCTTGAGGAACGAATCGAGTGTGAATCTCACATATATTTGAAACTGATATGGATGATGTTATTCTTAATTTACTGTTAATTGCAATTCGCTTAATCAGAATAAAATTTAGTTTTACCAAATCTTGTTTCTGCCGTTTTGGTTTGGTACACGGTACTTGGTAAAAAAAAAAAAAAAAAAAAAAAAAGTCTGAGCTGTGTTTGATTCCTCCCTGATACGTGATTCTCAGAAGTGCACAGAGTCCATACTCATTCTCTTCATGTTAGACAGATAGATAAGGTAGATTAGCATGTCTGCTACCGTACAATGTAAGTGCAGACTACAACACTATGTTGTTACAAAACAAATACATTACAGCCTAAACAAAATAGCTAGCTTGATACTACTACACAGAGTTGGTCGGCAATGACTGACAGTCATTAATGCCAGAGCAACAGCAATATACAGAACACAAGACACTGCCATTAATTCAAACGAAAACACACAAGGAACTAATTTTAAAGGGCTTCTTGGAAGATCAGACAGCCCATACTCTGTTTCTGTAACAAGAAGCAACATGAATGAACTAGAGGGGCAGAACACTCATACTTCTTCAGTTTGTAATATTTAACTTCAAACTAGTTCGGAGAAAAGAAGCATGTAGCTCCTGATGTAAAAATCAGGAATGTTATTTAACAGAGTTAAGACAAGATCAAACAACCGTGAGGACGCCTGTCCGCCATAGAGATTTGAAAGTGTTTCTTGGAGGAACCAATGGGGAAGCAGGGGGAGGTGGGGCAGTTGAGCTGAATACCCGGCTACCGAGAGCTTCCACCTTACTTCTCGCTAATGCTGAATATATATACACAAAGCGGAATCGTTGTAGACAGCATACATCACAAAGAGTCAGAAAACATACTTTTCAAATGTGAAGCAAGACCTCTTCCGGAGAACTGAATGAAATCGCATCTGAGTGGAAAGAGCGGTGTATGTTTGTCAGGCTCTGTCGCGCTACACGTTTCGGTTATTTAATTCGTGATTCATTTCTTCTTTCTAGCGCACCCACAACTCTTGAGTTTGTAATATTTCACTGCCAACTAAAAAGAAGCCTTTCAGAAATGTTTCGGAAAGTTGTTGAGAAACGACCAAACGTAGGTAGCCTTGGTACGTAGCCCACATGGAGGCAGTCGGCCAATGGGGTTTGGTCTGGCAGACTACGTCACATGAACGTCAGGAGACTTGATACGTAACCCACATAGAGGTAGTCGACCAATGGGGTTTGGCGTGGCAGACTCTTGGGGCAAAAAACTCCACCACATTCATCAGCGGCCAAATAACTCAGCGTGTAACGACGCTGGTGCTATAAGCCACACCTCCTCGGTTCAAGTCCCGCCTCTCGCTCGTGTGCAGTCAGCGAAACCTCCCAGTTCAACCCCCCCCCCCCACCCCTCAAAGCAAAGCATGAAAAACTTCCCAGTTCAACACCCTCTCTCGCCTCTTCTGGCACTTACTATAACGGGCAAAACCTACCAGTTCCCTTACCGTAAACGAAAAAACCTGTTTCATGAGTTTATTTTTTTAAATAATTCTGTTGAAGCATGGTTGAAAAGCAATGTCTGACTTTCATTGGTTAAATTTCATAGAATTTTTATTTATTATTACTTTTGTCAGATTCAAGTTATTTCTGTGACCATTGTGAGTTTTTCTTTCATTAACCGAAGGGTACCAACAATTTTGTCCACGTGTGTATCTGGACTTAAGCTAGAAGACCATTTTACTGCTATTCTCAGAAAAAGTCTGTTACTTCTGGCTAATATAACTGGACTATGTCACATGTCTTGACTCTTGTAGCTACCCAGTTTTGTTGCACATTCTTAAACATGTTCATTACAGGAAATAAACAGGTTTAAGAATGTACAATCTCTTAGAGACCTGCAATCTCTTAATCATAACTACCATCCCCCCAGGCATCATTTACACTGGGGATGCTGGGGACATGTTATTACCACTTTCTGTCGTGGCCAATTTTGTCCCCAACACTTTCTGAAAGCCTTTAGTTAGTTGAACCTGTCGTTGTCCCCAGCACTTTTCAAAACAAACTGACGCCCATGCCATCCCCCCATCTCTCATGCTGACATCGCCGCAAAATGGGGAGGGTACAGAAGTACCGAATGCTCAGTCACACCCCAATGACAGTGACAGGAAATACATAGAAAACTCTGATGAAACCCAGAGCAGTTCTCATTGTAAACGCTGCAGTGAGAAGGACAAGATATCCAGGAGCCTAAAGCAGGAGATGGAGCAACGGACAGCCAAAGTGGCCAAGCTGGAGGAGGATCAGGCAGTCCATAGTGAGGCATCGATGGACTCAACAGATGGTGCAGAGGGAGACCTGTCCTCCGCACAAAAGGAGGTGATAGAGGCAAAGGAGGATAGCTCAGGTAAAGAGTGTTTCCTAACCAGGGCAGCACTATTACACATATAATCATCTTATTCTCAGTCATGGCTTGTGCAGTTAAATACATGGCTGTGGTTATTTCATTATGATGAATGCACTACATATCACAAATGCAGAAAAAAATCTAATCAAGGGCGGTTGAATAGCTAGCTTCTTGGTGGCACTGCTGCAGTGTGTCTACAACAAATTGATTTGCAGCAGACCACATTGAAACTGGGAATAGTCTATTGTAGATTTAGTACTGTTTAAAAGTTGTCTGACAATAATTATCAGCTTTACTTGCTTTTATACTCATTTCTTGCACACATTAATTGAAACCTATGATCTCTGGTTCGTGTTATCATTATCGCGATTAATGGTCTTGATCACAATGTAGAACTCAGTAATAGCAGTTAGCTTACAGTCATTAATGGACACTCTTTTCTGGAGGTACAAAGTTGGAGAACATGAGTGTGTTGCACCTGTTGAAGGTGAGCAAAAGTTCAGGATCTGGTCAACAGCATTCTTAGAACTGTGAATATGTATATATTTACTCATATATATATTTATCATCATCATCATCATCATCATCATCATCATCATTATCATTAAAGCGGCAATGCACAATGCAAGATAGCTATGCTAGTTTGAGTTAAAACTCATCTCATGAATACAAGCCATACATGCATACTGACCTACCCACAATAAGAAAACTGCACTATAATCAAAACCACAGCATGTGAAGAACCTGAATTCTCAGAACTCAGAATTGTTTAACTGTCCACATCCTCGAAAGCAACATGTTGAAACTCAAATGACTAAGGTGATTGATCCTGATATTTTTTTTTGCCATATATCATATCCTGCATTTTGAAACTGGCATTGCACCATGATTCAAGTCTGAAAACAGACATTTCAATAGTAGTATGAATAACCAAGCTACAAAAGGCAATGTTATGCCTTTCTCCTAAAATGACCTACCACTTGCTGTGATGTTTGCCCTTGGATGTACCATAGATGGGATGCTGCAAACGAAGGGGTGTTAGTTAAAGTCCTGCATCATCACCCTCTGCTTCCTTTTCATGAAAATATCCTCAGGTGAGTAAGGAAGCAAGTTTGGGCTGGAGCAGGGCTTGAAAACTTACCTGCTCACACGCCATCTTGGTTTTCCACAACAAGGGCTGTTGCGTGCTGTTGCGTGCTTTTGCCCAGCTCCTGATACCTCCTTACCCTACAGCTCAAGAGAAGTTAACACAGTGAATATCAATGAGTCAGTTATGTTCTGTGGTAGCTCCCCATATTTTCGGTTCAGTGAAACCTCACTCCCCCATCACTACCCATAACCATGAAGGTATTACTCTTACGTATTTGAACTAATACAAAGCTGTACATCGATTTTATCTCAAATAAACACTGTCACTTACAGAAGATGCGTACGACGGCCAGCGTTTTTATTATTCCCAAACAGAAGCGGCAAGCCGGAAGGGCATCGCAACAACAATCATTAACGTTGCAGCTAACTTTTCGCGAGCGTCTTAGGAGGGAAACTGTTTCAAAATAAAAGAGGCTAACCACCTGTAAAAGTGTAACAAATAAAAGTCCTTTGGAAAGGGTCAGAACAATGAGTTATGTTTCCAAATGAAACTACGAATAAATTAGTTTGTCCATGGAAGAATGGACAAACTGTTGAATCAGCAGAAATAAGAGTTGTGTGTGCAGTTTGGTTCATTTATTCTTGAACTGTGCTCAGCTACACACCTAGGTCAGGATTTGTTTGTGATGCAGCATTACTTGATTGTTTGAGCCTGGACCATCTGTACCAATACTTTCAGGTTAAATTACAATGTATCGGCCATCAAATTTGAGGGAAACCAACTGTTGAAATTTCATTATTCTATGTACTGGGGAGTGGATGCAATGAGTATGGAAGAGGGAAAAAGGTTAAAATCATTAGTCTGTGCCACCTCCACCCCCCACCCATTACTGTTTCAGATATGAGTCTAACATACAGAAAGGGTGAGATGTGTTATGTTATGTCTCCAGGCAATGACAGTCCAGTATCCAAGAAACAACCATCATCTTCTTCTGAGCCACCTGATGGGGATATGACTGTCTTGGGAGGAGAACCGTCAACAACAGAACCATCAATAAGCGAACCGTCAACAAGCAAACCGTCAACAATAGAACCATCAACAAGCGAACCGTCAACAATAGAACCTTCAACAAGCGAACCATCAACAATAGAACCTTCAACAAGCGAACCATCAACAATAGAACCTTCAACAAGCAAACCATCAACAATAGAACCTTCAACAAGCAAACCATCAACAATAGAACCTTCAGCAAGCAAACCATCAACAATAGAACCTTCAACAAGCGAACCATCAACAAGCACATCCGATGACAAGCAAAAGGAAAAAGAACCTGAAGAGGTGGAAATAGGTGGGGACAACTCTGAAATCAGGTGCTGTTCGCTGGAGGAGCTCAAAAGAGTACCGGGCTGTGCCATGCATTTGGGCCCACTGTCATTCAGTGGCCAGCACACTGTACTTGTGGATGTAAGTTTGATCATCTCACATTTTCTTTCCCCCTGCGCTGTGGCATTTGGTCTAGTCATAGTAGGTTAGGAATATACCTGGACAGCCTGTGCAGTTATATAAAAATACACCATGTAAGGGACTTGAGCATCCATGGATTTTGGTATCCACGGGGGGTCCTGGTTCCAGTCCCCTGCAGATACCCAGGGACGACTGTACAAATGAAATATTGACCAAGAGGCTGAATGCAGAAATACCCTTATCAACCACACAGAGTGAACAGATGGCTGTTGCTGACAAGTTAAGCAAACAGGTTGTGGTTTAGAGCACTTCTCAATTTTGCCAAAACAAAAAAAAAAAGGGGGGGGGGGGACAAGAGCTCCACCCATATACCCCCTCACAAACATCTAGGCTAGAAGAATGAGCCTTACAGACTGAGCCCAATATCAGCTTCCACAGTACAGTAAATAATAATGGATTTTAAAGAACCAAAGCTCTTAACAGTGAAGGGGTGACTCCAATCACCACCGGCCTTGCATGTTGTCCATAACTGCAAATTGTTTTGGGGATACCCCTTCTCCTCCTCCAAGTCCTGCTGTTGTACTTAAACAAACTATTGTTCACTAATAATGGTGTCTTCAGATATTTAAATTGTGTTCAGTCCCAATGGATATCAGCCATTTCAGGTTTACTATAAGCAGGCATTGTACTGTAGCCATCACTTTGTATGATCTTCTACTGAGCAGCTGGTACACTAGAGTGTTTTTAGTAAGGCCTGGAATGGCTCAAACTGCTATGCATCTTGAGTTGTTTGTCCTTCACTCATGCCCAGAGGAGAGCTAACTGTGACATCTGTGTCCTTTGCCTTCACAGGTGGATGCATTCAATAAGAAGAGTGTATTAGTGGTCCAAGACGGACAACCCATGTGGGATGGGAATTCCGTGAGGATGCCCTATGCTCCTGAGAACACACTTAAGTCTGTTGTCTTCAAAGTAGGTGTTACATTGTTGTATGAGAGAATAACATATCATGACACCAAAAATGGCATGCTACCAGGGGGGTTATTTCAGAAAGCAGGTTAACCAAAAGACCTGAGTTTGTTAACTGAGAGCTGATGGCAGCCTGGAGTTTTCGGTTTCAAAAAAGCGAGATCAAATGAACTCAGTTACTATGGCAACTTACGATCGGAACCTAACCTTCTCAGAGGCATGTTTACTTAATCTCGAGTTTCTCGGTGGAAAGTCTGCTGAGCCTACAGAATTTAGTGAGGCTATACTTGTCGGACATGACGTGCCCTTTTCTTGATGATCACGTTGATACTTAAGCTCAAATAATTTGCAGATATTTAGGTTTGGAGTGAGTGATTAGACACCCATTAGATATTTTATCGTTCCCTGGTGATCATGTTTTTAAAAGTTGCCGTTTTTTCTGCACAATTAATCATTTATATGAACAACTTTTTGGAGTTACACATCGTGGATTTACCCTAGTTCGTAACAAATATTCAGCATTGCCCTTGTTTTTTTTTTCTTTTTTGCCAATGGAGGTTTTCTAAAGCCTATAACATCGGAGACGCGGAACACTTATCATGGCTACCGTTCTTATCATTACTATTACTCTGCTGCACTGTGCAGATAAATGTGACGGAGCCCACAAGATTACAGTTGTTTGAACCAAGTGGCTGGGCTCTGACAAACTTTTCAAATGTTCCAATTTTTACAAAATATAATTACATTTATATAATTTAAATAACAATTTAATGGATTGTGGCATGTGTCATGCTCCATATTGTTACAATTGCGAGAGACCAACAACTATCTCTTACACCCTGCTGATGGAAAAGCGCTCAGATATACATTATGCCAAAACCATTTCTTCAATTACCATTAATTCTCCAATTATCACATCACCGCCTCCCAGCAGTCATGTATCAAATAAAGACAATTATATATCGTTTTAATACAAACTTCAGTCTTTCCTTTCCTATTTTGCCAACAATTAAATAACACCATCTGTCTATCATGTATACATCATCTATTTATAGGCCTACATATTTCCTATTTGTTTGGGTGAATTTTGAATGGGTGGATTAATATACTGTATATAATTTCATTGTGTCTTAATTTAGCTACTTTAACATACTGATTCGGTCACAAATTTTCCCCACGCGAAGACAAGCTCTATCGCTGCTACTGCCTTGCAGAGCAATACATTCCTAGTCCAAATACAGTCATTAATATTCCTTGAATGAAAATTCGAAGAGACACAACAGAGCACAAGACAGCGTACACGAAGGACACGAAAGTCACGAGGACTGTTTTTCCACTCCTTTCCGTGGTGAATCCTGTTACCTGGGCTCTTCTGACAATGGTTGTTCCTTTCACTGTGAACGTGTTTCAATCAGGTTCAGTCTATTCAGAGCTGATCGCACTATTCTGAAGTCGAAAACTCTGGATATGTCAGGTCTGGTTTGTTCAATCTAGAGTTCAGAGTTACATTCAGGGTTTGTAAACAATGATCGAGGTTTGCTGTGACAAGTAAAATCCTTGGCTTTGTTAGGAATAACTGTTTTTAGTTGACACCGTGTGCTCTTGTTCTATCACAGGATGTACAGCCCCGATGGATCACCATCAAGAAGGAGCTGAGAAACCTGGCTAAGTCCAAGTCTGTAACGTCATCAGAAGTGGAGGTAGGAGAAGGAGGGTCCTGGACGGGAGTGGTTTTTAAACACGGGGGGGACCCCTTTGTTTAGCTGGTTTTCAGGAAAGCTATGGTTACATAACATTACAGTAACTTAACACACTGGTTTTTATCCTGTGTGCCAAGTTACTCCGTTATTAAGTTTATCCTTAATAATGGACCTCCACTCTGGTCAGTGTGAAAGTGTTTGTGTTTTGCCAAAACATTCTCATGTGCCATGCTCCCCCCGCCCCCCATGTTCTTTTTCTCCAGAGAGCAATAAAAAAGTACAATCCGAAATATCAACACCGATGGGCTTTTGATGCACTTCACCATTTCTTTAAGGTCAGTGAATCTGTGGAGTGGGAGAATCCTTGCATAAGACATTTGAAGCCCTTACCGTTTTTTAGGCTTTCACTGCATGTGAAAAAGATTGGTCAGACTTGCATTTTAATCAGGAAGACATAATGAATTGCATCGAGAAATGGAAATGTTTTATCAATGCAGAAATTTCAAATGCAAATTCCTGCCATGTGGACATGGTATTTTACAGGCAATAAAATAATCTGTAGCGAGCATGGATTTCTGTCTTTTCTTGTTGTGCACATAGATTATTAATTATTGCTTACCGAGGGCGATTTCATAGTTTTTCCTTATGTAATATTTCACAGGTTCTCCCTGTGTCAGAAAAACCAACCTACTCACGCATCCTCAGCAGAATCGCAGAGCTGGCTTTAATGTTGCCTGATTGCTGCAAAAAGGTAAGCCCACCTGAGTGGCATTTTGGGGGCAGACACATTTGTCTGCAGACATGAATTCTGTTGCAGTCACTCTGAAACGGTAAATACACAAATCAAATCTAACGTTGTGGACGTTAGATTTTTAAACAAATTTTATCAATCAAAAATGTATGTTATAACGTGCTAGTTTGCTACTTAAATGTACACTTAAGAGCAGATACACTATTTATCAATGGATTTTCTTTTTGATGAAATCTTTGTAGTACTCCCTGTCTGTAGCATAGAGAAAAGGAGGCTCAGGTAATTATAAGAATGTTTATTTAGCTGTGACATAATGCTGAAGAGATAGTTTGATTGACACTGTCAAATGTGTTGTGTGTAGAACTGTGACAATGGGTGGGATGGACAGTTTTTTTTTTTTTTTAGATTTTATTTTTTGGGGATTTTTCCGCTTTTATTGACAGTTACAGTAGAGAGGCAGACAGGAAATACAGGAGAGAGAGAGAGGGGATGACATGCAGCAAAGGGCCCAGGCCGGATTCGAACTTGGGCCGCTGCGGTAAGGCCTGGCCTTATGTGGCATGCGCTGGGATGGACAGTTTTACATATTTTATGTCTCATTGATGAGAAAAAACAATCATTTTGACTCCACACCAGCAGTTGTTCTAAGTATAATTTAAATACTGTTGTTCTCAAAAATAACTGTTGAATGCTAATTGTCTACAGACATGCCGTTGGGCCAAGTATAAATGAACCTTTGACTTGGTAGCGCTGTTATTGTATAGTGGTACAACTGAAGAAATTGGCTCATCTTCAGCTCTCCTATGACTGCTCTATCGATCATGGGCAAGGTATATGAAAAGCTCATTTAGGTGAATTATGTGGTAAAATTCTGTATGAAACCCTTTCAGCTGATATTGGGGCTTGTAGAATCCATTTTATCCCTGTTTGTCTGCACAGAACATTCCGCTGCTCCGGTGTGGGCAGAGTAAGTCCATCACGCTGTCCCAGGTTCAGATCGCCTCCCTGCTGGCCAACGCCTTCTACTGCACCTTCCCCCGTCGAAATGCCACCGGACCCCAGGCAGAATACTGCAACTACCCCACCATCAACTTCCAGAGGTCTGTTACACTGTGGTCAAACCACTGGCCACAGGTGGGAGTCTGAGAGACGGGAGTTCATTCATACATACTTGCCCAGCTAGCTTTATGCTTTGTGAAACAGGATTGCAACTAAGAGGCTGCAGGTTCAGTTTGTTGTGCCAAATGACAGAAACATAAATCTGATGACCTCATCATCCCCCAAGTGTTGATTGGCTCAAGAATATCCTCCCTTTCTCCCTCACCTGGTGTGTGTTTCCAGCTATACGAGTATTGTAAAATGTGTCTGCACCTGCAGCACACACATGGTGTGTGTAACGTAGTGACCTTGCTTTGTTTTACCACTCACAGCTTGTTCGGCCAAAGGTCAGAACGGAAGGGACAAAAGTTCAGAGCGATCTTCCATTATTTCCAGGTGGTGACAGGAGGTACAGCTGTGCAAAAGTGTGTGTGTGTGTGGGGGGGGGCTGAGCTGAGCAGTATCTATTAAAAACAAACAAATAAACAAACAACCCGAGGTGGTGTGGTTGTGACGAGAGAGAGAGAAAGAGAGAGAAAAATGAGGCAAGGAGAAGGAGCAGAAGGAGGGAGTTGTTTGAAAGAAGATAAGGGAATGAGGGAGAATGAAGGAGAGACAGATAAAGATGGAAAAAGAGATATGGAAAGAAAGGGAAGTGAAAAACAGAGAGCGAGAGACTGACCTGTTGTCTTACTGTCCTGAACTCTAACATTTGGTTTCACCTGCAGAGTCAACTGTGCCAAGAGGCCTGGTCACCTTCAGTAGGTGTCACGTGTCGACCTTACCTGACTGGAAAAGGTGAGCATGTTTTCTTCTCAAAAGGTCATGTGGTCGTTTTATCACTGACCATGGAAAACTGGTGGAAACAGTGACTGACAAATGTACAACTGCCTCTCAAATTGTACACTTACCCACTCGCCCACCCCCCTCCCCTCCCCACAGCTGCACAGCACTGCTGCCTAAACTCTACATCACCTCTGAGGGACTCATCGAGAAGGACGGTCAGGGCATGCTGCAGGTAGGTCGCCATGTTTAATGTGTTTAGGATCTCCTTGACAACAGCACCTAGTGCCAGTCTTTATTTTAATTTTCTGTAGCACTGTTGTGGTTTAGTCTTGACGCCCTGATATCAGAGTTTTGTTCTTTTGAGACATTTTTTTTCATTTTCCACTGATTTAAACTATGTCAGCATGCTTATGCTTTAGGTAAGGGTTCCCTGCAGCACCATCATGTGGTGTTGTTTGATTGGTTGTTGTTGGCACCGGGGCAGTACCCTGATGTTGGGGGTGTGTGATTGGCTGTGTAATCAAAGGTTCCGATTGGCACTGTGATGTGGCAGTGCCTGATTGGTTAAAGTTGCCATGAAACAGTGTCCTTTTCATGTCATGGCGATGCACAGGTTGACTTTTCCCATAACCTGGTGGGAGGAGGGGTGCTGGGGAATGGGCTGGTCCAGGAGGAGATCCTCTTCCTCATCAACCCAGAGATGATCGTGGCGAGGCTCTTCACAGAGAAACTGGGGGACAACGATTGCCTCAAAATCACAGGTAAGGCCACCACAATCACTTGAGCCCACCCATAGTGACAGGGGTAAATACTGAGGGGAGCTGCAATGATAGCAATGAGTTATAACTCACCAGAAATGTTTTAATGCACATGTCAAAAACTCAATAGTTGGTTTCAGTCAGATAGTCACTGGAAGAATGTGATCGCCCCATCAATTTTTTGCTTTGCCAAGCCTTAGCAATATTCTTTGCTTACCATAACACAAAGCACCCAGTTTTATGTATCTTATTGGCTTCTGCAGTGCCAGGGCAGCTAGTTCTGTATGTCTAACTGACCACTGCAGTCACTGCTGGTTCGGTGTTCCCAGTTGGCCACTGCAATGACAGGGCAGCTGATTCTGTGTTTCTGATTGGCCACTGCTGTCACCACAGTCACTGTAGTTGCTTGCCTTTTTCTCTGTAGGGTCCCAGCAGTACAGTAAATACACCGGCTACAGCGATAGTTTTAAGTGGACTGGACCTCATGAGGATAAAACGCCAAGGTAAGATCTATAGAACCTGTGGGACGAATGACACAGTTTCTTAAAGGGTTGAGGTGGGTTTAAGGTTATTTGGATTAGGTTTCCATGGTAGTGAAGGATTGGCTCACTACCTGCAAAGGTCTCAGGTTCAAGCCCTGCTCCTGCAGATTCTATTGTTTGGTTTTTTCATGTATATCCAGCGCCTAGTTAATGCTGTCTCAATGAAATGCGAAAAAGGAGGCTTCCATGGCCCAGCTCTGCATCAGCTCCTCCCAGGAACAATCCAGAGCCTTCATTTACCAGCTCTGAGAGGAGTCTGAGCTGCTGCTTATGAGTTTAGCAAAGAAATTTAAAATGAGCATGCATGCCTTACACACACAAGTAAGTAATAAGTGTTAATAAGTACCTGATGTTAAGTACCTGATGTTCTTAACCTCCATGCTCAGCTATGGTGCACAAGCATATGAACAGATCAAGAGCAAAAAGCGTTTTGTTTTGTTTTAAATCCACAGAGATAACTGGTGTAGGCGCCACAGGCAGATCATTGCCATTGATGCGCTGCACCTGAAACACCCAAAAGAGCAGTACAATATGAGAAATGTGCGCCGGGAGCTGAACAAGGTTTGTGCTACCACCCCACATAACACCTTTAGCTCTATAGTTTTCTTACCTCCGGTCCAAATGAACTAAATTTTGTGTTGGTCCAGTCAGGGGCTCGCCCTAACTTCACTTGATTGCACTTCATTCAACAACCTGTTTAACCTATGGACCCCATTGACACAGACCTTCATGTTTTTTTTTTCATATCTGCTGTCACATTTCAAAATGTATATTTTGCATATTTCCACTTATTGATGAGGGAACTATTTTGTGCGTTATAGTACTTTTTGTGCAGCTTAGTTAGCCAGAGAGTATGTAACATTAATGGATTAATGGACCAATTTGGCAGATTTTCACTAATGTAAGAGTGTACGTTTTACCTGTAGTTATATCTATGGGCCTCCACAGCAGCCATCTCAGATCAGATGGGCATTGTGGGGTTTGTTTTTTCTGACCAGGTTTGTTTCTCTCTCCGCTCAAGGCTTACTGTGGATTCAAGGGAGAGGATAACACAAACCCGGACTGCTATCCTGCAGTCGCCACGGGAAACTGGGGCTGTGGGGTGTTTGGAGGTGACCCCAGACTCAAAGGTAGGGGCGGAGACACTAAAGCACCAATGCAAGCTGGCTATTCTACTCCAATTTATAATACAATACATGAATGCTAACGTAAACACTTGCATTTGTATCGCTACCTGTTCATCCCAAAGGTCCTCCTACGTATTGCCAATCTGGGGAGACATAGTGTTGATCTAACATGATAGTCTTTAATACTTAATATGCATTGCTGCAGTCCTGTTTTAAACACTGAGTGGCCTGTAACTACAAAATATTTTAAAGAGGCAGTTTGCCCAAAATCAGTGCAAGTATCATATCCTTTCAGAAGGATGGACTGCCCGCCCAGCACCGTTTTTAGTGAGCGTGCCCTCTGAACCCGCTAACAGTTAGCATTGTTAACCAGTTATGTTACTAGTTATCTAATCAAGAAAGGAGTTTGACTCCACTGTTGTGAGCAGTGGACATGCAGCCACTCTGCTGATACCCGTATTTCTTGCAGCTCTCATTCAGCTGATGGCGGCCGCTGAGGCCAGGAGAGACGTGGCCTACTTCACTTTTGAAATGAAAGACCTGGAAATGGACATACTGCGGATGTACAACTTCCTGAAGACTGGCCTGATCACCGTGGGTGAGTGTGGAGGGGAAACACCCTTACCATTATATCACATTTACATTAAATGACTGGCATCTAGCAGATGCCTTTACATACAGAGCGACTGAAGATGCAAAACATCCCTGGATTGATTAGTTCCAGAGAGACTAGAAATGTGAGAAAAACAGGATTCATCTGGGACCCTGTTGAGTAACCTGTCATGGAAACAGAATAATTTATGCAAGAGCTAAATCAATATGCTCATGAACAACCTAAAAGCAGACACTTAATTAAAAGAATGCTAGAAATTACCTGGGATATGATCTACCAAACATTTTTGTGTTTTATTATTATTTTTTTTTAATCAACAGATGTGCACTGTTTGCCTTGCTTTTTGCACCAAAGGTGTTTAACTCAAATGGCTTCAGTAAATGTGCAGCTGTGTAGGTGGATAATGTGTAGAAGTGTAAAACTGCGTAAGTTGCCCTGGATAAGAGCGTCTGCCAAATGCCTAAATACAGTACTGTTGTGTGTCATTCCTTATTTTTACATTTAGCCGACTGGCTTACCAATGCAAGAGACTTTAAATCTATTTCAGCACTGGCACAGACCAAACTAACCGCGCTCATAGACCAGAGAGCGCAGACGCAATAACACCAAACCCTAATACAGTTAACTGTGTTGTCCTATAACCCTGATATTAATCATGCATAAATGCTGGAAGTGTAAAAATCTGTCACCATATTTGTCTCTTTTAAAATGATCCCAGCTTCTTTTCAGATGTGTGTAACCTGATTGTCTCTCAATGTTTTTAAAGCCTTCCATAACTTTAATTATTATTTTCCATATCTTGCAATTTCTTGTGTTATTCAAAGTACCTTTTTTGTTTTAGTTGTTTCAGTCCTTGTCTGGAAACAGTTTATAAAAAAACAGTTAATGAACAACAGCATTGCTTTCTCTGCAGCCCAACTGTACAAATCGATGGAGAAATTCTGGGAGGATATGTGCACCAATGGCAAACAGCCATCAGACCTGTACAGCTGCATCAGATCCTACCTGGAAAAGAGCAAGAACTGAAGACTGTGCAGACAGACCTGCAAACACTGTCCAGCCAAATATTGCACCTCCCATATCAGTGAAGTTAGGTAGAACCTCGCATTTTCAGAGTTATGGACACATTACTGGTCAGGCAGACTGTGTATAGACCCTGGAAACCACCTTCAAAGCATTCCTTTTCAACAAAACAGGATCACACTTTACATTAAGAAGTTTCAAGAGTTGTCAAAGGCACACCTGTCTCAACTCAAGTGATAAACAAAATTTATGAAAGTTAAAATGCTGGCAAGTAAACTCAGCTAGCTAGACAGAAAGTGTTAAACACTATTAGGACGATTTGCTTTCATGAGACAAAATTTGTCAGCCAGGTTGATTGGAAAAACAGCTCAACACAATTAAAAAGATTCCGAAACTGGATAACTATAAGAATAAACAAGAAAAATATTTTCAATCACTGATGCCAACAGGCTGTCCTCAAATCAAAACTAATCACACTTTCGTTTTATGAGAAAAGTTGACCTCCCATAATAGTTGAATGTAGGTGTTTGTCAAAAAGCAGATAGCTTTAAAAGCAGCAGCATAATGCAAATAAAAATACCCTTGCCTGCTTTGGTACACACATTTTAATGCAATATTTAAATAGACTTCTGGACACATACATTCATGAACAGTGCTGGAAACAGTCTTTCATCCCTCTATAGCTTAATCCTCAACGTTTGGTCCATTTATCCCTCTGTCTTCTGCATTTTTATTGGTTAACAGCTTTTCTTCTTTGAAATACACACAAATTGCCATTGCAACTCGCGCTTAAGTTATTGAAAACAAAGCACACCATATACATTGTTTAATGACTGGTTATTTTAAACTAAGGTTTATATCCAGTAAATGAGAGTATTACTCAGAGAATAAACACTCCAGTAAACAAAGAATAAAGAAAAATAATTAAATTGGTCATTTTAAGTTATGGAAGGTCCCTATTTTAGTGTGTGCTTATCTCTGAGGTTCTCTGAGGTCTTACAAAGTGGATTTTTGGGTACCATTTGTACAAATATACCAAATGACTATTATAGATATACAAAATATGTTAAGATATGTAATTTATACCATTATGAAGATGATATCAGGAGGCATTAATATAGATATGTCTTCAGATGGTTTTGTCAATGGACTTGAACAGAATCCACTAAAATCACCATACATGGTATGAAATGACTATGTTGAAATCTGAGTGTTCGTTGGGTGTCTTTCGCAGCGAGTGATTTCCGATGTATCTTTGTGATTTCAAGTCAGTAAAACGGTTTTACATTCACAATTAGAGTGCATTAGTCCAGAAAGTGCCTTGGGAAACAAATCAAGTATGAATCTCACATATATTTGAAACTGGAGTGTGTATGATGTTACTTTTGCTTGTAATTGCACTTTGCTAAATCAGAATAAAGTATAGTTTTACCAAATCGTGTTTCTCCTTTTTTGTTTTGGCACACAGTACTTGGTAAAAAAGCTTGAGAGCTGTGTCTTGTTCTTCTTTGATCTGAGATGCTCAAAGGTACACAGCAAGGCCAAACTGCTGTCCTTCATGATGTTTATCTATCTTGCACAGTGGCGAAATGGACTATCATGAATGGCATTGTCGCACCACCCAAACTATTAGGGTGACAACTTGTGCTCTGTGGACAGGGACATTCACTTTGTGAGTGACAGCCTTCTCTGACAGAAAGAGATGCTTTAGTGTGGGTTGAGGTTGATCACTCCGTACCATTAACAACTGGCACTATTAGCCTAACAGCACAACTGGCACTAACAGATGAAGCACATAGAGAGTCCAAACTCATTCTCTTCATGTTAATCTGTGTTAGACAATCAAAGATCTTAACTCAGCTTCAGTCTTAGACAATCAGAGAGCCAAACTCTTCATAAAGTCAAATTCAGTGTTTGAGCCAAGATTCTAGTCAATTCCATCTCCCTTCAAAAAAGTATTGAATCTAAATTCATAAACTGAAACTCATCAATAATGTTTCATTGGAATTCGTCAGATATTTTGAATAGGCTGAACTTATGTGGAATTATAGCCTAACCCTGAAAAGAGCTAAAGATATAGAGACCTTCTCACAATGGTCAATCAAGACAAAACTTCTCATGATTTTTCTTGTTGAAACCAAGATACACACCTTTACCTCAGGTAGAAACCCCAATGTGAAACAATTTTACTGAATATTGATCCCCGATGCATGGCTAGTACAGCTTGTGTGCTGCTTAGCATTGAGTCTTACACTTGTATCTGCACTTCAGCTGGATGAGTATTATACCAGTCTTTTCACAAAAAATCACGAATAGCTAATGCAATTGGGCTGTCTCACATGTCTTCAGCCTCTTCCTTGAATATCCCATGTCTTGTGGTGCAGTGAGGTCTACGACCTTTCATAGGAATGAGCCGAAGTCTTTGGTGGTGTATTTAAACCATGCGTGCACACAGAGCTAATTGTTTAAAAGTTTTTATTTATACCTTTTTTTTTTTGGAAATGTACGTCTGATTGGGTTGAGATGATTTAATGACCAAGAAGATCACCATAACCATTTTCCCTCCATTTTCCCACTCGCTTAAATCTGGCAGCATTAGCTGCAACAGGATAGTCCATACCAACGTGCATTTACGCGGTACAGTTTGTGTTATCTAGCATGCTCATTTAAGTGTTGAAGTGTTTCTTTTCCAGTGAACACGCTGGCATGGCATGAGTTTACAGCGAACTATCTTCACGGCATATTGTGGCAATGAGATAATGTTTCTTACAATTTTCTTTTTTTTTTCAGATTGGGCAGTTGCAGTAACCTATTCGATACGTCCTACCTCTTTCCATACTTGGAATTACGATTTAGCTGCATTAAAGGCAACTCGAGGCGATGCAACGTGAAAACTGTTTTTCTTTTTTTTTTTGTGGTGAGGCATAGTTTTGGCCTTGTTAATTCATTTGTGCATTCACAGAAAAGGGGGAGGAAATATCGTGCTGTGGTGTCAGTTGCGTTTGTTGATGTAATTTCTCTCTTGACCCTTAGAGGCGTGAACTTACCTGTTATGCCAAAGTGAAACAGAGTCACTGTGTTACTCCGGTTAAATTCATCGTACGTCGCTGCATGCTCCTAGAATAACTTTCACTGCTAAGAAGCATCCACCCGAAGCGTCCACTAGTGAGTAGCAAGCTGCGAATAACATTAATGCACTACTGTTACAACGACCGATTTGCGCAGTGATACATATTTTTTGAAGAGAACATGTAAACTGGGTGTTAGAGAAATCTACAACTTGACCGTATCGATTCTACAAGAGCAGCTGTAGCGCAGTCTAGCTATCAAGACGTTTATTATTTGTAATGTACATTAGTGTAACCATCTTTAATACAACTAATTGTCATCTCT
Source organism: Albula glossodonta (assembly GCA_019788955.1). Lineage (NCBI taxonomy): Eukaryota > Metazoa > Chordata > Actinopteri > Albuliformes > Albulidae > Albula > Albula glossodonta. The sequence goes on from JAFBMS010000264.1 coordinate 385,206, forward strand.
CAAGACAGTGTAAAGGTGTACATAGACAACTACGCAGAAACATTTCTATACCTTTCACCTGAAAACTAAACTGAAAGTAAACGCCTTTTCTCAGAAACGAAAGTACATAGTTACATTGTTCCGGTCACATTTGGGTTTGGGTTTGTAGAGACATTTACAATTATCCTCACTCATATCCTTATAAAGAACGGGACTTTCACATTAGCCTTGGTGACACAGCTGTTTTCGTCTTTGGCAAAAGAGAGCATTTTTACATTTGATATATTTTATTAAAACAGTTTAAAATGTAATATCCCAAATTCACACTTGTTGACTACCTCTTGTCGATTTCATGAACACCATAAGTACATTTTCCATGTGGGACGTCAGCTGAAGCTGCCATTGATGCTTTTTTGTGTCAACTTTCCTGTCCCCTAAATATTACCTCCCTTGTTATGTCCCTGTTCTATCGTCTTATTTACAATTTAATTTCCAATTAAGAACACTGATGCTGTAGTGCTAGTCTGGAAAAGTGGCTTGAAACTAGGAAGAGCTCTCTGTTAGACTCCGGTAACATTCTTGTATGTAACAGTGCGAGGAAAATTCTGTGATTTGCAATAAGATAAACCAACAGTTATCCAGCAGCAATGTTTCCAAAAGGCAAAATGTAGAGGGGCATACATTCATTGAGCATATTATGGGCAGCAAGGTTTTAGGAAGTTCTTGTTTTCTCTTTGTGGGATGGTAGATGAGGCCAGTGGCTTGGTTGCTTGCTAAAATGGCTGTCTTTGGCTCGGAAATGCATGTTGATAAATTGAATGAAAGATGCTCCTACCACAGATCACTGGTATAGTGAAACATTTAAGATGTCCTCTGAGATGAGCTGAGATCAGGGAGGACATTTCCTGTGTTCAGCTTATGTGGGTTCCCTTTGTATAACCCCCCCCCCCCCCCCCCCCCCCATCTGCTTAAATTGAAATGTAGGCTCAAGCAGATCTTGGCCAGTGTTGGGAGAAGTTTGACTGTGGCACAGAAGCGTGTGGAGGTTTCAGTGGCTGTGATGGAAGCTGCCTTTGAGCCCGATGGGGGCAAAAAGAAAGATGGATTAAGATCTGATGAAAACCAAAGGGCTTTCGGCTGCAAAACCTGCAGAGAGGTCACTGATCAAATGAGGATCCTAACACTGGAGGCAGAACTACTGAGAGCGAAAGTGGCCATTTGTAGTTCTCATTTTAAATGCTGCAGTGAGAAAGATGAGATAATCAGGAGCCAAAAGATGGAGATTGACCAACTGAAAGAGAAAGTGGCCAAGCTGGAGGAGGATCAGGCAGTCCATAGTGAGGCATCGATGGACTCAACAGATGGTGCAGAGGGAGACCTGTCCTCCGCACAAAAGGAGGTGATAGAGGCAAAGGAGGATAGCTCAGGTAAAGAGTGTTTCCTAACCAGGGCAGCACTATTACACATATGATCATCTTATTCTCAGTCATGGCTTGTGCAGTTAAATACATGGCTGTGGTTATTTCATTATGATGAATGCACATTAAAGCACAAATGCTGAATCAAATCAAGTGCTGTAGCTAGAGTTTCTTGGTGATACTTCTGCAGTGTGTCTACAGTGACAAATTGATTTGCAGAAGACCACAGTGAAACTGGAAACATTCTTATGCTGATCTAGTGCTGTTTAAAAGTTGTCTGAGAAAAATTATCAGCGTTACTTGCTTTTATGTTCTTTTCTTGCAAACATGAATTGAAACCTATGATCCCTGTTTCATGTTCTTGTTATCACGAATAATGGTCTCGATCACTGTGTAGAGCTCAGTAATAGCAGTTAACTTACAGTCATTAACGGACACTCTTATCTGGAAGTACAAAGCTGGAGAACATGCGTGCATTGCTCCTGATTAAGGTGAGCATCATTAAAGCAGCAATGCAAGATAGCTATGCTAGTTTGAGTTAAAACACATCTCATTAATACAAGCCATACGTGCATACTAATTTACCCACAATAAGAAAACTGTACTATAACCAAAACCACAGCATGCATAGAACCTGAATTCTCAGAACTCAGAATTGTTTAACTGTCCTCATACTCAAAAGCATTGTTGCTTGTTAAGTTACTGAGCAATGAAGGGGTGTTACTTCTCCAGCCAGTTAGGCAAAGTCCTGCATCATCACCCTCTGCTTCCTTTTCATGAAAATTTCCTCAGGTGAGTAAGGAAGCAAATTTGAGCTGGAGCAGGGCTTGAAAACTTACCTGCTCACACGCCATCTTGGTTTTCCACAACCAGGGCTGTTGCGTGCTTTTGGCCAGCTCCTGATACCTCCTTACCCTACAGCTCAAGAGAAGTTTAATACAGTGTTGATGATTACTTTCATTCAAGATTTGTGCACGTTTGTGAGTAAATATAATGGTTCTCCTGTTGGTTATTGTCACTCTGTATCTTATTGGAATGAAAAGTGTTCTTCAATGTTTCTGTATTGATTATAAATTAGAGATGGTTGAAACAAGCTTTCTTGAAACCTGTTAGGATGAAGCTACACACAGCGGTCAGTCACAGACTTATTTTAATCAAAAATGTTTTTTTTTTCTTTTTCTCTCCATGGCCAATGCAGTCATTTGACCAAATCAATAAGTCAGTTATCTTCTGTGGTTGCTCCCTATATTTTTGGTTCAGTGAAACCTCACTCCCCCATCACTACCCATAACCACTCAGGTACAATGCCTGCAGCTCACACTTTTTCACTTAATGCAACACTTGGCCTGATAGTTTTACCACTAGTATTATATTATATTCTGCTCTAATGCCCTTGTTGTACAGGTCTGTGATTATTTTTCCATATGCATCATTCCTCTTAAAACTGGACAGTGAGGATTCATGAAACCAAAAATGGGCCTAGTAAGATCTGCCACCTGTCACCCACTGCTGTGAACCAATCACAGTGTTTTAATGTGGAGAGCTAAATCTTTCAATTGCTTCAGACAAGTCAATGACTGACAGCTCACTGTAGCTCCACCCACAATTGGATTAATGAAACTCCACTCTCCCCTCACCAGTTTCCATGATAACCATGTTGCCAAAAGAAACTATGAATAAATTACTTAAATAAATTAGAGTTGTAGTGTGTGCAGTTTCTCTCATTCATTCATGTATTGCGCTCAGCTAAGCACCTAGGGCAGGATTTGTGTGTGATGCAGCATTACTTGACTGTTTGAGCCTGGACAATCTGTATCGCTACATACTTTCAGGTTAGCTTGCTAAATATTGTCCATCAGCATCAAGGGAAAACACTTTGCTAAAATTAGTATGAGTGTAAAAGTACGAGTGGCTGTAAGGATTATGGAAAGTGAGAAGAAGATAAAAAAAGGATTAGACTGTGCTGATGAATGAAAACATCTTTTTTCCTCTCCCCTCCCCCCAAATCCATTAATGTTTCAGATATGAGTCGTAAAAACAGAGAATCAAATGAAATGAGGCATATAATGTCGCCAGGCAATCAGAGTCCAGTATCCAAGAAAAGGTCATCGTCTTCTTCTGATCCACCTACTGGGAATTTGATTGAATTTGGAGGAGAACCGTCAACAAGCAAAGCATCAACATGGGACAGCAAAAGCGATGCGAGGCCAAAAGGAAAAGACCCTGAGGAGCCGGTGGGAGGTGGGGACAAATCTGAATTCAGGTGCTGTTTGCTGGAGGAGCTCAAAAGAGTACCGGGCTGTGCCATGCATTTGGGACCACTGTCATTCAGTGGCCAGCACACTGTACTTGTGGATGTAAGTTTGATCATCTCACATTTTCTTTTCTCCTGCACTGTGGCATTTGGTCATGTCATAGTATGTGAGGAGGAATATACCTAGACAGCCTGTGCAGTTGTATGAAAATAGACAATGGCATGGTGGGAGATGAAGTCCAGAGGTGATGCTGATGGGTTGTTAACCACTCTGAAGTGGCTTAATTTCAATTTGAACTGCACAGTCCAGATTGGTTTACTCTCCTCAGATACTTGCAGAAGGAATACTACAATATTTTATACTGCACATCAGTACTACAAATACAATGAAACATTTCTATGTTGCTCCATTGTTGTAGTTACCGTTTTTGCAGTTATTTGCAGTTTTAAATAGAATACAATTTAAAGTATAATGTTGAACAGGATTGTTTGATAAGGCCACTTTTGATCGACCAATCAGAATCAAGTATTTAACGTACTGTTGTGGCACAATAATTACCCAGGTCAGACAGCAGTACTTTGAGAAATCCAAAGCTTTGTTCAAAGGGCCACTATAGATGTACATGCATGGAAAAAAGTTCAAAATTACATCCCTGACAGGTGCATATGTCTCAATCTTTAGGGAGGGGTTTTGCTGACCTGGGTAATACATTTCGCAATACAGCACAAGCTCAGTTATGTAAGACAGGCTTCTGATCATAAAAAATAAAATTGCACAAAGGTGAGACCTTCCAACCCACAGTATACAAATGAAATATTGACCAAGAGGCTGACTGCAGAAGTACCCTTATCAGCTGCACAGTTAGAGTGAACAGATGACTGTTGTTGATAAGCAAACAGAATGTGGCTTGGAGTACTTCTCAATTTTGGCCTTGTTTTTATGTGTACAAAGGGGGCAGGGGCTGCAAGAGCTTGGCCCATAAACCCCCTCAGAAACATCTAGGCCCTCAGGCTAGAAGTACAAGCATTATAGACTGAGCCCAATATCAGCTCACACAGTACAATAAATAATAATTGATTTTAAAGAACCTAAGCTCTTTGCAGTGAAGGGGGGACTCTAATCACCACCATTGCATGTTGTCCATATGTTATCCATCCACTGTAAATTGTTTTTGGAGAACCCTTTCTTCTCCCCCTCCAACTCCTGCTGTTGTATTTAAACTATCTATTGATGACTACCAATGGTGTCTTCAGAGCTGGTAATTGTGTTCAGTCCCAATGGATACCAGTTTGAGCCATTCCAGGTTTACTATAAGTAGGTATTGTATTGTATTGTAGCCATCACTTTGTATGATCTTCTACTGAGAAGCTGGTACACTAGAGTGTTTTTCGTAAGGCCTGGAATGACTCAAACCGCTATGCATCTGGAGCTGTTTGTCCTTCACTCAAGCACAGAGGAGAGCTAAATGTGACATCTGTGTCCCTTGCCTTCACAGGTGGATGCATTAAATAATGAAGGAAGATTAAAGGCCCAAGGTGGACAGAGTATGTGGGATGGCCGCTCCGTGAAAATGCCCTATGCTGTTGAGAGCACAGTTACAAAGACAGGCTTCTTCCAGGTATGTGTTATGTAGTTATATGGGAACATAAAGTATTATGACACCAAAATTGTGGAGCTACCATATGCTACCAGTAAGTTACTCATTGTAATCAGTGATTGAGGTTTTGTGTGAAAAGTAAAATCTTTGGCTTTGTTATAACTAGCTGTTTTTTAATTGACACAGCATGCTCTCTTATTGTCACAGACAGAGAAACAGCAACGATGGGAAACTATCAACAAACACCTGAGAAGCCTGGCAAAGTCAAAGTCTGTAACCCCTTTAGAAGTAGAGGTAGGACAAGAAGGGTCCTCAACAGGGGTGATTTTTCAACTCTGTTCTGGGGGACCCCTGTGTATACTGGTCTTCCTGTAGTTAAATAACATTACAGTAATTTAGCACACACTTTTATCCAGTGCAACTTACAAACATGGACCTACACTCTGGTTAATGTGTAAGTTTTTGTGTTTCGAAAATGATCTCATGGGTCATGCCCCCCCCCCCTTTGTTTTTTTCACTAGAAAGCAATAAAAAAGTACAATCCGAAATATGAAGACCTATGGACCTTTGATGGGCTTCACTATTTCTTTAAGGTCAGTGAATCTGTGGAGAGGGAGACATTTGAAGACATTTGAAGCCCTTACCGGTTTTTTTCAAGAAAAATTTTTGTTTAGATTGCTCAGACATACATTTTAATCAGGAAAGCATAATGAATTGTATCGAGAGCTGGAAATGTTTAATCTTTGTGTACTACGATGGGTAAATACTGGAGACAAATCAAAAAAATTACTGCCATGTAAGCATGGTTATTTATAGGTAAAAAAAAATGTCTGCAGGAAGCATTGGTTTTTGTCTGGTTGTGCTCACAGATTATTAATTATTGGTTTCACCTGAGTGAAAGTTGATTTATGTACATAATATCTCACAGGTTCTCCCTGTGTCAGAAAACCCAACCTACTCACGCATCCTCAGCAGAATTGCAGAGCTGGCTTTAATGTTGCCTCATTTCTGCAAAAAGGTAAGCCCACCTGAGTGGCATTTCGGCGGCTCTACTGTCTGCAGACATGAATTCTGTTGCAGTCACTCTGAAACGGTAAATACACAAATCACAATGTATGATTTGTTTTCTGTCCGTGTATGTTTTTTTTATAACTATTTGTGGATGTTTAAACTTTTTAAAAACATTTTGATTTTATCTTTCAAAAATTAATGTAATAATGTGCTAGCTAGCTACTTACATGTAGAATTAAGAGAAAATATTATGTTTATCCATGCATTTTCTTATTTATGAAATCTTAATAGTACTCCCTGTCTGTAGCATAGAAGGAATGATGATATGGCCAAAATAAAAATGTCGATTTAACTGTCGCGTCATGCTAAAGATGTTGCTTGACTGGTGCTGTAAACAGTGTAAAATATGTTGTGATATGTGTGTAACTATAACAACGGGTGACCTGGTCAAAGTTAAACAGTTTATGCCTTGCTTCTGAGACAAAAGACAATCCTTTTGACTGCACACCAATAGTTGTTCTGAGTGTAAATTAAATGCTGTTGTTCTTAAAGACGGCTGTTGAATTCTAATTGTCTACAGACGTGTCATTGAGCCAATCATACACCAACCTTTAGCTGGGTATGCAAAGGCAACCACTGTATTGATAGCACTGTTTGCACATAATGGTAACACTGAAGAAATTAGCTTACCTTTAGCACTCCTATAACTGCTCTATAGATCACACGCAAGGAGTAAGGTCAACTGTCCTGTAAATAATGTGATGAAATTCTGTATGAAACCCTTACAGCTGATATTTTGGCTTCTAGAATCCATTTTATCCCTGTTTGTCTGCACAGAGCATTCCACTGCTCCAGGATGGGCAGAGTAAGTCCATCACCCTGTCCCAGGTTCAGATCGCCTCCCTGCTGGCCAACGCCTTCTACTGCACCTTCCCCCATCGAAATGCCACCCACCCCAAGGCAGAATACTGCAACTACCCCACCATCAACTTCCAGAGGTCTGTTACACTCTCAAACCACTGGCCACAGGTGGGAGTCTGAGAGACGGGAGTTCATTCATAATTGCCCAGCTAGCTTTATGCTTTGTGAAACAGGATTGCAACTAAGAGGCTGCAGGTTCAGTTTGTTGTGCCAAATGACAGAAACATAAATCTGATGACCTCATCATCCCCCAAGCGTTAACTGGCACAAGAATACCCTTCCTCTCTCCCTCACATTGTGTGTATATCCAGCTATATAGGAGTATTGTTTAGGCTACATAAAATGTATATTTGTAACATTATGCAACTGAGAGTTACTGTAACACTTTGTGTAACCACAGTTATAATAATATTACCAACATATCATTTACTTGTTTACTGAGTTACACTCCACAATATACGCTAGCTAGCTACAGATCAGAAAATAACAAACTTTGTCTCAAGGCAGAAAAAACGGACCCTCTATAATCGCTCGTTCTAACATTAAATTAAACTCAACGCTTTAACTGATTTATCAAACTTGGTTTGGATCTCTGTGTGAACTTAAAATCACCTTAGCTTTATTATGTTTGTTTATCTGTCTTTCGCTCTGATTGCACTAACTGACTGATGATTGTCTCTCCTAGTAACAAAGCACGCGCTGACTCACACACATCATCTGTGTGACCCATCTAACTCTTCATTTTAGATGGGTTACATATATGTGCACACGCAGATAAGTGTAATGTTGTAACCTTGCTCTGTTTTGCACCTCACAGCTTGTTCGCCAAATGGTCAGATCAGAAGGAACAGAAGTTTAGAGCGATCTTCCATTATTTCCAGGTGGTGACAGAAGGTACAGCTGTGCAAAATTGTGGGTGTTTATTAAAAACAAACAAACAGAGATGGTGTGGTTATGGTAAGAGAGAGAGATGAGGCAAGGAGGAGGAGCAGCAGAAGGAGGGAGGTGTTTGGAAAAAAAGATGAGGGAATAAGGAAGGATGAAGTAGAGACAAAGATGGAGAAAGACATATGGAGAGAAAGGAGAGTAAAAGAGAGAGAGAGACTGACCTGTTCTCTTACTATCCTGAACTTTAACCTCTGGTTTCAACTGCAGAGTCAACTGTCCCGAGAGGCCTGGTCACCTTCAGTAGGTGTCACATGTCGACTTTCACTGACTGGAGAAGGTTAGTATGTTTTCTTCTCAAAAGGTCATGTGGTCGTTTTATCACTGACCATGGAAAACTGGTGGAAACAGTGACTGACAAATGTACAACTGCCTCTCAAAATGTACACTTACCCACTCGCCCGCCCCCCTCCCCTCCCCACAGCTGCACAGCACTGCTGCCTAAACTCTACATCACCTCTGAGGGACTCATAGAGAAGGACGGTCAGGGCATGCTGCAGGTAGGTCACCATGTTTAATGTGTTTAGGATCTCCTTGTCAACAGCACCAAATTTCCAGCCATTTTAATTTTCTGTAGTACTGTTGTGGTTAAGTCTTGACGGTCTGATATCAGACTTTTTCTTTCTTTTCCTCACCTGATCTGAACTATATCATCGTTCCCCACCAGAGGTCACCAGAGAGCAGTGAAACTGATGAGTTTAACTGGCTTTCTTCTGATTTTCCCCCAAGCAGGCTAAATTGATTCAGCCTCTACAGTGTTGTTGTGCTATACTTTAAGTTCCCATAATACTGTGGGTGACTACAGTGATGAAGAAGGTTCACAGGAATTTGCTTTGTGGTTTCGGGCATTTGATTGGCTGAAACATTAATGAGTCCATGCAGCACCCTGTTGTGGTGATGTTTGATTGGTTGTTCATGGCTCCAGGGCAATACATTATTTTTAGGGATGTGTGATTGGTTGTGGTTGCAAGGGTTCCAAGTGGTGCTTTGGCAGTGCTTGATTGGTTGAAGTTGCCATAACAGTGTCCTTTTCATCTCATGGTTATACACAGGTTGACTTTTCCCATAACCTGGTGGGAGGAGGGGTGCTAGGGAATGGGCTGGTCCAGGAGGAGATCCTCTTCCTCATCAATCCAGAGCTGATCGTGGCGAGGCTCTTCACAGAGAAACTGGGGGACAACGATTGCCTCAAGATCACAGGTAAGGCCACCACAATCACTTAAGCCCACCCATAGTGACAGGGGGTAAATAATGAGGGGAGCTGCAATAAACTGCCCCACCATTTTTTTGTTTTGTCAACACATAGACTCCTTTAGCTTTAGGCTGACCATAACACAAAGCAGCCAGTTTTATGCCTCTTTTAGCTTGTGCTGTCCCAGAGCAGTGTATTCTGGGTTTCTGACTGACCGCTGCGATCACTGCTGCTTTTGTCTTTCTGATTGGCCACTGCAATCACCGGGCAGCTGCTTCTGTGTTTCTGATAGGCCATGGCAAACACAGCTGGTTCAGTGTTTCTTAGTGGCTATTGTGGGGTAGCTGACTGTATATTTCTGAATGGCCACTGCAATCACAGGGCAGCTGATTCTGTGTTTCTGATTGGTCACTGTAGTCACCACAGCCACTGTAGTTGCATGCCTTTTTCTCTGTAGGGTCCCAGCAGTACAGTGAATACACCGGCTACAGCGATAAGTTTCAGTGGACTGGACCTCATGAGGATAAAACGCCAAGGTAAGATCTATAGAACCTGTGGGACGAATGACACAGGTTCTTAAAGGGTTGAGGTGGGTTTAAGGTTATTTGGATTAGGTTTCCATGGTAGTGAAGGATTGGCTCACTACCTGCAAAGGTCCCAGGTTCAAGCCCTGCTCCTGCATATTCTGTTGTTTGATTTTTTCATGTATATCCAGTGGCTAGTTAATGCTGTCTCAATGAAATGCGAAAAAGGAGGCTTCCATGGCCCAGCTCCTCCCAGGAACAATCCAGAGCCTTCATTTACCAGCTCTGAGAGGAGTCTGAGCTGCTGCTTATGAGTTTAGCAAAGAAATTTAAAATGAGCATGCATGTCTTACACACACAAGTAAGTAATAAGTGTTAATAATTACCTGATGTTAAGTACCTGATGTTCTTAACCTCCATGCTCAGCTATGGTGCACAAGCATATGAACAGATCAAGAGCAAAGAGCGTTTTGTTTTGTTTTGTTTTGTTTTGTTTTGTTTTCTTTTGTTTTGTTTTGTTTTGTTTTGTTTTGTTTTACATCCACAGAGATGAGTGGCAGAGGCGCCACAGGCAGATCGTTGCCATCGATGCACTGAACCTGAAATACCCAAAAGAGCAGTACAATATGAAGAATGTGCACCGGGAGCTGAACAAGGTTTGTGCTACCACCCCACATACAGGCTAGTCTCTTCCCATGATGCATCTGAATGGATGATGTAAAACACAGAAGCCTTTCCTTATATTCCAGAGTGGTTTAACAATGCAAAGACAAGTTCAAAGACATGGGTCAAAGTACAGTAACACCCTAGAAGAAGGACATATAGTTTAAGAGAGTCCAGAAGTATGATAACAAAATATGCAACTGTGAACTTGATTAGCCTGTTTACGAAAGCCTCATAATTAAAAAAAAAAAAATTCAGTTACAACTCAGGAATCACTGATTACAAATTAAATGAGGGAGGCAGAGGTGTCCATGTGACATTTTGGAGAGGTGGGGGATGGGGATAGTGGCAGTCTATAATAATAATAATTATTATTATTTATATATAATTTGGATTTATTATGGATTATTGTATTTTTGTTGTCTGATTCTGTTATCTGGATTATCACATTACATTGTATTACATTACACTACCTTTTAGGTGGTTTAGCAGGTGCTCTTATTCATAGAAATTTACAGTGTGAGCGATCACAGATGTGAGTGCATCCTTCTCATTAATGTGAGCAGTAGCTTCCCAGACCTGGTTAACAACATTCCCAGACTAGAGTATATATGCAGCATCCCCCAGCACTAGTGCAAGCTGGCTATGATGCTCAAAGGCATTTAGTGACTACCCAACATCTGTGGATCCCTATCTCAGATTAGACAGGGATTAGTGTTTTTTTAACTGGATTTTCCTATTTTCTCAAGGCCTACTGTGGATTCAAGGGAGATGACAACACACACCCGGACTACTATCCTGCCATCGCCACAGGAAACTGGGGCTGCGAGGCTTTTGGAGGAGACCCCAAACTCAAAGGTAGGGGTGGAGGCAGTTTGCCCAAAATCAGTGCAAGTATCATATCATTTCAGAAGGATGTACTGCCCGCCCAGCACCGTTTGTAGTGAAGTTGCTGCCCAAACCTGATAACAGGCTGCGTTGTTAGCAAATAGCGTAACTAATTATTTAATCAGGAAAGGAGGCTTTAGCCAAAAAACAAGCATGTGACCCCTCTGTGACACGGAGTTTGGCACCACTATTGTGAACAGCGGACATGCAGCCACTCTGCTGATATGCGTATTTCTTGCAGCTCTCATTCAGCTGATGGCGGCCGCTGAGGCCAGGAGAGACGTGGCCTACTTCACTTCTGGGGACAGATACCTGCAAATGGACATACTGCGGATGTACAACTTCCTGAAGACTGACGGGATCACCGTGGGTGAGTGTGGAGGGGAAACACCCTTACCATTATATCACATTTACATTAAATGACTGGCATCTAGCAGATGCCTTTACATACAGAGTGGTGTTGGATGGATACCAAAATTTTGACTTTGGTCTTTTATAAAAATGATCCCAGCTTCTTTTTAGATGTGTGTAACCTGAATGACTCTGTGTTTTGAATTTCTTTCATAACCTTAATTATTGTTTACCATATCTTGTAATGTCTTGCATTATTGAAACTACATTTTTTGTTTCAGTCCTTATCTGGAAAACAGTTAATCAACAACAGCATTGTTCTCTCTGCAGGTCGACTGTACAAATCGCTGGAGAGTTTCTGCGAGGAAATACGCATCTATCAGAAACAGCCGTCAGACCTGTATAGCTTCATTAGATCCTACCTGGAAAAGCACAAGAGAAAGAACTGAACACTGTGCAGACAGACCTGCAAACACTGTACAGCTAAATATTGCACCTCCCATATCAGTGAAGTAAGGTGGAATCTCAGAGATACGGACTTCTAGAGTTCCGGACACATCACTGGTCAGCCAGACTGTGTATAGACCCTGGAAGCAGCCTTCTAATTATGCCTTTTCAATGTAAAACTCAGATGCAATGTAAGAAACAATAAAACTGAAACAGAATCACACTTACAGTCTTTCATCCCTCTCAAGCTTAATACTCAAAGCTTGGTCCATTTATCCCTCTGTCTTGGGCATTTTTATTGGTTAACAGCTTTGTTTCTTTGAAATACACTCTCATTTGCCATTGCAACTCGTGCTTAAGTTATTAACAACAAAGCACACCATATACATTGTTTAAATACTGGTTAATTTAAAGTAAGGTTTATATCCATGAAATGAGAGTAGAACATGTACTCAAAAAGCAAAGACTCCAGGAAACAAAAAATGTAAAAATCATTATATTTGTAATTTTAAGGTATGGAGGGTTGCCATTTTAGTGTGTGCTTATCTCTGAGGTTCTCTGAGGTCTTACAAAGTGATGATTTCTTTGCTACTATTTGCACAAAAATACCAAATGACTATTATTGATATACAAAATATGTTAAGATATGTAATTTAGAATATCAATTAAGATGATATCAGGAGGCAATAATATAGATATGTCTTCAGATGGTTTTGTCAATGAGCTTAAACGGAATCCACTAAAATCACCATATAAGGTGTGAAATGACTGTGTTGAAATCTGGGTGTTCATTGGGTGTCTTCCGTAGCGAGTAATTGCTGATGTATCTTTGTGGCTTCAAGTCAGTAAAACTGTTTTACATTCATAATTAACTGAGCGCATTAGTCCAGAAGGTGCCTTGGGAAACGATTCAAGTATGAATCTCACATATATTTGAAACTGGAGTATGTATGTTACTATTGCTTTTAATTGCACTTTGCTAAATCAGAATAAAGTATAGTTTCACCAAATCGTGTTTCTCCTTTTGTTTTGGCACAGTACTTGGTAAAAAAAAAAGCTTGAGAGCTGTGTCTTGTTCTTCTTTGATCTGAGATGCTCAAAGGTACACAGCAAGGCCAAACTGCTGTCCTTCATGTTTGTTTGTCTTACACAGTGGAAAATTTAGGTACTACTCAACTATGGTATACTCCAATGAATTGCCATTGTCATACAACCCAAACTATTAGGGGGACAACTTGTTCTCTGTGGACAGGGAAACAGCCCTCTCTGAGAGAGAGATGCTTAAATATGGGCTAGAATCGATTACTCCATACCATTAACAACTGGCACTATGACCCTATTAGCACGACCAAACCATGGAACGCCCACATAATTATATGACCATCTTTGTTGGAGCACACGAGTTGGAGCTTCTTTTTTTAGATTTCCTGTTAATTTCTGTAAAGAATTATATACTAAGAGTAAAATTCTGGTGGACAAATTCATTGCCAGTTCTAGAACAACAAAACTCCCCCCACCCCCCCCAACCCTGGCTGGATTAGTTGACTCACCATAGCATCCTATCACCTCTGGATGCATTTTGGGAGGGTGGGGGTGGTTTGGGCCAGAACTCCTCAAATTCACGTGTCATTATTTCCACACTACAGCTACACCACTAATCACCAAGGGGTGTTCCAACACTAAAATATTGTCTCCCCATCTCCTCCTCATCCTGGAAACTTATCTGTGTCCTTCCTTCCCTCCACTGTTCCAAAAGGGTGGGAAACAAGATTTCTCCTCCTCCATTTGCCTCCTCCTCTCCTCCAAACGAAAGTGTGAAAATATTTTGGTGGTAGGATACATTATGTATCCTACCACCGAAGTATTTTCACACTTCTGGGTGACATCATTGTGCTCACGACCAGTCAGATTAAAAGGTCATCCCACAGAAAATTTTGATTTGCTTCAGTATCCGCAGGATCAGTCGAAGTTACTCAACTTCAGCCAACAGCTGAGGTTGACTTTGATGACGGGCTAATCGGATTAGCTGTTCCAATTTTTGTTTCATCTCATTTCCTTGTCTCCTCCACTTGTTTCTTCCCTTCCTTTCCTCCAAATTCTTCTGGGGCAGGAGATGAGTGCAAGGACACAGGAAGACGTGAAAAAGTATTGGAACGCACCCCCACTGCCCATTTCGTCGCAGGATGATGACATCAATGTACACTCGGTCTGTGCCGTGGCAGGTGCCTGGCCTGACCAGAAGGGGCCGCTAGAGCGTGATGACACACTGCAAGGCCCCATGGTGGACATTTACATAATGACAGGGACACCAGAAAAAGGAAACCAGCTCATAAACAAAACAAAAAATGAAAGATAATGTCTTTATTGACTGAAAGCAAAATAATACAATGGAAAACAATGCATATCACCCGTACGAAAATAAATAAATCAATTACTTTGTTCCAGAGAGATCAGAACAAATGATTTCATTTTTTTAATATATAAGTTACATTTCCTTCTAAAAGGTTTCAAATCTTTTTTCTTCTGTCAGGTAGATCATCTTTCTTTCAGTCCTCTGGAAAAGAAAGGATTTGGCACCATAGGACAATGGAGAGGGAAACAGTGAATGAATGAACGGAGACAGAGAGGGAAGGCAAAACTGACTGGATGCTGTTTTTTTTTCCGTCTGTATTATTGCAGAGTTGGAGGAATACCAAAGCCAGCTAACCAAGTTAGCTGGTTAACTTTGGTAAACATGCAGAAGTGAAAATATTTAAGAGGCTGTCTTACTCCACATAGTCATTAAGTGTTGTGTATTTTGTTTGTATATTATTATACTTTTTTAACACAATAAATTGATTTAGAACAAGTTTCATAAACAAACAGAACAGGTTTAATGAACAGAATAATCCCAATTTTCTTTTAAACGTGCATCAAAGTTACCCAGATAACCAGTAAACCGGCTATGTAGAATGCCAACCACATCTATGTAGAATAGCCCGTTTGCTCACCTGTTTGCTCCCCTGTGCAAAATAGTGTACCCATTCATGCAAACGGAATGAACAAATAAAAATCCCTTGTGTAATTCATTATATTGAAAGGAAATAAAATGATACACCCAAACTGGGTGACCTATCATCTCTTAGCCTTCTTGTTTACACTGTAAAAATGTGATACCAGTCAAATACCAGAACAGAATTCCAGTACCGTTTGAGAAACACAGAGTCAAAACATGGTCTGCTTATGGACCTGCAAGCATCTAGTCAGCCAGGAGGGGCCGCCAGAGCGCAATGAGCCTGATGACTTTAAGCCACTACCATACCCAATGAGGCTCAGCCGATCGCTATGATGGGGCTTGCTTTGGCTCACACAGGGGATAGGGGAGCCAGGGACCAGGTTTATACCCTAATTAGGAGCTGTGACCAGTACATCACGGAGAGAGGCTGACTGACTGCTGGGCTTCTTCGAGTGTCACACCGATAGGATGAGGAGGAGAGGGACCTGAGAACACAGTGTCTGGCTGTCTGTCTGTCTGTCTGAGGCCAGGTGACTGGATTCAGCAGATGACGGATCTGTGACAAGTTCCTGACTGAAAGGGGGTGGGGGGGGGGGGTGTTGGAGGTTATGGCCAAAGACAGGGCAGGACAGGACAGGACAGGACTAAGGGGGTTAAGGCAGACAGCGGTCAGGTGGGTCAGGGGGATTATGACTGGCTGCTGAAGGCATCCAGGTTGAAGGCAGTGTCCAGGAAGCGCTGCAGCTCCAGCAGGTGAGTGTGTTTACTTCCCGTGGCCGGGGCTGCAGCGGAGTCGCGGCCCGCGTACCTGTGGACACACACATATGCACAGACATACGCACATACACACACACACACACAGACACATGCATGTGCGCACACACACAAACATGTTCACAGACAAGCATGCACGCGCACACACGGAAAAGGGAAAGCAATTACCATTCTCCAGTCGACACAATCACTGACCAGCTAACTAATCACATCAACCTAAAACATCCCATTACAGGAAAACAAAACCTAATCACTGTAACACTGAGGAGTAGGGGACCACAGCATGAAAAAGAAAAGGAGAAAAGAGAGGGATAAGAGAGAGAGAAGAGACAGTAAAAGGTAAGATGGGGAGTACAAAAAAGAGGGAAAAAGCAGGAGGGACAGAAACTGGTAAGAAGAGGAGAGGAGATAAGGGCAGGAGAATTTCATTTTAATCTGTCCCCTTTTAAATCTATGAGCTTATAACTGGGCTTTTTTCCCCTCTCCTAGACAGTCTCTCATCAGCGCATTGTAGTTTTTCCAGTTTAACCAGTTTGTGGATCAAGAAATGGGTGCGAGGAGAGAGGGGGCAGAGTAGGAAGGCCTACCAGACGGGGCGGGTTCGGTCCGTAGCGGTGCGCATGCGTGGTTTGATGTAGTCATAGTAACCCTGGTTCTTGTGCTCCTCCTGGCACCAGACCAGGTCGGCCTGGGGGTAGCGCTCGGCCTCCGCCTTCACCAGGTCAAAGGGGAACGGGGATAGCTGTACGCAGACAGGGAGGGAGGGAGAGAGGGAAGGAGGGAGAGAGAGAGAGGGAGGGAGGGAGGGGGGGGCTTTAAACAGGGGAGGACCAGGAGGCTCTCTGCTCTGTGTGTGTCTTACTGCAGACGGTGAACATATGTGTTTGTGTGTGTGTGTGTGTTGGACAGCTTGTGTGTTTGTGTGTGTGTGCATGTATATATGTGCATGTGTTTGCGTGTGTGTTTCAGACTGTGTTTGTTGTGTTTGTGTGCGAACCTGTTCAATGCGTGCGATGGCAACTGTGTCCTCCATGTTGCGGGCCTTGCGCTCGCGAGTGAGCTCATAGTAGACCTTCCCAGTGCAGAAGATGATGCGCTTTACTGCCTCTGGGCTCTGAGCTGAAGGGCCCTGATCTGGGATCAGCCTCTGGAAGTGAGAACCTGGACACACAAACACACACACACACACACACACACACACACACACACACACACACACACACACACACACAATTCAGATACATATCGGATATATCTTGTACACATAAGCACATGGAAGCATACACAGATACATATACACACACTGCATACAGACACTCTGCATAAATGCACATGCATTCACAGATACAGAAACTCATCATCAGAGTTAAGGGACTCAAACTCCCAGAACACACTGCTGCACCATGGACATGCAACTTTACTCTATGTGCCACCTCAAGGGGACACTATTTCTATAGTGATCTCTAACTGCCAGCCTTCTCACCTGGCAGCATCTCGTCAAAGCTTGACTTGGCCTCCGGGTGGCGCAGCAGCGATTTAGGGGTGAAAATGATGAGCTGAGAAGAGATGGGAGAGAAAGATTGAATTTCATATACCATCATATATAAATTCTTCTTATACATGATATTTCATAAGGAACATTCATCAGTAACATAATTGTCTCTCAAAAAAATCGAAGGTCTCAGACAGCAATTTGTTTGCAACTGCAGCAGTTGTTACACTGTATGAATTCCTCTCATCCTGAGGGGCTGCGGGACAGGGAGGAAGAGTAAGTGGAAGAGAAGAGTGCTGGGATGGAGAGAAGAGAAAGAAGAAGAGAAAGAAGAAGAGAAGGGCGTTGGGATGGAGAGAGGAGATGGAGGAAGAGAAGGGCTTTGGGATGGAGAGAGGAGATGGAGGAAGAGAAGGGCTTTGGGATGGAGAGAGGAGATGGAGGAAGAGAAGGGCTTTGGGATGGAGAGAGGAGATGGAGGAAGAGAAGGGCTTTGGGATGGAGAGAGGAGATGGAGGAAGAGAAGGGCTTTGGGATGGAGAGAGGAGATGGAGGAAGAGAAGGGCTTTGGGATGGAGAGACGAGATGGAGGAAAAGAAGGGCTTTGGGATGGAGAGAAGGGCAGAGGACTCACAGGCTTCCTGAAGGGCTGCAGGATCTGTCTCCTCAGAACGTGGAAGTAGTTGGCGGGAGTGGAGCAGTTCACCACGATCCAGTTGCAGTCATACAGCTGCCGCATCGCAAAGTCCTCCGTGATTTTCTGCGGCCCGGGAAGAGGAAGAGGAGGGAGAGGAGGAAGAGGAGGGGGCGTTTTTGACAGTGTAGCGCAGGTACAGAGACGTGCTTTGGATGCTGGAGGTTGGACCTCTCATCACAGGGTTACGCAGCTGATTACAGACTGTGCTTGTGACTCTACAGACAGGCCGATGCTCTAGTCAGACCCAGTATACATAATGGCAGGGCTCATATATAAATATGTATATATAAAATGTAGGGATATATAACACTGAGAACAGCGATCAGGCATGGCTGCGTTTGAAGGGGGTGACAAGAGGACAGAAAAAGGAAATAAAGGTTTCAAAACCAATCCTTTATGAGGGCCGTGCCTCTACAATAACCGGTTGGGAAACATACCGGCTACAGTCATAAACTTCAAAGTTATTGTAAATTCGTCATCGTGCCAATGATTGATGGTTTCAGCAGGCCTCCCAGGTCTTTATCTTATTTAAATGAACACTACCTTTTCTCGTACATAACAGGTTCATAATATGAATACCATCTTGAGGCATGCGCTAAAATAGTGAAAACAGAACTGACTTTATGCATACTATGCGATTTCAGTCACTTTGCATATGATTGGTCATGCAAGTCTGGCAGTGATGCATTGTGGGTAAAGCGGTGGTGGGGAAAGGGAGGGGAAAGGGGCGTGGCCTACCGGGAAGACTTCCCTGTCATCATTGCACATCTGCAAAAACCTCTCGGGACGGGCGGAAGAATGCTCTGGACCCTGGGGCGGGGCAAAGAGAGACAGAAACTGGTGTTACAACTTCAATAACAATAATAATGTGTGATTACCATTGTGATGTCATAATGTTCAACATGAGGCGAGTGTAGGGGGGTGGGGCTTGAAATGTTTAACTCTGGTCCTGGGGGAGCAAATAGTGTGTTTGTTCTCACCTTAAAATCAGCAACCGTTCCACACCCAAAAATTTAAGTAGGGTCAGTTAATTGTCTAATGATCAATTAGGTGCATAGATAGAGAGAGACATAGAGTGACAGAATTTGGGTGGAATTTGGAAGTGGGGTCTCAGAGAGAGAGGACAGAGGCGTAGCCGGGGGGGTTTGGGCGTTGGGGTTGGGGTCTCAGGTGTAGCTGTGGGGTTAGGCCGTTTGGGTTGGGGTCTCAGGCGTAGCTGTGGGGTTAGGCTGTTGGGGGTGGGGTCTCAGGTGTAGCTGTGGGGTTAGGCCGTTTGGGGTGGGGTCTCAGGCGTAGCTGTGGGGTTAGGCCATTTGGGGTGGGGTCTCAGGTGTAGCTGTGGGGTTAGGCCGTTGGGTGTGGGGTCTCAGGTGTAGCTGGGGGGTTAGGCCGTTTGGGTGGGGTCTCACCATGCCCTCCATGCCATGGGGCAGCAGCAGGACGATGCCGTTCTGGCGCACCCACTTGGCCTGGCCCGGGCAGATGAACTGGTCGATGATGCACTGGGCCGTGTTGTGGAAGTCTCCAAACTGGGCCTCCCACAGGACCAGTGCGTTGGGACTGGCCATGGCGAAGCCCAGCTCGAACCCTGCACACACAGCACACTCGGACTTTAGGGGGCGCCCTTACCCAGAACGACTCACACAACTTAAATCAAATCAAATCTTTACAGTGCATTTCACAAACATTTGACACAATATTTTTTACAACTAAGGACTCTGGCTTTAAGCCCCAATTTTTCAAATTTATACATTTTAGATAGTGCTGATATGCCATTCCTCCATCTTCTGTGTGCATGTGCATATTTGCCATGCGCTGCCAATCACACACTGATTTTAACCAATCATTGTGTTTTGTTGTGAAGAAGGCTGTAGGTAGTGTACACTTACTAAGCCCTATGTACTCTGATTGGGAGCTTTTGCAGACAGTGTAGGGGGCTTGGCTGTAGGTAGTGCACACTCACCCAGAACTCCGTACTCTGATAGGGAGCTGTTGCAGACAGTGTAGGGGGCTTGGCTGTAGGTAGTGCACACTCACCCAGAACTCCGTACTCTGATAGGGAGCTGTTGCAGACAGTGTAGGGGGCTTGGCTGTAGGTAGTGCACACTCACCCAGTACTCCGTACTCTGATAGGGAGCTGTTGCAGACAGTGTAGGGGGCCTGGTTGGGGAAGAGGTGGTTCATGGGAATGCAGATCCTCTTGTCCACATTCTGGTCGTGCAGAACATGGTGACGATGGCTGCCGAGAGAGAGGGGGGGGGGAGACAATGGAGAGGGAAGAGAGAGAAAGGAGGTGGGTGGAGGAGAGGTAAAGATGGTATGAGAGAGGGAACATGATGGAGAGAAGGAAAGAGAGAGAACAGAGTGAAAGAAAGAGAGGGAAGAGAATCAGAGACTCAACCAGGTACAAAAGAGGACCAAAACAGGCCCACCAGTTGCCGAATGATGTAAAAATAAGAGCTATGGAGCTCCAATGCTAATGCTTGCCCCTCCAGTGTGGTGTAACCGCCCAACTTCCACAGATGTGCTTTGCTAAGAAAACAATTAATCAGTTACTACATCTGATGAATCCCGCAACTGACTAAATGTTATGATAAAACAAACGATGAAAGCCTGGGTCAAAAAGGTTGACATGGGTATCCAAATTCTCAAAAAACACAAACCAATGCCTGGAGATGAGACGTGATTGGACGACTTGGTCCGTGCGCGGAGTCCGAGCCAGTCAGAGGGGAGTACCTGAAGGTGCCGCGTTCCACGTCCTGGCCACTGAGGCGTACGTGGATGCCGTCTTTCAGCAGGGAGCCGAACGCCATGTACTCCCCCAGAGCCCAGTCCACCGTTCGGTTCTGGATCATGGCTGCCCGGGCCTTCAGGATCCGACTGAGGCCTGTGTGCATGGACAGAAGGGTACTGCTGAACCCAACTACACTGTGTGCGTGTGTGTGATTTATTTAATTTATTTAATGTTTATTTGATAGGGACAGATACATTTAAACATAGATTTTTGTCACCTCTGTAGGTGATGCAGGTGCATGTATCTGACTGTGTGTAACACACCTGTGTAGGTGATGCAGGTTCATGTATCTGACTGTGTGTAACACACCTGTGTAGGTGATGCAGGTGCACGTATCTGACTGTGTGTAACACACCTGTGTAAGTGATGCAGGTGCATGTGTCTGACTGTGGGCAACACACCTGTGTAGGTGATGCAGGTTCATGTATCTGACTGTGTGTAACACATCTGTGTAGGTGATGCAGGTGCACGTATCTGACTGTGTGTAACACACCTGTGTAGGTGATGCAGGTGCACGTATCTGACTGTGTGTAACACACCTGTGTAAGTGATGAAGGTGTAGTTATCTGACTGTGTGTAACACACCTGTGTAGGTGATGAAGGTGTAGTTATCTGACTGTGTGTAACACACCTGTGTAGGTGATGAAGGTGTAGTTATCTGACTGTGTGTAACACACCTGTGTAGGTGATGAAGGTGTAGTTATCTGACTGTGTGTAACACACCTGTGTAGGTGATGAAGGTGTAGTTATCTGACTGTGTGTAACACACCTGTGTCGGTGATGCAGGTGCATGTATCTGACTGTGTGTAACACACCTGTGTAGGTGATGCAGGTGCATGTATCTGACTGTGTGTAACACACCTGTGTAAGTGATGCAGGTGCATGTATCTGACTGTGTGTAACACACCTGTGTAGGTGATGCAGGTGCATGTATCTGACTGTGTGTAACACACCTCCATGGATGGTGAAGTCCTCCACAGGCACAGAGGAGGCCACCTGGCCGATGTGGGTCAGCTCCTCCTCGCTCAGCCCAGTGGAGGGGCAGTTCATGCTCTTCGGCTGGCCGTCCAGAGTGAAGAAACCTGCCCCAGAGCACAGGTGCACACAGTCAGCAGGGGTACTTCACACTCACAGGTACTCTTCATTCATCCACAGAGCAGTGAATGAGAGAGCTGAGAGGTTGGTGCGTAGGCCCGGCTTTGGGATGTCAGTGACGGGGAGAGGGGAGAGGCCAGGGCGTTTCTCAGAGCGCTCATTTCCCCAGAGACCACAGCAGCTCCTGCCTCCCGCCACGGCGTTACGACCATGCTGCAGCGGCCAGACAACAATGTGCATGTACACGAACACACACACACACACACACACACACACACACACACATAAACACAGAAACAGACACACACACAAACATGTACACACACAAATGCACATAAACACTGAAACAGACACACACACACAGAAACACATACACACACACATATAAACACGTACACACACGCACATACACAGAAACAGACACACACACACACAGAAACACGTACACACACACACATATAAACACACATACACAGAAACACACACACACACACACACACACACACACTCTGTCTCTCTCTCTCACCAGGCCAGGGAGAGTCCAGCCAGTGCTTGATGTGGAGGATCTTTTCGTCCTTGGATTGCTCGTGTGCCTCCTCACAGATTCGGTCATATTTGGCAATCTCCTCCTGGGAAAGGACAGACCCACAGGGTTTAGGTCATTGCAACAGATGACCGCAGCCATAGCACGACTTTACCACTAGATGGCAGTCTGTCCCCAGGCTATTAGCCAAGGGTGAGCAACGAGGGGCATATCGATTTCAGGATTTTATGTTAACTGAAATGCTTGGTTATGACACACATATAGACCACAATAAAGGAAATAAAATCAAAGTTTACCCTTCGTACTTCTCTTACTCCAGGAAAGGTAAGAAGGTAGTTACTCATTTCACCTGCCACCCCTCCGCACCCCTTTACCTCATACTCCTGCCTCGTGACGACCCCCTCCGCGATGAGTGTCTCGGCGTATTTCTGCAGCACGCCCTTCTGCTTCTTGATTTGTTTGTACATGAGCGGCTGGGTGAACATGGGCTCGTCCATCTCGTTATGACCGTTCCTCCGGTAACACACCTGACACACACACAAACACACACACACACGAGTGCGCATACACACCCATAAACAAAAGCACGAGTTAAGGCTGTCCCACTGCAAACTGTTATACTGGCACCTGCTGGTTTTGAGTCAAAACGCACTGTATATACAGTATGGTGCTTTTTATCCTGCTAAAAAGGAGCCAAGTCCATTGTGGGAAGCAAACCAAGAAGAACTTTTATGGCTTTTAATCTTGGTGTATTTTGTCACAGTGCATGGAATGGCTGTGTGTAGGACTAAAATGGTACAAGGTTTGGTACAGTGCAGGTTTAGTGGGGTGTGGCTTGGTGGTCTGTGGGTTGGGTGCAGTGCAGGTTTAGTGGGGTGTGGCTTGGTGGTCTGTGGGTTGGGTGCAGTGCAGGTTTAGTGGGGTGTGGCTTGGTGGTCTGTGGGTTGGGTGCAGTGCAGGTTTAGTGGGGTGTGGCTTGGTGGTCTGTGGGTTGGGTACGGTGCAGGTTTAGTGGGGTGTGGCTTGGTGGTCTGTGGGTTGGGTGCAGTGCAGGTTTAGTGGGGTGTGGCTTGGTGGTCTGTAGGTAGGGAATGGTGCAGGTTTAGTGGGGTGTGGCTTGGTGGTCTGTGGGTTGGGTGTGGTGCAGGCTTAGTGGAATGTGGCTTGGTGGTCTGTGGGTTGGGTGCAGTGCAGGTTTAGCTGCGCCCACTTACCAGATCCACCACCACGTCCTTGTGGAAGGTGGCCCTCCACTCGGCTGCCACATTGCAGACATACATCACGGCCTCGGGGTCGTCTGCGTTGACGTGGAAGATGGGGGCGTTTACCACCCGGGCCACGTCGGTGGGGTACGGGGAGGAGCGGGCCATGCGGGGGTCTGTGGTGAACCCAATCTGGGGGGTGGGTACAAGTGAGGGAGGGTTAGTCAGTAACAGTTTAGGTCTTTAGGTCTATTCCAATTGAGTCAAGTCAGTTCATTAACTCAAAACAATGAACACAATTTTTTCCAATTCACTTGATTAAGTTTGAGTTCATCTCCTTATCTGAAATGGAACTGATCTTAACCCTGTTCATTACCACATCCAAAAAAAAACCTCAGGCATAGATACGGGCCAGGGTCGGGGGGGTGGGGGGGGGGTGGAGTTTCTGTCTCCCCCAATGTATGAAATATCACCTAAGGGTAAAAAATGTGGTTTAACTTGAGGTTCATCATTTTCACATTTCAACACTCTTCTCCACGGCTCAGCTTTGACCTGCCTATTTCTTCCATTGAGACCTGTGTCACATCCAGACTACTGACTGCATGGGACTTCCTCTTTTGGGTTTCTGGCCATTGTTACAAATGGAATGTCAAGAAACTGATGAATCACTCAACCAATCATAATCACTCAACCAATCACGTGTGAAGGGCACATGAAAAGCAGACATTTTGGATATGTTCAGAATGCTCTCGCATAGGTATTGCATCTCATGCATTTTTCTAGCTGTGAACAATATATTCCTTTAAACTGCAAAATAACTACACCTGACTGGAAATCTATATAAGGACGTCAACTGCCTGCAGACCTACTGGGAAAATAGTACATTTCTGAAGGGGCTTTTCAGGTATTTGGTGCACAGGCCCGTACAAGAAAATACACAATCTGAGGTCACACTGTCACACAGACTGCCTTCCCAGCAGAATCTAGACAGCTCTCTGGATAATAGGAGGTCAGGGTGACGTCTCTGTGTCACACATGAGAGAGAAAAGCTGTACGGTGGCAGTTCTGGGGCTGATTACTATTTATCAAAGCTGTAGGATTAGACAGAGGTAGTGTGTGTGTGTGTGCCTGTGTGGGTGTGTGTGTGTCTGTGTGGGTGAGCACGTATGCATAGGTGTCTTTGTGTCTCACCTGGTTGTTAACGACGACATGCACCGTGCCGTGGGTGGTGTAGGATGGCAGGTCGCTCAGGTGGAAGGTCTCGTACACGATACCCTGACCTGCAAACGCGGCATCACCATGCAGCAAGATGGACATCACCTGCAGAACACACAATCAATTACACATAAACACACACACACACAATTTACTATTTATGTATTCATTCGGTTCATGCTACGTCACAATTTACTATTTATGTATTCATTCATTCATGCCACGTCAGCGCCTAAGGCCATTTCATGGCAAGATCATGGTTAAATATCAATCAATAAAAACCAATCGATAAATAAAGACAGGACATACAAACACACACACAAATAACCTGCAAAACACACATATATCACCTATAACACACAAGCGATTACACATAAACACAGTCACAAATCACCTGCAAAACAAGCAAATAATTATACATTACCTGCAAAAAATACAAATACATATGAACACACACACATAAGCACATAAACACATAAACACATACATGTGAAGGTGAGGGCAGGGCAGAGTCCATAGAGATGGACAGGTTGACAGGGCGGAGTTAGAAAGAAAGACAGGTTGACAGGGCGGAGTTAGAAAGAAAGACAGGTTGACCGGGCGGAGTTATAAGAGGAGTTAGATTTACTGGCTGGGGGTGGAGGCAGAAAGATAGACAGGTGGACAGTGCAGAGTCATAAACAGACCGCGGGTGGAGTCAGAGAGAGAGAGAGACGTGGACAGGGCGGAGTTAGAGAGATAGACAGGTGGACAGGGCAGAGTTAGAGAGATAGACAGGTGAACGGGGTGGAGTCAGAGCGATAGACAGGTGAATGGGGTGGAGT